>SNQJ01S0000965.1:24852-42163 GCA_010110895.2 Picea sitchensis
CTTTTGTTTTAAGTTCTAAATCATAGAGTTAACATATTACTTATTTCATCATGTTATCTAGATTTATCATTGAGAAAATGTAGAAGAATTGTGTAAATGAAAATCAATGAAATTATGCTAAAACGAAGTTGTTATTGTGTATGCATAAAATGAAAGATTAATTGTTTAACATCCTGGATGGGTGTTACATAGCCTTTGTTTTGGGGTGGTGTCCTCTTTACAAAGGTTGCAATGTCTACGCCACTCGTGAATATTATACGAAATGTGTGTAGAAGTATTTTTATTTCATTCTGCATGATTTCAGACCCAATATCATGATGAATGGGAAGTTTAAAAAATGACAGTAATTCTTTGGCTAATGATTTGAATGTTGGGTGGGATCTAGAATTTAGCGTCCACATACCATTTGGTTGGTGTGCTAGTGAGGGTTCACTGAAATAACCATAGATGAATGAAATCTTCCATTATGCTATTGGAAGAACACCACAAGTGGAAGGACATGACATGGTTGGTGGGTTCCTCTCTGACTTTCCCTTCAAACTTAGGGATGTCTTAAGGTAGTTTTGTGGGAATGATAGGGTCGTGTAATATGGAATCATTCATAAATTGAGTTAGATGAGGTATATTGAGTGAATCCAAAAAGGGAATGATAGGAGTGGGTCCTTCCATGATATGTGAGGAAGTGGTTCTTTGGGAGCTTGTACTTTGTGGAAAAGTTTGGGATCCTCCTCCTTGTGGTGGAGGGTTTGTTTGAGAATTTCTTGGGATATTGTTTCTAAGAAAAGTAGCTCCTAGTAATCCTGAGCCTAGTACCATGGCACTAACTAGTTTATGTGATGGTCCTACTGATGTCTCAGGTAAATTAAGAACACCTCCCAAAATTGGGGGTAAATTTCTCAAGCATCTAGAACGAGGGGATATTGTGGTTCCCCAATGATTCTGGATTAGAAGTGGATGTGTGTAAATGGTGATGAGAAATGATAAGAAAAACTTCTTTCAAATTACATTAAACAATGTATTCATAAAATTTCAAGTGGTGAAAAATCATACATCAAGACAATGTGAAAAGTGGTTTGATATTTTGTAAGTCCTTGTTGTTCCTGAGTCTGCACTTAAGGCTTAAAAATACAGTGTCAAGGCATCCGAAAGAAGGTGAAAGATGGGTAAGAAGGTAACGTCAACCTTCGGTAAAGGAAACTATGGCATATTCCTACGTTGGCGTTGTCTAGCTTCCAACTGTTCCTGAGTATTGATATCTTGTTCAATGGCCGCCCATGAATGTTCAAGTTCGTCCCGGTTTTTAGTAGTTTTAAGGATTATGTCAAAAAGATTTAAGGCGATATGCGTTCGGTTCGATAGTCCAGGTTCGATGATAGGTTGTGTCGCTGCAGGGACAGTCATGGAGGAACAGTAAGATTAGGAAAGGATTTAAAGAGAGATTAAATGCTGTCTTGATTTGGTCGAAATAAAGAGAATTTTACGTTTTCAGAATAAAATAGAAATGCAAATTGAAGGCTCTTTCCCGTAACTATATTCTATTTTATATAAAGGTGTGAGGTGAGAGAAAAACATTTAGCTGCATATAACGCGAGGTTCCAGTCAAAGAGGAAACTCACCTATAAACAAAAGAGGAAATTAGTAAGAAAATAATTGACATAGCAAAGAATATACGTAGAATTCTGAAAGTGCAGATTGGTCTTACACCTGCTGAAAGCTGGTGCAGAGGAAAGACAATAAACAAATACAGAAAACCAGAATCCTTTTGTTATAGTAGTGGTCGTACTAAAGTATAACAAAGCACATCAATTATGAATAATGGAATGAAATGAAACATGAAATACAAGGAAACAAACTTGTAACACAGTCTTGACGGAATCGAGAATCTCCAGATTTTCTTATATTAACTTCTCGAATGCAAAAACTCTATTACAGTCGACACAAAAAAGGTCTAGCCCTTTCTTTTTCTTTCTCTGATATATTTATACAACTTTACAGATCAGTTAGAATCTTAACGGCTTCACAAATTCGGTTACAACCGAGAGGAGCGCAATCACTCCCTTTCTCCTACTCTATTTTCAATTGGTGCCAGGTGCTCGTCTTCTCGCTGATTTGGTGCAGGCGCTACATTTTTCCACGAACTGAGATACGAGTTGTGAAGGTTCCGCTTGATAGCTGGCCTCGGCGAAGTAACATTCTCGGGATAACTATTGCAGCTTGTCTCTCATTTGTGCGTCGACGATGTCGAGGGTACTTAGTTGTGCGTTGGGTTGGATTAAGTACTTGTCAACTTGAGCCATGTTCACCCTGTCCATATGAGAGATATCAGCTGAATATCTCTCATCCTTCTCTTTTAGATCGAGCAAGATCTATTCTACGTTCATTTGCATTAAGGTTTTTGCATCGCCTCCACTCTCCATACCCAAAATCTTTCCATCTATAGCATTGAAGGCTTCTTCTAATGAATGGGTTACTTTTTGGGCCTGTTCCTTGCCTAGGGTAATGTTATGCTCCCAATCCTTCAACAGAATGTTACCTCTAGTTTGTTCTGAGATGGTGAGCCCGGTAGAACCTGCCAAAACTCTGTTGTTCGTAGCTATCACCGCTTCCTGAAAGACGACCTGAGTTGCTTCTGCATTCCTTTCTCTGACAGTCAGGTTCTCGGAAATCTGATGCATCAACATGAAATCCTCTCGAATCACTCCCACTTTATCTAGCAAACTCTGTTGTGTAGAAGAGATCATGCTCTGAATATCGATTGCTCGGGATTTAAACCCCTCGACATCGATCACCCTGCTTTCAACGACCTCTAACTGAACCTGCAACTCTGCGATCATAGTTCTCTGTTGACCCACCTGTATCCGACCATCTCAGATCACTAGATGTTCTTGCTCCATCTTGGCTTTGAGCACTTCTATTTCATTTTTGACAGCCACTCTAGCCTGTTCTATCTCCATGCTGGCCTGACCTCTAGCATTCTCTGCGGCTGTAGCCAATCTAGCCTCGAGGGTCCTGATTAGGCGATTTTTCCTTTTTAATTGGTTATTCAAAAGCCCAACTGAGAATTGATTTGCCGAAGCATATGCCCCCAGTGTTCCCATGATTTCAGTAGCGAGTTGGTCACTTTTCTTATTTTTGCCATCTGTCATGATTTTATATTTTTTCGCAGTGGACTCTCCCTCTTGATAGAACTCTCTTTTCACTACCGCCTTTCTCTTTTTATCAAAAAATAACTCATTTGGAGGGAGTTCCTCGGCTCTTATGGGCCTCAGTTCTTCATCAAATATCCATCCCTCGCTGACATTTCCTTGTGCCGACTGCAAGGGTGTGACCGAGGTGATGAGCTCTCCTATTTTTTTTTCCGATTCTTTTGGAGTGTCGACAGGGTTCTGCTCCTTTGGCATACCTGGAGCTTCTCCTTCAGTCTCCGGCATCTATTTCCTCGGTGGGTCTAGAGTTTTTTCTTCAGCCTTCGAATTCTATTTGCTTGGCAGATCCAGAGTCTTCTCTTTTGCTTCGGGATGGCTCGTTTTCTCTCCTTCCTGGTGTTGTCCAAGGTTAGACATTACATCTGCAGAATCTTCAACATCCTTATGCTTTGTCTCGGCAACAGCCGAACCTCCCAAAACAGCGGGGAGACATTTTCGTCTATGTTCCTGGAACTTTAATACATATGCTGTGTCTTCAGGTGCTAATGATTGGATTCGGGATAGCACTTCTTCATAAGATTTCTCCCCTCGGAAAACGTCGTCCGAGGGATAATTTTCATGTTCGAATCTCTTGAGCCCACAATGAGCCAAATGGTTTCTCACAACCCTCTGTGGATCATGTTTCTTAATTTCGATGGAGACCAAACTTAGGTCCTCCAGGGCAGCAGCCTCGGCTTTGGCATGCCCAAAATCTAACAAAGAATATGAATTCAGTCGAATGGGAAAAGAAGGCCATACCTTCTTTGAGTAACCCTTGAGTTCTTTGCTCACCCCTCCAATTACCGTTTTCCAGGCGACCTCTCGACAAGCCAGCTTATCGGGGATGAACAAGGGCAGCGCATGAGGGGGAACAGAAGCCCCGAAAACTCTGAAATACGAAAACTCTGCCTCCACATACCAATCCACTATGCCACTCATACCTGTTGCAATGCTGTGTGAGATGCAAGGTGGTGGGTATCCAAAGATTGTGATATGTAGGGGTACCATCACCCAGTTAAAAATATCATATGTGAACTTTCCTACTTTATTCTCCCATAGTTTATCATGATACTCATGCACGGGTTTTTCTTGGACTGGATTCCAAGCCCAACTCATCAAAGGGAACGGTGTCATGGAACATACCGCGTCCATGATATATGATGACATGAAAAACGAGGACGGTTTCCCACTTGCCTTCTGCTCCCGATACTCTGAGACCCTATTGGCCAAACTGTCTGAGAGCATCTTTGCCCAATTAAACGAGCAACCTTCTGCAACCCAAAATATGAGAGGAACCCAGGCGATGTAGAAATGTGAGGTGTCTTCTCTCCCAAATAGCCGACATGTCATCATGGCCACATATTTATACTGTGGCTCCAAAGAAGCGATAGAATACACGCCCTGGTCATTTGCTCTGAATTTCGCGGAGCGCGAAACCCAATCTTTAATCAAACCGGGCATGGTTTTGTCGTACTGGGTGCACTCTTTCTCTTTGAATTCTTCCAGGAACTTGGCACCATATGTGTATTCAGATGTCAAAGGTAGATTATACATGGTTTGTATATGCTCGGGCCTAAAAGTCCCGACAGTAACTCGCTGGCTATTCATGATCGTCCTGGTAGGCAAGTCTACATGGTCCAACGCCCATCGAATCATGTCATAATACGGAAGAAACTGTGGCCTGGTTGCTACTCTATGCATCCCGGATTGGACGATTATCTTGTACTTGGTGTGTAGATTATCCTTTTATATGTCATCAGAGTCATCTGAGTAATCTACCAGTTCTGCTTGCAGAACATTTGACACAAATGACCAGTCATGGATCGACTCGACACTTCGGGGTGAAGTATCGACGACATTATCTGAGCCCTGTCCCGTGACTTCGACATTCTCCTTTGCTTCTTTCCACGGATCCATAGCCGCAGTTTGCGTTTTCGCTCTCCTTCGATAGAACTGTGTATACATGTAGACAATAGTTAACTCAGAAACTATGACTCTGCATGCTATGAAAAAATGTGTATTGAAACGTAGCTTCTTGCATATATTTTGAAAAAACGGTACCTTTCAGAACAAGCCTATCAATTCGAAATTAGCAATAAACTTATGCCGTAAAAATCCGATCTTACACATAGATTTACCTTATCTTCCCATTAATGTCATAAATTTTGGCGGTTTGACAGTCAGTCGGAGTATGGAGAGAAAATAATTACCTCGGGAAATGTGCAAGCCTCGATGCACGGGACATATCTTGCTTTATTTTAAAATATCAAAACTTAGCAACATTAATAATTTTCTCGCTGTTTTTTGCATCGTGGATTTCCTTTTAACATTTTGAGTCTTCAACTCACGAGACTGCGAGGACCGATTTTGGTTTAATTAATAGTAATCGCGATTTGGAGCATCATTAATTTCATAATCATTTTATTCACCATATCGTGACTCGGAACTTCGAAGACAAGTTTCTGAGAGATTTATATGCCGAGTCGCGAAACTGCGAGATGGCGATAATTAAGACTCAATTAAATGAAAGAAAATCTTTAGATTAGGCGACTAATTAATCTTGTTATAATTACGTCACGACTTCGTGAGTCGGGGTTTTAGACGCCATAACTTTCGAAAAGATAGTGCCGAGTGGCGAGATGCCGAGAACAGATTTAACCATGGTTAGTTTTTTTCCTTTAATCCTTGACCAGGGTTATCACAAAAGTACCTCGTGTTCTCGGCTCTCGGGGCTGTAAAAATTAAAACTTGGGTTTGACGAACGTCGAGGCACGAAACCCCGACGACGTCGAATCATGAGTTAAAAGATTTTACCCTAGTTAATGCCTGGGGAGAAAAATGAAAAAGACTTCGCCGCTTCGTGACTCGGAATGTGTGAATTCAAAGATTTGAGTATCCGACTTGCGAGATCCCGAAATAAAACAAAGAGAGTGAACTTTCTTACAAAAGTGGACTTGTTTTGAGGGTAGAAAAAGCATCGCTACTTATTCGACAAGGTTGCAAATTTTTAAAAGTTTCGGGGGGGGAATCGAAAGGCCATCTTTAGATTTCAAGTATCAAAGATTTAAAATTGTGAAGGGTAAAAATAAAACAAGGGCGGCTCCAACATCGGCTCCAACTAGGGATCACGCCTTCCTATGATGCGGGAAGAACAGTAGACCACGTGCCAATATTGGGTAAATGGAGTCAAAAGCTCAAACATGAGGAAAAATTCCAAGAAAAAAGGATCGAAGGGGGAAAAGACTTCGTTTTTTACCTCGAGAAGTTTTTTAAAAAATCAGATACTTTTTCTAACTACAGTTGTAGCCCCTTTCACAATTTTCCCTTTCCCACTAGTAACTTTGGATAGGTTTTAAGACATTCGAAACGACCCTAGGAGATTCAATAGATCTTGTGATTCTCAGCTTGCATCAAAAGAATGAGATTATATATTTTTAAATCGAGAAGTCCCATCTGAATTTGGGGTGCTGATCAGGTTTTTAGAAAGAATTGGTTACCAGAGTTGAGTGATATTCATGTATAACATTCTTACAAATATCTCAGACATTGCTTCACTGCCAGCGATCCTGTTCAGTACCCCGATGAAGTTGTCTGACCCCTTTTTTCTGAATTTCCTTTCACCACTTCGAAAAATATTTATGCATTTAAATGTTGAGACGAGGGCAATCATTTTTGAATTTCCTTTCATCGTCTTCCAGGACTAGGTGGGGGCAATCATTTCTGAATCTCCTTTCACCACCTGTCTTATAATTTACTTTTGAGCACGAAGATGGGGGAAATCAGTTTGAATTAGGGCTGATATCTGTGTAATATTTTGCATCAGAGGTCTGTCAACTCATTTTAATTACTTTGTACCAAGCTTCCCTTGACCTACACAACACCTTCGTTCTTAGGGAAAAAGGAAATTAATTTTTTAAGGGGCATCCCATTTGAGCAAGCTTTGATTCTTACGACGTTGTTGAAAAACCTAGGAAAGTTAATATCGCTCTAAACATTCCTTCACTTAGCAAGATATCAAGTAGTTGTGAAGACCTGCTTTCCTATCAAGATTTGTTTCGAAACCCTCGAGGTTTAAAACGAAATACTTTTATCCCTTTGTGATGGAATGAAAGGATGGAGACTGGTGAAAAGTTAGACCCGGAGACATACATGGGGCTAGGTAGCGATTTGCTGACTGAAAATATGGGGGTCGAAATAACTCAAGACTGACTCTTGTAGAGAACTTCGGGGATAGTTTATTTCGACTGACCATTTTTTATTTAGTGTATCGTTCAATTTATTTTAAAACATAGATTACCCAACCAAGCAATGATTCTGCTGTCTAACAATTTGTATTGCAGTTTGAAAGATGTTACCTTGATTTTCCCTTAACAGTCTTTCATAACATATATTTTGAGAACGTTTCTTTTTACCTTTTTATTTCACTTTCTTTGCGCAATACGAAACTATTTTAGGTATCACCTGTTTTATGCCGCTCTATTTCTAACACCGACTTGCAAATTGCTTTTCCTGCTAGTTCTGTTTATAGCTGGGATCCTGTAAAAAGTGAATGCGAATCTTATTAGAAATGTGTCGAGATTTTAGGAACAAAAAACGAAGAAAAAAGTAAATGTTCAAATGCAAATATTCGTATGTACAAAACATGAAATTTATTTATTTACGATTTTTTTTTTTTTTTTTTAGAACTGTTATGTCATATAATGTTTCAGATATCGCCCGTTGACCAGGGCACTGAGGACTTCTCCATCTATATTTTCCAGAAGAAAGGAATTTTTCCCTTATGGAGCCGAAACCCTGAATGGTCCATACCAAAGGTGGTCAAATTTTCTATGCTTCGCGGCTTCTTCCCTTCTCACATCCCATCTTAATACTAAGTCACCTTGGAGGAATTCTCTGTCTTTTGCCTTGAGGTTGAACAATGCTTTCATATCATCTTGGTACTTCTGCATTTTATCATCGACTTCCACTCTATGTTGTTGAACCTCGATCAGCTGATTAATTCTCCTGGTTACATGATTGGGTTCTTCGTTTTGATCCTGCCATAACTTCATCACTGGTAACGCTAGGTTTATAGGTAGAACAACATTTGTGCCATAGACCATTTGAAATGACGAAATTCTGATAGACCTTTTAGTGCTGATGCGGTTTGCCCACAATGCATACTTCAAGTGCACATGCCAGGACCTTTTATTTTCATCTAGTACCTTCTTGATTATGTTTACCAAGCTCTTGTTGGATGATTCGGCCAACCCATTTCCCTTAGGGTAATAAGCAGTGGAATGGTCGAGAACGATATTGTACTTCTGACAGAATCTGATCATAGCCATGGACTTGAAGGCCTAGGCATTATCGGTAACTATTTTTCGGGGACATCCGAATCTTGACAAGATATTGTCCTCCAAAAAATCGATTACCACCGAGTCTGTTGCCCTTTTGGTTGGAATGGATTCCACCCACTTAGTAAAATAATCCATAGCTGTTAGGATCCATTTATGCTGAGCACTGGAATGGGGATTAATTTCCCCTATAAAGTCTAGACCCCATTGTTGAAATGGAGCTTCAGTTTTGACTGGAACGAGTGGCAGTGCCGGGAGCTTCTGTTTACCAGCGAATATTTGACACGGGTTGCAGGCACATACTTTGGCATTGACGTCCGAAAATAGTTTCGGCCAATAGTATCCGACCCTCAAGATCTTGTAGGCTGTGGCTCTCCATGAGTGATGTCCTCCACAGACTCCTTCATGAAATTCCTCTATAACCCATGGAGTTTCTGACTCAACCAAACAGACTAGTAGGAACCCGAGTGGATCCTTCCAGTATAGCTGATTTTCGGCGATGCAATATTTTATAGCGTGAAGTTTTAAAGTTCTACATTTGGCTGGTGATAGCCCATCTGGACATCTCAAGTTTAACAAGTAGAACACTATGTCTTTATACCAGCCTGACGATATGAAATTTTCTTCGACGTTGCTTGGATCTGTCTGGTCATCCGGCTCGTGCAGGTGTGCGTCTTCGTCTTCTCCTTGGAGGCAATTAATATCAAGAGCTCTAAGATTTGACTCAGCCAAGAGTTTGGCCAGACCCTGCCCCTTTATTAATTTAGTCGGCTTGACTTCCAGATCGAATTCTTGTATTTTAGCGAGCCAGCGCCCTCGTTTTTCGTCACTATCTGGCTGTACCAATATATCTTTCACAACACTGGTTGGCACATACGTGATAATTTTTTAATGCAGTACGTAGGTTCTGAACTCTTTTAGCACTTTTACCATTGCGTACACCTATTTCTCTATTATGTCATACTCTAGTTCGGCGTCTCTAAGGCTCTTGCTAAAAAACGCGATCGACCATTCGAATCCTTTGTCATCCTTTTGCAGGAGCACCGCGACGATAGTATGTTCGGAAGCAAACGAGAAGATGAGGAAATCTTTCAAGTAATCTGGGCTTGCTAACACAGGTGCCTCGCTGATGACTTTTTTAATATGTGCGAATGATGCTTTAGCCTCGATCGTCCAATTTACTCTGCTATCTTTCTTCAACATTCTTGTGATCAATTTGACAATCTCAGCAAAATTGGGGATAAACCTTTGTAAAAAATTAATAGTAGCTAAGAAAGATTGAATTTATTTTACGTTTCTGGGAATATTTATAGTTTCTATTGCTTCAATCCTCTTAGGATCAATCCGGATCCCATCCTTAGATACGATATGTCCAAGAAGCTTACCTTCCTGCATAGTGAAATGTGATTTCTTTGGGTTCAAAGACAGACCATACCTGCGGCATTTTTCGAAAGTCTGTTTTAGATGGATCAAATCTTCTTCATCGGTTTTAGAGAAAACTGTCAAATCGTCGAGGTTGATGACTACGAACTTGTCTCTTTCTCCTACGAAAGCAATGTCCATAGCGCGCTGGAATGTATCTCCTGCATTCATCAAACCAAACGACATTTTATCATACATGAATGTACCCCATGGAGTGGTGAAAGCAGTTTTTTCTCTGTCTTGCTCGTTCATGGCAGCTTGGTTATACCCAGAGAACCCATCTATCATAGACATTCAATTTTCTCCAACTACCTTTTCCAGGACATGGTCCATTTTGGGGAGCAGATAATTATCCTTAAGAGAAGACCTATTCAAATTTCAGAAATCCACACACAGTCTGATTTCTCCGTTCTTTTTCCTGACCGGGACCAAATTTGCCACCCAGTCCGAGTACCTCAGAGGTATGATTATTTTCGCATTTAAAAGCTTCTTAACTTCCTTTTCAATCACGGGCAACAAAATGGGGTTAATTTTCCTAAGCTTTTGCCTAAACGGCTTGACCCCGGGCTTCAAAGGTATCTTGTGCTCAATTATGGAAGTGTCATATGTTCTAAGCTCATCATAGGACCAGGCAAAGACATCTTTGTACTGTCTGAGTAGGTCTTTGTACTGGACTTTTACCTTGGGAGGGAGGAACTTAGATATCTTTACTATCTTGGATTATTTCTTAGTTCCTATATCGCAGTCCTCCACTTCTTCTGGTTGGGGCTGCAAAGTGGATTTCACAGGTGCGTCATTATGATCGAAAAGTCTTTCTAAAGGAATTAAGCCTTTCGGGATTTGTTTTTTTTTAAGGACCAAGATACGATGATCTGCTATTTTTTCTCGGAAGGTTTCAGGATCTTACCCTTCTTGCATAGTCCACATCGAGTCATTTTGATTCTCTTGGTCTGGATGAGTTTCAGAGAACTCACCTACTGCTGTAAGAAATTTCTTGATTTGTTCGTCATCTTCGAAAACCTGCCAGTGTCGGATATTGTCTGGTATAGAGGGTTTGTATCTGATTTCAATGTGATACTTCAGTTTGACGGTCGTGGGAGGAGAAAAGGTTGAAGCTACCTTGGCCAATGCGTCGACATGTAGATTCTCTGCGCGAGGGATAAAATGGACCTTTACAGATGAGAAATTTTTTTCCATCAAATCCCAAGCACAATTTCTGTATGTTCTTAGTCTTGGATGCTTGGCTAGGTATTGCCGGTTTATTTGTCTTACTATCAATTCTGCGTCACCGTATACCTCCAAGTTTTTTATATTCAACTTCTTTGCAGCCTCTAATCCTAATATCAATGCCTCATACTCGCATATGTTATTGGTGTAATCTATGTCCCACTGCAAACGATAGGAGAAAGGAACAATGAACTTACCTTCAGGTGCTACCAAAAGTACCCCAGCACCAGCTCCTTCAGAAGATGAAGCGCCATCGAAGTACATTTTCTGTACACCAGTATTGCACAGCTCTTCTGTCAAGGGGCTTAACTCTTCTTGCTTCATATCGAGTTCCTCTGGACCTCCATCCAATCCTTCATCGAAAGACAAAATGCAGTTTCCCAGATCTTGGTCTGCGATGTAAATGGGGAAGTTGTGTGGGTTTTGGGGATCACTAACCGTGTACGCTAATCTTGTCTCTCTGTATAAATGAGTGAATTGACCCCCGAACACAGGGATTGTGGCATAAGACATGTCTAACTGAAGGGAACCTGCCAACTTGGCCCCCCGTGACCTAGACAACAACATACCGTACTTAGGGGGGATATCGACGATAACCACATCCATCAGGATACTTTTAACAGGGACCTGCGCTAGGGTAACTACTAGATCCTTTATCATACCCATGCATTTAACCTTCCTAGAATCGAAAGAATACAGATTTCCATAAGGTCTCTTGATCTGGAGACCCAACTTCTCCATTATAATTTTGGGCATAACATTATGAGAAGCCCCAGAGTCTAACATACAATTATGTAGCAACTAATCATGTATATTCAGGGTGATATAAAAAGGAGCGATGTTTTCTTTGGACCCTTCAAAATGAGGGCCAAAGGTGATGTTAGGTCTGTCATCTTCCAGGTTGATAACATCATACTGACTTTCTAGCTCGTGAACACCCATCGCTTTGGAAATTTGCTTCCGATAAGAGGGATTTTTTGTTAATTCTACCAAATGAATCGGTATTTTAATCTTGTTTAATTCATTTTCAAAACTGAAAGATGTGTTTACCTTGTCCGTTTCTTTGGTTGAGATCTCCGAATTTTTCCTTTCCGACTTACTTGTTTGGATCGCTTTATCACTCGTGATCCTAGTTGAAGACGTAACTTTATCTACTGGTTCGGTCTCTTGCGTTTGAGTTTCAACTTTTTTCACCTCAGACTCTTGAGTGTTTGCTACCTTAGTTTTGTTGCTGGGTAACAAGGTCTCCTCCGAAGGTGTTTCATAATCTTGACCTTTTTTAAGGATTTTCGTAGGTTGATTCGTTGAGGTGGGCTTATTCTTAGATCTTAAGTTGTATTTTGGTTGAAACTCAGCCAGGATCATCTCTGTTTCTGGTTGAGGTACACAGGGATCAGTCTGATCACCTTCTTCATCCTCATAAATCGGTTGTGGGGTGTTCAAATATTTTTCATAGTCTTAACGAGTCAGATATGGCTGCGAACAATCATCACCGAAATTCGCAACCTCATCTTCCGAATCTCCGAAATCTTGGAGATCGTTTACTCCTATAAAATTTTCGTTTTTTAGTGGAGCTTGTATTTTTTGATCTTCGTTCTTTATTTGTCTCTGTTGATTTTGGGGATTTGGGTTTCTCCTGAAGTCCTTTTTATTAGAAGAATTGGCCTTAACTTGGTCCAACTCCATCCTAGAGATTTTGTTGGACAGTTCTTTAATTACTCAGGCCATATCATCTACTATGTCATCAGTGTATCTATTTGAGCCCGAAGGACCCGTTGGTTCCCTATAGCGTCTATTCTCGCGGTTGACTGTTTCGACTTTAGCTTTTAATTTTCCTGAAGCCATCATATTAGATTCTATTACGACAGCATCGTCTTGCATTCTATTTTGGGTGGCTCCTCTTCTTTCTCTCAAAAGTAGTGTGAAATCCGGCTCGAAAGCTCCCGCGAAGGTTACTTTGGATGAGGGTTCGGAGGGTTTAACAACAGCTGGAATCTTATTATACGGTTTGTTAAATCTTAGAATAAATTCCATGACTGTTTCTGAGTTCTTTTTCTTTAGGGACCCAAACTCGGTAAGGTAATATAAGTGATCTTTTCGCTCTCCCCATTGTCTGAGGAAAGCATCTTCCAAAGCGTCATATGACAGGATAAAAGCTGCGGGTAGGCTCTGAAACCAAGTTTGGACCTGTCCTTCAAAGGTCTGGACAAGGAGTCTCGAATAGACATCTTCGTGCTCGATACCACAGACGTCTGCGAATTGGTCAAATAAATTTATATGCTCAGCTGTGGTTAGATCCCCCTCCCCAGTGAACTTAGGAAGATTTTTGATGTAATTTTCAGGAAGATCATGTAGGGGGACGGGTAAAACCAGGGGAGCGCATCTCTCTGCTACTTTAGCGAATACTTTGGGAGGAGGGACATGGCCTTGACCTCCACCTCCACCTCCAGGAGCACCTCCACCACCTCCTCCGGCGGCTTCCATGTTTAGATTTGGAACTGAAGTTTGGACAGTGTGTGGAGAATATTCTCGGAAAACTGGAGAGGAAACTTCGGGAAAAGAAAAAGTATCAAAAGAGGGGGGAAGCGAAAGTGAGCGTTCAAAAGTTTCCGATGAATTTGATTGTGTAAAATTAAGGTGATCAGTAGAATAAGTTGATAAAAGGATTTGTTTAATTAATTTTCTTGATTTTAAGATTTTTTCCGGATTAGAGACTGGCGAGGTCTGTTTGCTATCCGGGTTTTTTCTGGTGTTATTACGGCTACTGGCCAGTTTATTTAATGTAAGTGAAAGATAATTTAGCCTTATAAAGTTTTCTGTTCTTGTGCGTAGAAGTATTTTTATTTCATTCTGACACGATTTCAGACCCAATATCATGATGAATGGGAAGTTTAAAAAATGACAGTAATTCTTTGGCTAATGATTTGAATGTTGGGTGGGATCTAGAATTTAGCGTCCACATACCATTTGGTTGGTGTGCTAGTGAGGGTTCACTGAAATAACCATAGATGAATGAAATCTTCCATTATGCTATTGGAAGAACACCACAAGTGGAAGGACATGACATGGTTGGTGGGTTCCTCTCTGACTTTCCCTTCAAACTTAGGGATGTTTTAAGGTAGTTTTGTGGGAATGATAGGGTCATGTAATATGGAATCATTCATAAATTGAGTTAGATGAGGTATATTGAGTGAAGCCAAAAAGGGAATGATAGGAGTGGGTCCTTCCATGATATGTGAGGAAGTGGTTCTTTGGGAGCTTGTACTTTGTGGAAAAGTTTGGGATCCTCCTCCTTGTGGTGGAGGGTTTGTTTGAAAATTTCTTGGGATATTGGTTCTAAGAAAAGTAGCTCCTAGTAATCTCGAGCCTAGTACCATGGCACTAACTGGTTTATGTGATGGTCCTACTGATGTCTCAGGTAAATTAAGAACACCTCCCAAAATTGGGGGTAAATTTCTCAAGCATCTAGAACGAGGGGATATTGTGGTTCCCCAATGATTCTGGATTAGAAGTGGATGTGTGTAAATGGTTATGAGAAATGATAAGAAAAGCTTCTTTCAAATTACATTAAACAATGTATTCATAAAATTTCAAGTGGTGAAAAATCATACATCAAGACAATATGAAAAGTGGTTTGATATTTTGTAAGTCCTCATGGGGGAATACAAATCAAATGCACATGTCCTATCCAATGTAACTTCCTTCCTCTCAAATAACACCAGAACTCCAAACAAATCTCTCGACAGTGGGGATAGAACCCACTTGAGGATAAACTAGTGAAGGGACGAACAATCAATTATAATGAGGGGTGAAGGGGACATATCCCAGAAGTACTCGCGATATTTCCCAACAACCATTCAAAATATGCCTAAGGTGTGATTTCAGCCCACAACCGCTGCCTTAGGTAGATAAATCCTATATTTTGGCTACTAGGCTACCTCCATTGAACACAACGTTTAGATTTTCATCCTCATAAATCGGTTATAGGATGGATGCTTTCCAAGGTTTGGGTGACCCAAGGAGGCACGCACAGAACAACTCGACCTCGGCCTTTGACCCTTCATGGGTGTCCCTATCCCTTATTCCATAGGAATTCTTGAGTGGGAAGATTTTTGCACCCTAATTCACAAATTTCTAAGTTTCAAATGAAGTATGATGATGGGGAGTTTATTGGATCCCTATCCCCAACATCGTAACTTAGGCTACCAAATTCTTTTGTGTTCCTCCTATGGAGGTTTAGAAAGTGGGTTTATTATGGTTTCTTTTAGAATGAAAAAGAGGGTTGTGAAGTTGGTGTCATGGACCAACTTCATTCTTTATGGGGGTGTGCACAAAGACCCTTTTCTCGAAAAATGAATCCCATAAGAGTTTCAAGTATCTAGAAAAAGGGTTTTTAAATAAGTGAGAGTGTGTGAAAGGAGTAGTGGTGGTGAAACAAGTTTTTAATAAGTTAAATTCAAGATTTTAGCATGGTGGACATCTTGTGGTCCTTTACTTCTCTTGTTAAGATAACTTACTCAATTTGTTCAAAATGACCCTTGCAAATGAAATGAAATCATAAGCTATCATGGTAGATATGATAATCCTTACTTGGACCGTTTATCTTCCTAAGGTGTTTTGTAATCTAGAAAACTTGAAACTAGTCCTAGATTGTGAGCATGTGTGGGCCCTTACTATTGGTTCTGGAGCCTGATTATCTTCCTCATTCAAAAGTCTTTGTTTTAATCCATGTTTATACCACGTGAAGACTTTACACCCTGGAAGAATGTGCACTCCTCAACGCAGGGGAGTGCAGAGGGGGGTTAACCCCTTAGCGAGGTCCCGGGGAGAAACCCCCAAAGGAAAAATGGCCTTGTAAATGTATATTGTAATTTCATTGTAAATCTGGACCATTCATTACAAGGTTGCAGATCTGATGGTAGAAGTTATGTTATGGTTTTTTCCCTAGAAGGAAACATTCTTTTATGATGGAAATGTATTGCGGCTATGTATTATTGTGAATATTGTATTCTGAGAGAGGAGTCTGTGAGAGAAATAAGAGGAAGTTTCAACGGGTGTGTTGTAGGTTGTATCCCTTCATTTGCTGCATAATAATAAAGGAAGGACCTGGAAATTTCTCTGGTGGACGTAGCCCACACTGGGTGAACCAGGCATAATTGTGTCTCTATTGTATTGTGTATATTCTGTGTTTTATTTCCGCATTTGTTTTATTTTATTTCTCTACTATCCTATTTTTCTAACAACTGGTATCAGAGTGAAAGGTAACTCGCAGGAAAATAGGGTTCTTGGTTCGAGTGGGAGTAATGGCATAAGATGTAAATTTTAAGGTCGATAAATTTAACGACCAAAACTACCAGTTATGGAATATGTAGATGGAAGATTATTTTTATCAGAATGATATATTCCTACCATTGGGTGTAATAGGAAAGAAGCTGATGTCCATGAAGGATGAATAATTGGAGGTTCTTAACATAAAGGAACTATGAACGATACAATTGAGCCTGGAAGCGTCAGTGACTTTCAATATTTCTAAATAAAATACAACGAAGGAGTTGATGGACGCATTGGATAAACTGTATGGAAAACCCTCGATGTCCAATAAGGTATTTATAATGCAGATATTATTTAATATGAAGATGGAAGAAGGTGGGTCTGTTGCAGATCATTTAAATGAATTTAATACGGTTACTAATAAACTAAGTTATGTAAAAGTGGACTTTGATGATGTGGTCAAGGCTCTTCTAATCTTGTGCTCATTGCCAGAAAGTTGGAACGGCTTGGTCATGGCTATAAGTAACTCTATCTCTAGTTCAAATACTTTAAAATTTGATGATGTTGTTGGTGTTATCCTTAGTGAGGAAATGCGACGAAAAATAACATGCGAGACATCAGGTAATGCGTTGAACATGGAGAACAGGGGAAGACAAAAGGATAGAGGAAAGGGCTCAAGGAACCGCGACAATTCTAGGAAGGGAAGATCTAAATCAAGATTTTGAAAGATAGTGTTCGACAACACAGGTATTCCAACAGAGGATGAACACCTTCAATAACCACTCACATAACCAGATCAAAGATCAACACACTGATGTTTTCACGTGGTAAAACCCCTACGGGGAAACATCCACGGCCCCAGCCAACGCG
>SNQJ01S0000965.1:42239-53228 GCA_010110895.2 Picea sitchensis
AAGGAACATTGGGAGGTAGTAAATTGGATTCTTAGGCATTTGAGAGGTACTTCTACTCATGCATTATTTTTTGGAGGCTCAGACACTGTTCTACAGGGATATGTTGATTTAGATATGGCAGGTGATAAAGATAGCATGAGGAGCACCACATGGTATTGTTTTACTATAGGTGGAAGAACAATAAGTTCGATTTTGAAACTCCAAAAGGTTGTTTCACTTTCAACAACAAAGGCAAGGTATGTTGCTGCTATAGAGGCTAGTAAATAAATGATTTGGTTATAGAGGTTTATGGAGGAATTGGGAAAGAAGCAGGAGAATAACAGGTTTTACTGTGACAGTGAAAGTTCCATTCATATTGCAAAGAAATCATCCTTCCATTAAAATACTAGGCATATACAACTCAGGTACCATTTCATACGATTTGTCTTGGAAGATGAACATTTGAAGTTGGAAAAGATACACACTAGCCAGAATCCTGTAGACATGTTAACAAAGGGAGTAACCAGGGAGAAATTGAGTTCCTTCTCAATTTTAGTTGGCCTTCAAGAATGAATATGAAGATGATAAAATTTCCAGGTCCGAGAAGGGTTATAGTCCAACATATAAAACAACGATGTAGTTGTTGAGATCAGTCTCCAAGTGGGAGATTGATGGTTGTGGAGCTTGATTATCTTCATGATTCAGAGGTCTTTGTTTTTAGCTGTGTTTATACCCCATGAAGACTTTACACCCCGGAAGAATTTACACTCCTCCATGCGGGGGAGTGAAGAGGGGGGTTACCCCCTCTGTGGGGTCTAGGGGAAAGCGGGGGTTCGGGGGCGAAGCCCCAAAAGGAAAAATTGCCTTGTAAATGTATATTGTAATTTTATTGTAAATCTGGACCATTCATTATAAGGTCACAGATCTAATGGTAGAGGTTATGTTAGGGTTTTTTTTCCCTAGAAGGAAACCCTTTTTTATGAGGGAAATGTATTATTGTGAATATTGTATTCTGAGAGAGGAGACTATGAGAGAAATAAGAGGAAGATACAACGAGTGTATTGTAGGTTGTATCCCTTCATTTGCTAGATAATAATAAAGGAAGGACCTGAAAATTTCTCTGGTGGACATAGCCCACAATGGGTGAACCGCGTATATATGTGTCTCTATTGTATTGTGTATCTTTTGTGTTTTATTTCTGCATTTGTTTTATTTTATTTCTATGTGATCCTATTTTTCTAACACTTACAACTTCTTTAAACTCCCTAGGTGACTTAATTGTAAAATTTGACAACTATCCTAGAATTTCATGCATGTGGGAATATGGGCCCTTACAACTCTTTTAAGATTTAGTTTTCAACAAGTAAGTGGAGAGGATTGGACTCTTTTTTTGAAAGTGATTGGATTTACCAAGGGAGGTGGAGACTTATCTACGCAACCTCTTTTTCTGATTTCCAAGATCACATTAAGGTGCAAGGAAAGAGCATACCCCAAGATTGGTTTAGATGGACTTCTAGTCCCAATTTAATGTGATGAATTTTTAAAATGAAATATTTTTAAATTCAAATGCAAAACCTATTAAGCCATCCACGTGGAAATCAAGGAAATCAAAGATATTATGGTTTATTTTAGTCTCCCTAATTATCTATGTGTGATGTGGGGTTTATGGATGCAAGAATGAGATCTCAGCCTGCTTGTACACACTTTTACAAAGTGCTAAAATAAAATCTAAACTATTGAGTGGCAGTGGGCAACTCAAGCCTTACAATTTCGTAAAAATAAGACAAGTGCGTGACATAACAAAAAACAATCATGCATAGAACGCATATTGTGTGGTTGGAGAGTTCTGAAAGAGCACAGATGTGCACAGATCGCGCGTCTATTCATCCCAAACCCGCGTGCACACAAGAAACTGTAAATGTGTTGAATCTACATAGAATAGATCTAGATGGGAATTGACATACACATTTGCAGAGAAAATATGATAAAAGAGAAGTAGGAGAGAAAGAATGGAACCATTCTCATTAACCAAATTAATATAATGATAATTTACACATGATATACTTTGTATAAATAAACTAGTGCACACTGGAGGAGAGGCCAATGCACCATAGTGGTGGTCTAGAGTGATCCAGACACACACTAGCAGTTACGGGACTAAACTACCACCTAGTCCAGTCCCTCAGGAAGTTACGAGAGTGAACTACCACCTAGTCTGAGTTAACTAGTCTCTCAGTCTTCAATTAATTGACTGAAACATAGTGAAGTGAGGAAGAGATTAGGGAATCATGAGTAATGCACTAGTCTAGTGATAATCCCAAGGACAATGCGCATTAGCTGGTGATGATCCCAATGCTACATGGTGATGATCCCAATGTGACATCTAGACTCCACTCAACTGATCAAACTAAATTGTGGACTGAAGAGAATATTATCATAGAGGAATATTCTCCCTAAACCATAGGAGACTAAAAAATGACTAATAAACATAGTGAAAACCTTAGGAAAAACAAATTCTAGGTGTGTNATACACTAAAATAAACGAGGAAAGAGGGAAAAAATCATGGGAAACCCCGCCCCCCCATCAAAGTACAATGTATGTACAAATAAGAGCTGATAGTTGCTAGGAAACTGTGTCCTTCACTCCAAGACGATTGCACAGAGAATGGAACTTCTTCTCAGTGAAGGTCTTGGTGAAGATGTCTGCAGTCTATTATGTTGAAGGAAAGAACTATAGGTCGATGATCCCCTCATGTAATAAGTCTCAGATGTAGTGCATGTGGATCTCTATGTGCTTTGTATTCTTCCTTTGAACTAGATCTCTGTAGAACTTCAGAGTTCTCTAGTTATCACACCAGATGACGATCGACCAATGAAATTGAATTCCCAACTCAGTGAGAAAATGTTGTAGCCACATAGCTTGAATGGTTATGTTAAATACCCTTCTGTACTCTTCCTCGGCTAAAGATAGAGAAATAACAACCTACTTCTTTCTAAACCAACAAATAGTCCTGAAACTAAGACTGAGCGAGTAACTAGATGTGGACTTGCGATCAATGTTATCATTGACCTAGTCAAAATCAATGAAAATGATGAGGTCCAGTGTAGATTTTGTTGCACAGTGAATCCCAAAGGTGATGGTACCCTGTATGTATGGAAGGATACACTTTGCAGCTTTCCAATGCAGTTTATACGACTCCTGCATGAACCTAGAGACTGCTCCAATTGCATAGGAGAGGTCTAGTCTGGAGTGTGTGAGATACAACAAGCTCCCCACTAGTCGTCTGTACAATATAATTTCAACCAGTGGAGTGTCCCCGCCATTCTCATGTCTGACTCATAATAGGAAAGGATTTGGGGCAGACTTGGAGTCTGTCATGTGAAATGTCTCAAGGAGATCTCATGCATACTTAGTCTGAGACAATTTGATTCCTGATGCATCTTGAGTAATCTCAAGTCCAAGGAAGAAATGTAGTGGAACCATGCCCATCATCAAAAACATGTCCTGCATAATCCTCTTGAATGTAACAATCACTAAATTCGAGCAACCGATGATCAACAAATCATCCACATACAAAACTAGGAGTAGAAGTGAATCAGTCGTCCTGAGCTTGTAGACATTCAGGTCTGACTTACAACATACAAAGTTATGTAACAACATGTAGGAGTCCATATTGGCATATCATGCCCTCAGAGCCTTCTTGAGGCCATAAAGAGACTTATTCAGTTGATAGAACAAATATGAATCCTGCATAAATCCCTTGGGGTGCTCCATATAGATCTCCTCAGAGAGATCTCCATGAAGAAATGCATTCTTCATGTCCATCTAATGGACCTCCCATCCTTTGGCTACCAAAATGGAAAGTTCCAAATGTATGGAATCTATATTCACTACTGGAGCAAAGGTATCATCATAGTCAATGCCATGCACCTACTGAAATCCTTTGACAACTAGACTGGCTTTGTATCTGCTAATTTGTCCATCCATTGCGCTCTTGGTCCTGTAGACCCATCTGTACCTAAAAATTTTCCTTCCTGAAGGAAGGGGAACTAGATCCCAAGTTTGGTTCTCGAGGAGGGAGTTGTACTCCTCCTGCATGGCGGATTCCCAAAAGGGAGTTCCAACAACCTCTCCATAAGACCATGGGTATGAAGACTGAACCAAGAAAAGATGCCTAGTTGGAATCAGTTCAGTGGAAATGAGTGCAAAAGGAGGCTCCTTGAAATTAGATCGAGTCCTCCTAGTATCAGATATATCCCCCAAAAGATCCCTTGCATCCTGAAGAGTAGCCTTGGCCCACTTGGGCCTTTGCTATGGCTCTGCATATGCATCTTGATGCACAAAATCTGCATCTGGATGCACTAAATCTGAATATGACTATACTGAATATGTATTTGGATCATTTGAATCCTCTAAATAAAAACTCTCATCCAAATAAGAGTCAGCATGTGCATGCTCATCATCTCTAACAGGTGGAAGAAAAAAAGTGTCTGCATGCGGTTGCACAGGTACATGCGAGACACTTTCCCTTAATTGGACACCACGATCAATGATAAGGCGGTCCAAGGAAATATCAATGAGTATGTATCCCGTCACACCCTTGGGGTATCCAACAAAGATACACTATGTTCTCTGTGGATCAAGTTACTTCCTCTTCTTAGAGGGAATTTTGGCCCATGCACGCGAACCGAAAATATGAAAGTGGATCACTTACAGGTTGAGGCCGCTCCAAGCCTCGTATGGGGTCTTATCCTTGATATATCTATGGAAAGATCTATTTTGGATGTAGTTTTCACAATTAAGTTCTTCAACCCATAATCTCTATGGAAGTAAATTTGCATATAGCATGCAAGATGCCATCTCTTTTAGAGATCTATTTATCTGCTCAACAACTCCGTTTTGTTGCGGAGTATAGGGAACTGTGTGTTGAAACTGAATCCCTTCCTCATGAAAAATATTTTGTATCTCATGGTTTACATAATCTCCCCCGTTATCTATTCATAGGACTTTGATTTTCTTTCTTGTTTGTCTCTCAACAAGGGATTTGAAATATTTAAGGTGTTGAAAGACCTCAGATTTTTTCCTGAGAAAGAAAATCAATGTGAAGTGTGAGAAATCATCAACAAAAATGAGCGCATACCTTGCTTTAGTGATTGATGGATTTGGAAAAGGGCCCATGAGGTCACTATGGATCAGATCTAAATGAAAGGAATTCTTCTGAGTCTTTCCTTTGTTGAATTTCTCTCAAGGGTGTTTTCCAAGAACACATCCCTCACAAACTCCTTTGGAGAAGTGGATGTTGGGTAGAAAAACAATCATTTCCTACTTTCTATGTTGTTTCATATATCTGAAATTTAAATGCCCAAACCTTTCATACCATATCCTACTACTTTCATCAACATGGGTAAGCAGTAATGCAGAATCTTGTTCAATAAATTCAGAAAATGTGTAGAGTCTAGATTGATGATTTACCTCTCCAGTAGAAACCCTAGAATTGGTTTGCATGTCATAGATATCCACTGCATCAAGTGTGAATATGAATCTCTTTCCATTTTCATAGTTTTTCATATGATACACGGAGAGAATATTGATGGAAAGTTTGGGAACGTGCAACACATTCTCGAAGATTCTATTTGTGAGTTCAATCCTTCCTTTGTCGGTGACCTCGACTGGAGAGTTGTCCCCCGTCAGAATAGGAGTACCTTTGCATATATCCAATGAATAATAGGATTCTTTTGTGGCAGCCATGTGGTGTGATTCTCTTGAATCTACGACCCAATCATTGAGAGAGGAGTTGATGGCAATCAAATCATGGCTATAATTTCATTTCTTGGGATTTTGATCTTCTGGCTTCTTCTTCTTGGCACCCTCGGGGATGCGATCTCCAAGGTTGTTTTTCTGAAGTATTTGGGTCATTAGATCTATATATTTCTGCATACATGTGGATTCTATATGGAATCCTTTATGGAAGTAAGTGAATTTCTCCCATTTTCTTCCCTTTCCACCTTTGGATACAGAGGCATCATTGAAGGGTTTTGAGTACCCTTCCTTCTTTGGATTTGTATGTCATTTAATTTTTTCTTTGTCTTTAGATTTCTGATATTGATGACTGCTTCCATGTTTCACAATAAGTGCATGCACCTTTTGTCCTTTGATTTTTCCCATATTGATGATCTTGTTTTGCTCTTGTGTCGGAGAATTGATAAAGGCCTCAAGAGAGGGCATCGTCTAGGTAGATCCAAAGGCGAATCTACCTGAATAAAATGTGGATACAAACACTAACTATTCTGGACCAAGTTTGGAGAGAATGGTGAGAACCATTTGTTTCTCCTCCTTATAATTATCAACCCCGCAAGACTTGAGTTGCGACAACAAATCCTTATATTTGTCAAATAAATCTTGGATATTGTTGAAGATTTTTGGTTCCAATGTGAGCAATTCCACCTCGATCATGTGTCCCCTCATCTCATCCTATTTTCAAAAATCCATTCCATGGTGGTCCAGGATTCATTGGGGGTTTTATAGGAGGATATGTGAAAGAGGAGTTCAGGAGAAATGAGATTGCAAATTGTTCCAAACGCTTCATCCATTCAATTTAGATAGTTGGATTTTTCTATAGCCGGTGTTGGTCTTGTCTCTATGTTCATGGTTAACCTGTAAAATACTCTACTTCTAAGATGCATTATCATATTCTCCTTCCATGCAAATAAATTGTATGGTGTAAGAATGAATTCTTTTGGAAATTCCATTTTTTCGTCGTCTTCAATCTTCAGTACCTGCAAAAATAATTCAGTGTGTCTTTTCCATAGTAGTCCATCAGATATGATACCCTATAAATGTGTTGAAATTTCACATAATATATCTATATGTGAATTGACATACACAGTTGCAGAGAAAATATGAGAAAAGAGAAGGAGGAGAGAAAGAATGGAAGAATTATCATTAACCAAATGAATAAATGATAATTTACACATGATATAATATATATAACTCAACTAATGCACACTGGAGGAGAATCCAATGTGACATAGTGGTGTTCTAGAGTGATATGGACACACACCAATAGTTATGGGAGTAAACAACCACCTAGTCTAGTCTCTCAGGAAGTTACGAGAGTGAATTGCCACCTAGTCTGAGTTAACTAGTCTCTCAGTATTTAGTTAACTGAATGAAATAGAGTGAAGTGAGGAGGAGATCAAGGAATCATGAGTAATGCACTAGTCTGGTGATAATCCCAAGGACAATTTGCATTAGTTGGTGATGATCCTAATGCTGCATGGTAATGATCCCAATGTGGCATCTAGGCTCCACTCAACTGATCAAATTGAAGTGTGAACTGAAGAGAATATTATCATAGAGGAATATTCTCCCTAAACTATATGAGACTAAATAATGACTAATAAACAATGATAAAACATTAGGAAAAATAAATCCTAGGTGTGTGTGAAGTATCTCCAACATAAAGTTGGTGGACAAAATTTTGAAAAAAATCTCTCACTATGGGGTGAAATCCTGCTCTCAAGTGGTGAGTTTAGGCTGGTTTTGAGCCCTACACATGCAAAAAAGTAAGAAAAAACACTCTAACAGTCTCATTGGGGAGAATTTTAATTCAAAATACCCAGTATGTTTGCCAATATGTTGGGTTCCTTTTGTCACAAGAGTGATAAAAAACAAGTCCCTTAACTTTCTAGCTAGGCTATCCAAAAATCACAACAGAGAGTTGGTTAGTGGCCCAACTAACATAAAGAAACAAGAGATAAACAACTGAAATAAATTTAAACTAAGTAAACAATAACTTGAAATGAATGAACAAATAAAGCACAAGAGAAATATACCAAGTAAACTAATCTTCAAATTGATACTCCTTGGAGAAATATGGGAACTTATGAGTCCCCTCTTCCTCCTTGGAAGGTTCTCGAGTCCACAAGTACAAAGTATTCTTTCTACTATCAATGGATAAAAAATAAAAATGGAGAAGAAAAGAGTGATAGACTACTCAAGAGGAGAGAGCTCTAATAGTTTCTATGGATGCCCAAAGCTTTCTAAGAAGAAGATGGCTTCCCAAAGATAAAATTGAGAAGCATAAAAATACTCAAATGCTTCTTCTTTTTTGCATACAATGGCCTTTTATTTATAGGAGGATGGAAAGATTTTTCTTAACTGGTTCCAAATTTGAATGGAAGGCCCTTGGAGGTACCTCCCATCATTTTCAATGATCCCAAGGTGGAATTTGGGGGTGATTTTGGGTATGGGGGACATTCCCTTCATCCCAAAAGTGGTTGAGGCCCGAACAAACTTATCAATGCACCATTTTAGCATTTGTGTGGGTATTTTGATTTTCATTCATGCACTGTGTGCATCGTACACCATGTTATCCCACACAGATGTCTGTGCGCTGCTTTGGTTGAATGTGCGCAGATTTTCAAAACCACTTTTACATAGTTTTGTGATTTTCTTTCCAAACTAAGTGTAATCTTTCCATGAATATTGGTATTATTTTGTTTTTGTGTTAATCGTTTCTTCATCCATTGTCTGTATTTGTAGTGAGCCATTTTCCGGTGATAGCACTTAGTTATAATTTTCTAAGAAATTGTGTTGAGAGGTGTTTTCTATATCCCAATACAAGGGAGCTATGTAATTTATTCCATGCTCAACATGGAGTTGACATGATGACATTTAAAAAAATATTAATAATAAACAAATACATTTCAATGTTGAGCATAAATGAAATATTTCAATGTCCATTTTAAGTTATCTATCTATCTATCTATCTATCTTTAATGAGTAATTGAAAGTAAACATTGTGTATAGTTAAAACATTTGTGTCATGTGTTGTTAAATATAAAAAAAATATTTTTCATTAACATAGACCCATATTAACTTGGATCTATCATGCATATAGAGGGATCAAATATCTTGAGTTGCAAAAATTTCCTCAATTATTTTCAATCGAAAAAATGTTTTAGCCTCAATGGAATTTATATATCCATGAAGTAAGAAATTCTTATTTTTTCAATAGTCTTTTTTTCAACCTTGTTACAAATTATTTTCGTTACCTCTGTAATCGTTAATTATGTACACCTATCCTTTTTTCTTTAGAAGGATCAATTTCCTTAATCCCGAAAGAAGAATGAAGATGAACTTTCCGAGAGAGATGAAATTATCTTTTCCTTTGTAGAAAACCTTGTAGAGAAGGATCGTTGCACCTTGCTCAGTGTTAAGGGTCCGATGATCTAGAATTGACGTAGGTTTCACAAAAGTGTCCTACGATATCATTGCATTTTTCTTAGTGTTAAGGGTGCGACGATCGCCCGTACAAAGAAAAAGAGAAGCTTCACAATGCTTATAGAATAGAAGCTTCGATGGTGAGGTGGCCTTCGATCGGTTTGGATATGAGTCACATCCATGTTCTAGTGGGATCATCCTAAACTCCTCACCCTATCCTTTTCAGATTATAAAAGGAGGGGAGTTTGCATGGGGAAAGTTAGCTTTGGGATGGTTAGAGAATTTTTGGAACTTCATCTTAGTTACAAAGATTCAACTAATGAGATATTAGCTTAGCCAAGAGTTTGGATTAGCTTAAGCTATAGCTAATTGATATGGAGTTTTTGTTCCTATGGTGGCTTTGAGTTTCACTTTGTCAAGCTGAGATCATAAGTAGCTTTCAGATCTACAGTCTCAGAATCCGTGGAGCAAAAGTATGTGGGAAGGAAGGAACTGTTGGAAGGAACCCGACAACATCAAGGCATATGGTCGTATATTTCTTCCACATTATTTAATATAGATATAATTTTTATTTTCTATATGAATGCTATTTGTCCATATTGTATGATTCCTTGATCACATACATAGTTTCATATCGAATATACTCTGTTATTCTTCTCTTTGTTGGCTTGTGTTTATTTGTAGATACTTCTCCATAAGCCTTACAATGGAGATGGGATCACATTGGTGAGGTTAGGTCTACAACATTTAAAAGTTATGTTCCTCTTCTTATTTGGTAACTGAAATCTGAGGAAAGTTTAATATATTGTCTTGTTTTTTTCTAGTTTCGGGGTGAAACTAGGGAGATCAGTTTGTGTCTGCACTTACCGATTTGTCCTGAAAACAAATTGGTGACCATACTAGGGACACAAATTTTTGTTTTCCTAGTTTTTCTTGCTTTATTGATTTGACTGCCTAGGTTATATTTTCTGAGTCACTGGGAGATCCATAATGACTCACTGACTGTTGAATTCACAGAAAAAGCTTTATCATTTTTAATTTTTTCCATTTTTTGGGTGTTCGATGCACCCTTCATTGAGACACAGTGAAACATCATTGCACTGTAATGTTCTCTGGCCTACACCGATCTAGATTGTCACACTGTGATGGATTTTAGTCTATGATGATCTCTTGGAAAATTGATTTTTGATAGTTTTTTTCTTTCCCATATTTGAGATAAGTGTTTGGGGTGATTTGTTAGGTCTAATTATAGTTTGCTTGACATATTTGAATATGCTTTTAGCCATTTTTTTCTTTATTTTAGCATGTTTTCTTATGAGAGATTTGAGATCTCTTTATTTGAGTGTCTTTCAGTTACACAACATCATTTTTTCTTTAGAATTATCTAGTGAAAGAACTTATTTTTGTTTTATTGAATAGTTTGTGTTAAAAGAGAAAATTAGTTTGGGTTTCCTTTGTTTCAAAATGATTTTCTATCGCTTTTAGTTTTCTTTTCAAAATAAAGATGTTAATGCTTGATTTGCATTCGTTTGGGGACTATTTTTACATTTTCGTCGCAAGTTAGCATTTCTTTTGCATCTTTCACAAAATAAATATTGCATTTAGGCATTTGGGAATTAGGTGTTATTTGTTAAAAGAAAGTTGAACCTCTTCTCCATCCCATAAGTAGGATTCATTGAAAATAAAAGTTTTTCATTTAATCATTTTGCATTCTTTTGGAGTCGAGTCAAACATCATATGTTTCACTTTCACACCCTTGAGTAAACAACAACCTTAAAATAAAG
>SNQJ01S0000965.1:86059-102595 GCA_010110895.2 Picea sitchensis
AAGAAAATTATAACTCAGTTTGATAAAATCTTTCATTATATAATGTTCTATGGTAATATGTGTTCATCATAAATCTACAATATTTTATGTATAGTTGACATTGTTTTATTTTTTTGTTATATAGTTGACAACAATAGTTGGGAGGAAGTGCCTTCCTACAAATATCTTAGAATTGATATTCACTACAAATTCAATTGGAACTATAACATTCAGAAAAGGATAAATGGAGGGTGGAAAGTTTATTATGTGCTTGAAAACAATTGTAAATCAACGAACATTTGGATTTGGGATAATAAAAATGTCTGTTTCACACTCTCGTTATTCTGATTATCTTATATGGATGTGAAGTTTGGGTTGTAGTATCTCTAGAGAATCCCGGAGAAAGATAGAACACATCTAAAAGAATTTTATAACTTGTAATCTAAAAATTAAGGGTATTACACCCTATCATATTCTCCTCATAAAAGAAATCCTTTCCCCCATCGAGAGAAATATTATGATTAGATATATAAATTAAAAAAACAAGATAAACAACATGGATGAAAAGAGTCTCCTCAAAATTGCTTCAAACTCTAGCCAAAACCAACACCATCTCAAGTGGAGATGACATAGTGATGCCAAATATTGGATAAATAATTGGGGAATACAAGAAGAAGCCATCATGTAGAATATCGATAATATTACAAATATTATCACTTATAAATTTAAGGAGAATATGTGGAGTGATAAAAAATTACAGGATAAAAGGAAACTAAGATACTACAAGGAGGTGGTCAACACTAATTTAGAAGATCAAAAGGACCTCTCAATTTTGAGAAGTGAAAATAAGAAAATCAACATTGCTAAAATAAGAACAAACTCTCACGAGCTACATAGTGAAACTAGGTATTGGACAATTCGAAAACATCGTGGGGTGAAATAATATGCCCTTAGATGAAAAACACTTCCTCTTAGATTTCCCTGCCTATTCCCAAATTATATCCCAATTTAAAAATATTTTCCACAATACATACCTTCCTAATCTCCTAAGTCATCAAAACTATGGTGATCTTGGAATGCTTCTCTCAATATTTTTTGAGCATGAAAATACAATTTTAAAGAAATCGAAGTAATCTCTTACCGTCTTAAGTTCCAATAGACCAATTGGTCTCAATGGACATTAATCATCATCATCATCATCATTATAACTGAGTTTGATAATATTTTTCATTATATAATGTTTTATGGTAATATGTGTTCATCATAAATTTGCAATATTTTATGTATAGTTGGCATTGAAATATATATATATATATATATCAATGTTAACCATAAATAAAATATTTTGCACTATAACATTAACTTTTAATGATATAGTGTATTTATTTTGGTGATAGTACACTTCAAAATGAAAAAGTTGCATTTATTTAAGGAACTATTCATTGATGCTAAAGTGTTACAGCCTTAATTTCCACCTTACAGGCTAGAGAGGATGTCATCAAAGGATTAAGGCCCTAATGCATCTTTTTCCTAGGGTTTCACACCTTTTGGATCTTTTTAAACCCAATTTTAGGCATCCTCACAGGACACCTAACAGACAACAAGTGAGGCTCTCACTTGACACTAGTAGTGCAACCCGTGAGGCACTGTCAAGTTTCTAGAACTGGGGAGTTACGAGGTGAGAGGCGAGACATGTGTTGGATCTTAGTGTCTAGGACCTAGGAACTCACATCATTCGAGTTTCTAGTGGCCTCTAGAATATCTAGAACCCTCTCCCAAGCCTCCTCCAGGAGCTATATAACAAAGGCAAGCCTTGGGAAGGAGGAGGAAGAATTCAATGGAAAGGTTAGTATGTCAAAACTACAGAACTATTTATCTAATAAGTCATTGGAGTCTAGAATTTCCAAGGAGTTGTAAGGAGAAAGAAGATTGAAGGAGCCTACATCAACACCTATGGTATGTAATTGTGATGTAAGTTTCTATTTGCAGTTAATAGATCATTTGATTTTTCCCTGAATATTTGTCATTGATATATAAATGTTCAGATATGATTTGATATATTATAGATCATATTAGAATAATGGTAGATCTAGGAATATAATACTAGGAAGATAAGTGGAATGGTATTGTTTTGTCTTTGGTGTGCAATGGAGCAGGTTGTAGAAGCTAGAGATGGAACTTTAGGACTACAACAACCAAGAATATACCAAGGACAACCCTCAGGAAAATTTATGCCATTCTTCCATCTTCTTGTGTAATGATATTATCGCTTGTTTCTAGGAGAACCATAAGAAATGTGCCCCTCATGTCTAGGATATCTAGGATTATCCTAGGGAGATCTGATTCAACCATTCAATGAGATCCTTGTGAGATTTTTTCCCATAACATATTGGAGACCATACTAGGGAAGAAATCCTTTCTATTTGAATCTCGTTTCCTTTCTTTCTCTCTATTTTTGTAGTGTGAGTCTTGTTGTTTTCCATTAAGGTTTTAAGGGCTTAGATCATGTAGATCTGAAAGATCTAGTTCATATCTGGAGGTCTGGAACATTTACTTCCCTCTAAAAAAAAAAATTTGATATTCCTCGCTTGTTGTAGTTCTATTGTCCCACAAGGACCCCTCGCTTGTGGACTTGCATGTGTCCCACGAAGACCTCTTAGATATACATTTTTGCAGTGATAATCCCATGTATTTCCAAGATGAGACATTCTATGAGCTTGCATAGCTTTTTGATTAGTTCTTTGAGTGTGTTGGTACCCCTGCTATAAGAACATGCTTCTCACATTGATCATTTGTCAAGGTTATTGTTTAGTTGATTGGTGTGAAAGTTTTCTATTTGTTTGGACAAAATCCTTTTGTTGTCTGAACATTCAATTTTCACATCTCAGATCTCAGAAGTTGAACTCAAAATTCACTAGATATGATGAGATCTAGAAGCTTATTCCATTGGTTACATTCCTAATTTCCTTTGACCTTTCTATAGAACTGGATCTCCCCCCTCCTAGAATTTTTTTTAAGTGTGATCATTGTGGTGACATTAGTGTACGTTGATATAGCCTCGTCCCTGATATCATACAATAATTTTCTTGTTGTTTTTGTTTTGTTCTTGTTTGCATTAGCCTTTCTTGGTGAAGTCAAGATTGCCATATATTGTAAATTGAAAAAATTGAAAAAACGATCTCTTGAATGCTTAGTCTGATTTTGAGGCATTAGTGTCATGAGTGAGATACAATAATTTGTTGGTATTGGATATTTTATGTCTGATTGGTTGAATGGTTTATTTGAGGATTGATTTTGAGTGTTGAAAAAGAAAAAGGAAAACTCTATATCCCTCCCATAACTAGCTTTCATTAAATTGAAATATTTTGCACTTGCATATTTGAATTGTTTGGTTGGGTCAAGAGTCATCACTTCATACAAAGTTTCTTCCATTACCTTTGGACCTAAGCAACAACCATTAAAAACAAGTGTTTAATTTAAAATTAATTAGACATTTTTCCTTTGATAGTGAACCAACATTAGCTAGGCTTAGGGCCTTAGATTAGGATTGGAGAGCCAAATATCCAAGGCCACCAAACTCAACCTAGAAGTCATTAAAGAGTGTGAAAGTCCATTCTTGCAACCGGTGGGTAGGGAATCTCCTCTAACACAAGATTCAATCATGAGGTCGCATTGGGGAAAGTAGGGAGATTACCCCTCTCTGCTTGTTTTGTTTTTTGCGATATCCCTTCAATTGTTATGCATATGGGGATTCTACTGGGTCAACCCTCCATATTTTTTAGGCTTAGTTACCCTACCCTCACGAGCAGTCAGACTTACGATTGTTCTCCTAACCATAGATTGTTAGGTTGTAACCTTAGTGTCTTTTCCTAGGAATCCACATAGGTGACTGCAGGTGGGATGTGCCTATAGTACCTAGGGCAGGTGTTCATTGATGCTCCCAGTTCCCCCAGAGGGTACCCACATTAATAAAGGGTACTTGCACCAATTAGGGTTGTTTCACATTGTTCATCGTAACTTCTCCTGACACCTTCGCTAGTCAATCTAGTGGGGACTTCATCTTCGCCACATGGTTGGTTTTTGGAAGGCCCTTAAGCCAAATGGTTTTATTTTTGTTTCCTAAATTTGATTAGGGGTGTGCTCTTTGAGTTTGAGTCTAGGTCATCCATAGGTTTATTTTTGTTTGTTAGTTTCATAAAATTTTCACCATGGTTGAACTATTGTACCAGTCTTGTCGATTATGAGGACTAGAGCCTATTAAAAAGGTGGAATCGCCTCTAAAGTGGTGCCATATCCATGACAAAGACTTTGAAGGGTCATATTTATGGTTTGACAAAGTCGATTTAGTTGAGTTCAAAGTGATTGATTAAAGTCCTCCACCCGACTTCAATCTACCTTTAACTGAACCTAACGCCCCTATATTAGTCCAAGTACAAGAACTTTTCAATGATAATTTTTTGTTATTCAGTCATCCTCTTACCATGAATGGACCCAATATTTCATCTAATGAAACTGATCCCTTAATCCCATCCTCAAGTGGGACTGGGGGGAACTCATCCAGGGGTTTCCTAGTCATGTCGTCATTTCCACCCCTTAGGTCCATTGGACCTTCACCATCCATACCTTTTGTTTTTGGTTCCTCCATGTGGGGGATGTCGCCTACATCTACGAATCCATATGTTAGTATACTTGGATTTCCCATGCCCATCCCACATACTTCTCTTCCCACATTTGGATTCTTTTCCAATAAGGGCTCGATCTTTGGTTTCATCATGGGAAGTGGATTTCCTTCCATTTTCGATAATCCAATGACCAGTTTGATGTCATCAGGGGAAGGTACATATTTTTGATGGAGTATTCTTGGTGGTTTTGGGGTTGTCCCTAGTCAACCTAGGGTCAATGGTACTTATATAGGTTTCATGTTTCCATGGGTTAGAACACATTTTCTTGGAGGCACATCCCTTGGGGGAAATTGGATTTTTCCTTTTGTCCGCATATCTGGTTCTTGAGGTTTCTTCCTTGGGACCAGCACTAGGAACCTTTCTCCTGGAGGGTCATTTTTCCCCACTGGGATATTTTTTGGTGGCGGGAGTATTCATTCTCCTACCAGTGCCACCATCCCTGGGGGCACTCACTCTCCAACCATTGCTCGAACTTCCAACAACACCAACATAGGGGAACTGCAAGGTCCATTTGGGACAAAAAAGACTTCACCTCCCTCCCAGTCTCCATTCTCACCGTTTTCCTTTCTTTCAACACTTGACTTACCATATTTTTCATGGTTAATGAATAACTCTTTTTACCATGATCCCTCATGGCCCACGATTCCATAAAAACTCCCATCAAAGTTTCCAAAGTTTGATGGTAATTCAGGGGAAGACACTTCCACACACATCATAAAAAACCATTTGTGGTGCTCATCCAATTATTTAATGTATGCTAGTGTGCAATTGTGTCTTTTCCATATATCCCTGATCGAATCCACTGTCAAGTGGTATATTGAGCCAAAGGGAAATTATTTTAGAATATTCAATGACCTAGAAATGGCATTTTTAACCCATTACCAACTGCCTATTCAGTATGATATAGGAACATATATTTTTACTTCCCTGCATCAAAATAATTCCACCCACATCTCTGATCATATTCATGAATGGTATCGATGATGTAGTATGATTAAGACTCATATTCCAGATAAGCTCCTAATGGAGTGGTTCACTAAGTCCCTCTACCTCACATTGTCAAGGATGTAGCTATGGTCGGGGAGAACACTAAAGATAAAGCCATCTTTCATGCCCAACATATATATTTTATTTATTCTCAGTCAGGTACTCTCTATGACATCATTCCAAATTATCCTTTCCCATAAACTAATCCACACAAGTCAATCCCATGACCCCATGTCGATGGTGTGGTTGGTTCTATTTCCCATGTGTCTGATAACCAGCTAGCTGATCATATGGGACACTTAGCCATTCAATCACAACCATCAGCAGCTGGAACTAATGATCAAAATTATGTAGTCCCTCTTAAAACCTCTGAGGTGAATTCATTGTTGTACACACAACCAAATAATCCTTAGCAACCTGGAGGCAAGAAAAAGAAGAACAAAAATAAAAATTCCACAGATGAGAAAGGGAATAACACTACCCAAACTTCCCAGGAGGGAGGCACTAAAGAGAAGAGAAAATATTGATTCCCCTACACCATCTGTGGGGAGTACCATCCCACTCACCAGTGCCCTCAGAAAGATGATATCCATCGATATTTTTCACAACAACGGTTCTCCAAATAACCTACTATCTTAACTCATCCTTTCCCTCACCAACTGCAAAACATGGTTTCCTCAAATCCTTCCCCTCCACCATGGGCCATCATAGGTACCCCTCACCATGAGGGATATTCCTTGAATGCTTCATTTTTCATGTGTGACCACACAATCAACTTGCAGATTCATAACAAGAACTACAACATTCCCGATCCTTCCAATGCTTCCCCATATGCAACATCTTTTCCCAAACTAATGGCCCTCTACAGATAGAGAAGCAATTCCTTTATGCACCTGTTCCCCCCGAAAGGAGTTCTTCATTGTACGACATATCATCCCAATGCATAGGCTACCCACAACTACAGTATTGTGGAATACGTATCCCATACACCTTGTGCCATGTTGGCCCTCAAATTTCTCCAAAGCTTCCCCACATAGAGAAAAAAATTGCTATCGGCCATAGGTAGGGTTTATCCCTCAAAGTCAAGGTTGATTACCTTTGACACTACCCAATGTACTCATAGACTCTCCCATCAATTATCCTTCTAGATTAAAGTGTGAAAAATGGGGAAAAACATCTTCCAAACAATTATTGATGAAGGAGCCTCGACTTGCATCATGTTGATTTCTTGTTGGAAATTCCTTGGCTCTACCAAGCTTGATATGTCTACTACACTATTAAAATACTTCGATGGACATATGTTCCAACCTCATGGAATAATCACCACCTTAACCTTTTATTTAGGTGGAAAAGTTGTCTCTGTTTCTATAGAGGTCATCGACGCACCACTTGAGTACAACTTGTTACTTAGGCATAGATGGTTCTACGATATGAATGTAGTCATCTCATCGGTATTTGGGGTTCTACGTTACCCCCACCAAGGAAAAATTGTTACAATTGATCAGCTTGCCTTTTGCACCCTAGACCTTGGATCCAATGTAGGGTCTAATGTACCCTTTTTCTTTGATACCACACAACCTGCTATGAATGTTGGTGCAAGGATGTTCAAAGATCCTTATATTAAGGGTATATTCCCTCTTCCCCCATCAACATGATTTTTTCATCTACTAGTTGATCCCTTGGGTATTTTGATCCTTGGGTGGTACCTCACCCAGAGGATTTTTATTCGTATGACACCTCCATGCCACTCACCCTAGTAGAGTTTTCCTACCAATAAATCTAGTCAGCCTCCATTGACCTTGAATTGGATTCCCCTCGGGATGTGGACTATAAGCAGTTTCCACTTCCCTCTTGGGCCTTTCATCCTCCTCTAGTTTCTTCTAACTCCCTTGATATTTAACTTCCTTCTCACAAAGACATCATGGAGATCATGGATTACCCTGATATGCTTTCGGAGAATTTGAACCACAGATCCTCTTTTCTCCCTGATTTGGAATGATTTGAGGATGACACTACAAATCTGGTTGCTCTTGGCTATGTTCAATGGTCCCAGTTTCCCATCATGATTCATGATGTTCTATCATAAGGGAACTTGGATAAGATATCAAAAACCATACCCATTGAAATTTCCCAAAATCCAACTGTCGTGGAACACATCCTGATAGGTGTCGACTATTCACCTCAAGAAATTGAAACATACACGACCCTATTTAAAGAATTATGTGATATTTTTTATTGGTCTTATGAGGAAATTCTTAGCATTGACCCCTAGATTATCGAACATGAAATCAAAACATATGATGGAGCCAAGAAGGTCTGGAAAAATCTACGTCCATTCAACCCAAAGAAATTTAATTACATTAAGGTAGAGGTAGAGAAACTCCTTCGTGCCCAGTTTATCTATCCAGTTCCTTTGACAGAGTGGGTGTCTAACATTGTTTTGGTCACTATGAAATAGGGTACTATTTGAGTCTATGTTGATTATAGGGATATAAACAAAGCTTGTCCTAAATATAATTACCCAACCCCATTCAATGACCAAATTATCGATGAATGTGTTGGTAGTGAAGTCTTCTCTTTCATGGATGGTTTCTCTGGATATAATCACATACAGATAAAACTGAAAGATTAACACAAGATTTCCTTCATTTGTCCCTGGGGAACATTTTCTTATCAACAACTTCCTTTTGGACTTAAGAATGTTGGATCCACTTTCCAATGAGCCATGTCATATGCTTTCCACGCAAATGAATTGTGGAGGGTTTCTTCGATGATTTGGATGCTCACTCCTAGTGTCATGAGGACCATCCTAGTCACCTGCAGGCCATTTTTATCTGATGTCGTTACTACAATATTTGTTTGAATCCACATAAATGTATATTTTGTGTGATATCTGGGAGATTGCTAGGATTTATTGTATCCAAGTATGGGATCTTGGTATATCCCTTGAAAGTTGAGTCTATCATCAAATTTCCTCCTCCTTGTACCATTCACCAACTTCAGAGTTTGTAAGGGAAGGAAAACATTTTGTGATGATTCATTGCCAACTATACCAAGATAAAAAAAAGGTTTTTTTCACCTATTGAAAAAAGTGTACCTTTTCTATGGGATGATCAATCACAACATTCATTTAATGCCTTGAAGAAGGCCTTGACATTGACTCCCTTATTGAGTCCTCATGATTACACTCATGATTTATTTCTCTATCTCGTGGTTGTTGAATCCACACTTGGCATGGTTCTCATCTAGGATGACGAGGTGCAATGAGAGCACATAATTTATTATCTTAGAAAAGGACTTGTAGGTCCCAAACTTCGATACTCTCATGTAGAAAATTTGGCCTTCGCAACAGTCTATGCTATCCAATGATTACACCATTACATCCTCTTGCACAAAACCATTGTATTTTTCGATGCCAACCCAATGCAACACATCCTTAGTAATTAGATCATTGGGGGAAAGTACTCAAAGTGGATTTTTATCCTCCAATAGTTTTACTTGAAATTTGTCTCATCTAAGTTTAAGAAATCCTTGGCTTTCATAGAGTTGATGTCTGAACTTCCCTGAGTCAAAGACTAACCAGTGGTTAATGATTCTTTTCCCGGTGAGTTCTTGTTCCTTATTGACTCATCCGATCCTTTTTATGGAGACATATTGGTCTACCTACATACTAAATGTTACCATCCACATATTTCTTGTGATGAATGTAAATGCATCAGACATCAAGCTAAACACTACCTGATTGTAGATAACAACTTGTATCGATGGGGTTTTGATTTGATCTTACAACAATGTCTCATTTACGAGGAAGCTAAACATGTTCTCAATGACTGCCATGCAGGGGAATGTGGTAGTCATCTCTCTGGGTTATCCACTTCCCAAAAGATACTTCATTTTGGATATTTATGGCAATCAATCTTTAAGGAGTGTATGAATGTCGTCTAATGATGTCATTCTTTCCATATTTTCAGTCGTAAGATGTGTGCTCATCCTGCCCCCCTTTGTCCTATGGTGACCACCAACCCCTTTTTAAAATGGGGCATTGATTTTATGACATGTAATCCTACCTCGGCCAATGGTCATGCCTACATCATCGTGGTCGTTAACTATTTCACTAAATGGGTTGAGGCCATGCCTACATATTCTTACGATGACACCACTGCCACTCTTTTCATATTCAACCACATTATTGTGAGGTTCAGTGTCTCCAGGACAATCATGAAAAATCATGGGTCCCATTTCTGAAACAAGATGATGAATGAATTAGATGCCAAGTTGGGTCTTCATCATGAGAACACAACACCATATTAACCACATTCCAATGGCCAAGTAGAAGCCATAAATCATGTCCTTAAAACAATGATCCATAGGATATTAGGGAAACATAAAAAAATCTGGCACCTGATTCTTTTTTCTGCACTATGATCTTACCGAATCTCTACTAAGAAAACCACCGGATTTACCCCATTTTATCTTGTTTATGGCCTAGAGGTAGTACTTCCAATTGAATGAAAAATCCATCCTTAAAACATGTCGTAGAATTGTTTCCCAATAAATCTTCCAAGGAGGAACTCCTCTTGTACTTGGCTCAACTCAATGAACAATGTTGTGATGTTTCTTTGGCCAATGAGACACATAAGTAGCCTGTCAAAGCTCAGTATGAAAAATCGGTCTGTCCTGGTATTTTTGCAGAAGGTGACTTGGTATTGGTTTATGACCAAGATCATGACACTTTGGGAGCCGATAAATTTGAATCCCTTTGGCATGGCCCTTACATTGTTAAATGTGTCTTGAAAAGAGGGTCCTACATGTTTGTAGATTATGATGGGAATCCTCTTTTGGAGCCCCATAATGGGCTCCACCTCAAAAATTATTATTCATAGGAATTTTGTCTACACGATGCTTTGTACATAGGCGTGTTTTATTTTTGGCTATGGAGTGGTTTGTTTTTTCTTTTATACGCATGCCATTTGTCTTAGTTTTCTTCTTATCATGCTTTCTAATTGATTTGCAGATGTCATCATCCACCTTAATGTACATGGGATATGGTGATGGTGCCAACCGTAGTACCCAAAACATAGCTTCCGTTGTTTGGATGATTTTCTCACCCACTGACGAGCTTGTGAGTTCATGAGGCGTCTACCTTGGGATTACAACCAACAATGATGCAAAATATAGTGACATCATTGAACTTTTGTTCGAAGTGCTTACCCTTAGTATTCAACATATTATCATTAGATTGGACTTTTAGCTTGTGGTATCACAATTGAATCACACATATAGTTTTAGAAATCCTGGACTTTTACATAAATATTTGAGGGTATATATTCTTGACCATTACTTTGATCATATTGAATATTGTCATGTTTCACGAGGATTTAATATGTTGGTTGATTCATTAGATAATTATGTGTCAGAATGGATTTTTTCCCATTAAATTGAGTAATTAGGAATGCATGTACATAATGTGTGGGTCCATTGTCACATCATTAGACATCCATAAGTAGCAAGTGACATAAAAAAAAATTATATATATAATTGTGCAGTGTGATTTACATCCTTCCATAAAATGAGGTGCATAAGAAAAACTAAGGCTCTACTGGTCTCCTGGTACATATATATGTCGACTAGCTAATATAAGTTCCATGAACCACTCACTCTTGTTTCTCATGGAAACATAATGTAGTACGAATGGATTTCCAAAGTAGTCGACAGATAGGGCCAAATACTCCCCTCGCATGTCGCCTCATGTGATCGAGTATCTTGTTCTCTAGTGTTACAATAACTCCCATATTAATCCCCTCTAGATTTTGTCAGACACACCACATTTATTCATAGATAGAACCTCCCTCCCCACCCGATGACTCCTTACCACTACTATGGTTATGGTCTCGACCCTACCCCTCTGGCTTCTCTGGTCTGACATCTTCCCAACAAACACTTGTGTTAGTATGCACCCACAAAAACAAATTAAATATCGTAAAATTAAAAAAAAAGAAAAAAGAAAATTAAAAAAAAAAACACAAATTTACCTGTAGATCCCCAAGCCTCCGCTGGGGGTAGTGGAAGCTCTAGATCATGAAAAACCTCCATTATTGCATACAGAAAGTACTCAATGATCACAATATGGTGCCTCCACCAACTTGTAAAACCAATACCATAATGGTATTGATGTTGCCAATACCATAATGGTCCTGATGTCCGAGTACCCGCATGACAATATTGCTTGATATAACTAGAAATATTACAACCCTCTCATTTTGGTGTGTATCCCACATGCCATGGTACACCCCGTCGATATAGCCCAGTGGAAACATAGAAATCATCTATATCTAACACTAGGAGCTTTCCCTAGATGATAAAATGCTCTTGATTAGGATCCCAATATAGGACCAACTGGTTTAATAGCAACTCCATGGAGCCCAACATCAGAAAATATAAAAACTTTAACAACCCACATTCCTGAAGGGGATTCCAGGTTCATTTGGTCCCCTTGGGAAGCATAGTCAACTACCTCATGTTGACATTCCTTCCACTCAATCATATTACCTTTTTCCCCTACATCCAACAAACCATTAATACCAACTAGTCATAATGTCATTCAGAAATCAAGTTCCCTCTTAAAAAAAAAAAACAGTTGTCCCCTACGTCCTTGGCCCATATGCCCTTCACTCTTGGTTTGGCCTCGCGAGACTCCCTCAAGACTTCATGCAGGGCCTTGCAGGAAAGACTTATCTTGTCACGCAAGGCCCCATGTGAACTAACCTAGCTGTCTATCTAGGCGGCCCCAAACCCTTCATGACCCTCAACCTCATGGCCATCGAGCCTGAGTTTTCCCTATGGAATGAGAAATACAAAAACATGACAAGTAAAAAAGGATTGGTTACTTACTTGGATCCCGCTGGATGAACGATTAAATAATAATTCGACACCAAGCTCCACACACCTCCTCTCGGTCGAAGGCTCCTCCTCAAAGATATTCACACTCTCTCCTTTCAAGGTGAAGAATGAAATTTCTCCAAGGTAACTACTCTTTTTATAACCTTGTGAGAGAATAAATATTCATTTCTTTATGAGATACCAAAAGTAGGGTTTTTATTTTATTTGGAGCTCATTTTATTATTCCCTTTTCACTAATGTCCCATGGAAGCCTAGTTTCCATGTATTTTCATAGGACTCCAAGGATTTTTATGAAGATGGCTACTTCCGATTAGACTTGAGGTAATTGTTTCTCACCTAGCATATAGGGATAGGTTTTTCCCATTTCTCGCCTTGCATTATTAACCGCCCATAATACTAGCATATGCCTTAGGTTCAAACCTAGTCAGTTGCAACATTAGCCACTCCTTTTGAACATCATGAATGGTTTGGTAATGCCTACCTATCATGGGCAATTTAGTTAACATCTAGAATTCCATATGGCACCCATGCTGTGATTTTATTGTAGGCCCTGGACCCCTCCTTTAGCCTCGCCATGACTCAAATATTGAGCCTAATTCTCCTCTCTTCCTCTATATTTTGGCCACATCCCGTGGGGGGGTTCCTAAAATATTTTTATGTTGCTTAATGGTCTCCTATGAAATTTCTACTTGTTTCATTCCTTCCGCCAATGCATCGTTTGTTTCCCATATCCTTCTTACCTCTATGCAGTAGCCTTGGCCATCTTCCTCTTGCATTATTTATCCTCTGTTTTGCATCCACCTACCCAGGGAGAGAATAGATGCTAAGAGTGGACCTCACTTGTCAGTACCATTTGCATCCCTCATTGATTAGGTCATCTCCATGCAACTGGAACATAGGAGCATGTTGTTAATCCACTCTTTCTCTCCCAACGAGTCTTCTTTAAGTTATTTTCAGACTCTCTAAACATGAAAAGATTTTTGAGTGAGCTTGTCTTATTTCAAACTCGTTAAATGGTTTGAAAGGACATCTATTCGATATAATTTTAACCCTTTTCTAGACTAGATGGACTACTTACGAAAAGTAATATTGTAGTCCACTTGGGATAGAATACTTCTCCCTTGTTTTGTTTTATATTTTTTCGGGATTGCGGGACTAAATTTATGAAAAAGAACATCAAGATTACTTGGGTAACTCTTTCGTGCTCGTTAAACCATGAAGGATATCAAGCATACTTGTGTCATTATTTCGTGCTCATTAAACCATAAAGGAGACAAAAAATACAAAAAAAAAGAGTGGGGGTTTTTCACCATTGGTCTATTCACAAAATGCCAGTGTTAGTTGAGTCACCCTTGAAAATTGCATCTATTTGAGTCCTCATCATGCAATCCAGTTTTATCTTTCCTAGGAGTCGTTCCAGCAATATGAGTTAGAGATAATTTTCCGACTATTTACTCTCCCAATTATCATGGAGAGTGCTTTAATGCGTCCTACGTTGTTGCACTATATTCATCAATATATTGTTTCTTTATGCCAAGTCACCATTGTGTCGCTCTATATTTTCAAGGGCATTTCAAGCCTTAGTTGGACATCTGTTCTTTTTTTTACTTTTCGAGTCGGCCATCCATGTGTCAATTGTACTTTTTGATACTCTCTCTTCACATCATCTCTGATTGTATGTTTTGTGTCGTTTGATGGGGGATATATTAAGGCCCTCCTTTGAAGTATCTCTTCCTATCGACTTCAACGCATTATCTAGGACAGGGATCTATAAACCAACTAGTATCTTGGATATTTTAGTCATCAGTGGTATGTCTCCTCGTGATCTTCAGTGGGTTTTATCATTGACTCCTGATCGATTGAGTCTATGAGTGTTCGACACAAAATCCTCTATTCACACTTGTTATATTGTACTAGGTACATTGAGGTCTGTCTTCATCATCAGTGGGTCCCCTCGCTTCTGTTAAAGGTATACATGACTAGCAGGTAATCAGACGTTTTCTACCATGCTCAACATCAACTCATATATTCTCATGTGGTATATCCGTACCATCAATATTTTGGGATGAATACCATGGGTTGGGGCCATATCCTTCCTTTACAACATGCCCTCCCAGTATACGATGGAGTATATAAATTGAATATGAATACTTTGGGGGCACTCTCCTTAGTGCTCGTTGTGTTCCTGACATCTATATGTTGTGTCATAGATCCACATTGTATATTTTGGTGGATATGATTATGTTCTTGACATAGATCCACATTGTATTTGTTGGTGGCTAATATTATTAAGTTCCTGATGTAGATCCACATTGTATTGTCTCGTGGGTACAGTATTATTGATGACATGGACCCACTGTGTATTCTTTCATGGCCATGGTATAGAATTTCATATCATGGATCCACAATGTATTGTTTGGCATCCATGCTCATTCAGAGTCTGAGTATGTCTACCTAAGGGATATGTCTATATATATGTTCATCCTTGGTGTTTTTTTCCAGGAATTCTTTGGTCTACGAGCCTCCTTTATCTCTCCTTACGCTGCCTCATATGGACATTATGGTAATGTATTTCAACCATCCACTCCTTTCCTAACCTCACACATTAGGGGGCATATGTTATAGTCTTAATTTCCACCTTATAGGCTAGGGAGGATGTCATCAGAGGATTACGGCCCTAATTCATATTTTTCCTAGGATTTCACACCTCTTGGAGCCTTTTTCCAAATTTTAGGCATCCTCACATGACACTTAACAGAAAAAAAGTGAGGCCCTCACTTGACACAGTGTAACCCGTGAGGCATTGTCAAGTTTCTAGAATTGGGGAGTTACGAGGAGAGAGGCAAGACATGAGTTATATATTAGTGGCTAGGACCTAGGAACTCACATAATTTGATTTTCTAGTGGCCTCTAGAAGATCTATAAGCCTCTCCCAAGCCTCCTCCAAGAGCTATATAAAAAATTCAATCCTTGGGAAAGATGAGGAAGAATTAAATATCAAGGTTATGCTTCCAAAACTACAGAACTATTCAGCTAAGAAGTCATTGGAGCCTAGCATGACCAAGGAGTTGTAAGGAGAAGAAAGGAGAAAGGAGATTGAAGGAGCATACATCAACACCTAAGGGATGCAATTGTGATGTAAGTTTCTATTTGCAATTAGTAGATCATTTGGTTTTTCCCTGAATATTTGTCATGGATATATAAATGTTTATATTTGATTTGATAGATTATAGATCAGATTAGACTCAAGCTAGATCTAGGAATATAGTACTAGGAAGACAAGTGGAATGGTATTGTTTTGTCTTTGGTGTGAAAAGGAGTAGGTTGTAGAAGCTAGAGCTGTAACTTCAAGATTGCAACAGGAAAGAATATACTAAGGACAACCTTCAAGAAAAGGTATGTCATTTTTCCATCTTCTTGTGTAATGATCTTATCGCTTGTTTTTAGGAGAACCATAAGAAATGAACCCCTCCTATCTAGGATATATAGGCTTATCCTAGGGAGATATGACTGACCCATTAAGTGATATCCCTGTGAGCATTTTTCCCATAACATCAAGGTAAGAGTGAATTAAATTACATTGATAATATAAAAAAAAGACGAAGTAAATTGCAAATACAAATACTAGAAACATAATTTCAAAATGAAAATAAACTGAATGTGATTAAAATAAGAATACAACACACACACACACATATGGTTAAGTGCAAGCTAATGATGGTATATCATGACGTGTTAGTGGCAATGTAAACCTAGAAAAACAACAATTTGTTAACTTGGAGGGATTATTCAGGGTGCTTTTACAAACAAATTTAATATGGTGTAAGAAGATGAAATGCATGAAATTGAATTAGATTTCTGAGTATACAACTTTTATTCATAGAAATTGTGAATAATTATGCCAAATTAATTTTTTTCTAGTAATGGTATCTTATTTTTCCAACAAAATATAAGGTATATGTTTTTGTTTGTGTAGGCTTTGAGTAAG
>SNQJ01S0000965.1:107369-122761 GCA_010110895.2 Picea sitchensis
GAGGGAGATGTGAATATATCTCTCTGCTCAACATGGAGTTACAAGTGACATGTGTATGTGTGTGTTAAGAAGCAACGAAGATCTATCTTAACTTTGGATTGAAAAAAATTGAGGAAATGTTTGCAGCTCTAGGGATTTGATCTCTTTTGGTGCATGATAGATCTAGAGTTAAAATGGATTTACATTGGTGTTTAAAACAATTCAATGGTGTTATGAAGGAGATGTGTAATTCCTTCCGTGCATTGAATTTATTTTCCTCGATCAATTATAATTTAATTCATAATTATTTGGTGTCTCACTATTTGTCTATTTTTTATGGGTTAAATATACATTATTTTCATTTTAACTAAAAAAAAATTCATGGCTTTTGCAAACTAGATTTATTATTATTATTTTAAAATTTATTTTCCTCGATCCATTATAATTCAATTCATAATTAATTTTTACCTCACTATTTGTCTATATTTTATGGGTTAAATATACATTATTTTCATTTGAACTAAAATAATTTCATGGCATCTCATATTATTAAACATTTTTTAAGGCTAGAACCTAACGCTACTTAGTATTAGAGATTAAATTGGTGTCTCAGTGTTCGTCTATCCTTTAGTTTACTCTATGAATTAGGTCTTTACTTAATTCTTAAATATACATTATTTTCATCTCGACTAAAACAATTTCATGGCATCTCACATAATAAGACTAACGGAATTTTTTAAAAGCTAGAACCTAACTCTACTTAGTGTTAGAGATGAGATTGCATGCGCGCTTGAATGAATCAAAGTTTTTCTTACATATGTTGAAGGGCATTGTTGAAAAACTAAATTCAACCCCAACCAAAATCTGTCTTGGAGGATCCTGGAAGGATCTTCTTTCTCATGTTGTTTCCTTGTATCTCATTTTTTAATGTAATTTTAAAAATTAATAATATATATTTGATCACTTGGCTTGAATTGGAAAATATTCTTTGTGATTAACTATGTAAATGCTAGTGGATTTATGCATGGTTGGGCATGGAAAACATCAATACGATTATTAATCTTAAAAAAAAACTTTTAAAAAGTTTGAAAATACAAAATAGTGTCTTTGAGATGAGAGATAACAATTTCCTTTTTTTTTTATAAATGTGGTGAATCATAAATTTTAAATTAAACCTCATATCATCATATATATTGAATTCAGGATTTTTATAAACCTCACAACATCATATATATTAATTTCAGGTTTTTTTAATAGATATCATATTTATTTAAATACTTAATAAATCAAAATTTATATAACTATATATAGTTGATATGATTCACTTATAATACCAATAACCATCTTTCATATCACCTTTATGACCCATTTTAGAATCACATGAAACTTTATGATATAATACCAACAACCATCTTTCATATCACTTTTATGACCCATTTTAAAATCACATGAAGCTTTATGATGCATTTTCATGCATTTTTATTAATTTTCTTACTAACAAGCAAAAATAATGTTTTACTAACTACAACTCATTTTTTCACTGTTTTTTAACCAAGTATACTTATGAGAATTAGCCCTTAAATGTGTTTATACCAACATTCCCATTTTTTTTAATCATGGGAAGACATAGAGTGCCCACATTGAAATTGTGGTATCCATATATTTTTCATACAATGTTTAATAACGTTTTTTATAATCATATTCTTATAGTGTGTTTAATTAATTAATCTTAAATATATTAATTAGTAATTTATATTTTAGTGAATGGAGAAATGCTTTTTAAAATTCATTACACGAGAGATATGTACATTGTTGGGATAGGTGTGTCATACATCTTGCAGTGCTACAATAGAGTAGAGAATACTTGCATAGCAATGGAAAAGAATAACCTACTAGTGGTTTCCAATATGCAAAAATGGTAAACAATAAATAGTTTATAGTTTTACTATGCCTATTTCTTGAGTTACAGGGATGGAGGAAATCACAAAGTGGGAGTCGTATCTTACCATTATGCTGTAGGAATTTCTCAATAATTATGCTAATACTAAACTGTACTCTTGTTGAGAGCATATAGATTCTCTATTGAAAGCATTTAGTGGTTGAATAATACATTGAGTGTGCTTTAGAGTGTGGGTTTTTTTTTCCCAAAAGGATTTTCCCCAAGAAATCTTGTTGTCTATGGTTTGTTGTTTATTTCTTTGTTGCAACTATTTTGTTTTAGTTTCTACACGTTCTTCTCTCATAGATTAGTGCAAGAAGCATATTACACACCTCTACTTCCTTTCACTTAGTATTAGAGCCTAATCACCTCGATTCCAAGGTGTTATGGATAATTTTTTTGATCTAATATTTGTTTGAGTTGGATCTTGCATAGAAGAAAATCGTGTTCTAGGGAAATGGAGAGTACAACTAGATTAGAAATGGAGAAGTTTAATGGAACTAACTTTGAGTTGTGGAAACTCAAGATGGAATATATTTTCGTAGATCAAATATCTATGGGTTGCAGTATCTAGAACCAAACCCATTGATATAATAGATGATGAGTGGGTGGTGTTTGAGAGAAAGGAAAGAATCCATATCGAGCTTTGTTTGGTCAACTCAATATTATTGAATGTTTCTAAAGAAAAAACTGCATGAACCCTCTAGAAGAAGTTAGGGTATTTGTATCAAGATAAATAATTGGTTAATAAACCTTTTATGTGGAAAAAGTTGTTGGCCTTGAGAATGGGTGATGGTGATTCTGTAGTTGAGCACATGAATGCATTGATACTACTATGGCCTAGTTGAGTGAATATGGATGAGAAAGATTGGTGTATGACCCTTTTGTGTTATTTTCCAGATTCATGGGACAACCTAGTAATGAGCATTGAAAGTACTGTGAACACATTGGTTCTTAATGAGGTCGTGGGTTCTTTAATCCCAAAGGAGGGGAGGTGAAAATTCACAATCCACCAGTAAGGATTTGGTTTTTCATAGAAGATCAAAGGAGAAAGAAAATAAGAGAGAAAAGGGTATATACAAATCCCATGGGAGGCATAAGTCTCCTGGAAATTCCAAGGAAAAAAATTAGAATTGCAACAAGGTCGAGCATTTCAGAAGGGATTGGAAGGAAGAGAAGAATAATAATAAGAGGGAAAAGAATGATTCTGATGATAATTATAGAAAATATTCTCAAGCAGATGGTGAAGATTCCTTTATTTCATCTTTCACAACCCATGTAGGCTAGAGCACATGGTTGATCGACTCTAGATATTCCTTCCATATGACTTCCCATTGGCACTGGTTTTTATTGTATGGGAAATATGATGATGGAATGATATACCTTGGTGAAGAATATCCTCTCATAATAGTTGGTTATGGTAGAGTCTTGATTAGATTCCTTGATGGAAGAGTAAAGGGGATCAATGGAGTTTTGCACATTTCGGGTCTGGCATGAAACCTACTATTAGTAAACACACTTAATGATTGGAGTATGCATATTTTTTTTCTTTGAAAAAGGTTGTAATATGGTTCGAAGAGCTATGGTACTTCATAAGGGTGTTTGTGTGGGAACATTTTTCCAACTTGATGTGTGCATCATTGAGTGTAATAGTTCTTTGATTTCTGTAATTGACAGATCTATATGATCTATAACTTTACAATCAGAACCTCCTAAAGAATATATTTCTTTAGAAACCAAGTTACCTACAAAGAAGACAATGTTATGGCACCAAATATTGGGCCATATAGGTGACAAGGGCCTATGAGCCTTGAAAAATAAAAACATTGTAAATAGATTGAATGATTGTACTCTTGAATTTGATTTCTGCAAGCATTGGATATATGAAAAATAGAACCATATTCAATTTTATTTTAATTCTCACGAATCTTCTCGGTTGTTGGACTTAATTCACTCTGATGTATTTGGTCCAGTTAAAGTTCCTTTCATATGTAAGGTTTTGTATTATGTGTCATGGACTTAATTCATTCTGATGTATTTGGTCCAGTTAAAGTTCCTTTCATATGTAAGGTTTTGTATTATGTGTCATTTATTGATGATTATTCTACAAGGACATGTGTATATTTTCTAAGAACTAAATGGAACATTTTTAGTTAGTTTAAGGAAATTAAATCTCTCTTGGAAAATCAAACCAGTAAGAAGATTAAGGTGTTTAGTACTGATAATAAAAGCGAGTTTTATTATGTAGAGTTTGATAAGTTTTGTAAGGATAATTATATTGAAATACATAAGACAATTATGTATACCCCTCAAAAAAATGGAGTTCTAGAATGGATGAATAGAATGTTGATGGAGAGAGATATAAGTATGCTTATTGAATTTTTCCTAGAGAACATGGTCTAGGAAGAAGTGGTTGATAATGCATGCTATTTGATCAATGGGTTTCCCACATTAACTCTAATGGATAAGACCCCTATGGAGGTATGGATGGGAAATAATCTATCGCTTCAACATATTTGTATGTTTCATTGCGAGGCATATGCTCATGTGGCTAAAGAGAAGTGATAAGCGTTGGATAACAAGGCAGTGAAATATATTTTCATCGGCTATGGTGTTAGTGTGAAAGGGTAAAATATTTTTGATCCTATGGGAGAAATTTTTTTATAGAGTAGGAAATTTACTTTGAAAGAAGTTAATTCTTCTCCCATATTGGTGCAACTAGAAGAGGATAAGAAAAAATTAGTGGTTTAGATACCACCTAAGATTGACAAAGTTACATGAAAATGAACAATAATTTCATGATGGAATTGATGAGGAGGAGGGTTAAGAGAGTTCAAAAGAGGAGGAAGAAAATCCTCCTCAAAATTTAAGGAGGTCCACACTGCAAAGAAGGCAACTAGACATGTATAATTATAGTTTATTTGATTTTAGATGTATATTTTATTTATATTCTAACAATGATGAGCCTAGAAAAATTAAAGAGACAATGGAGATGGAAGATAACAAGTCATATAGATTGGTCATGGATGAGGAAATGGTTTCACTTAGAAAGACTGGTACATGGGGCTTGGTCCGATTTCCTGATTGGATGGAAACACATTGGATGTATATGGGTGTTCAAAAGGAATATTTATTTAAATGGTAATGTTGAAAATCATAAGGCAATGTTGGTTGCAAAAGGATATTCCTAGGTTGAGGGGATAGAATTTGGTGACATTTTCCCCCCAATTGTTAATTTAACATCTATTAGGTCCTTATTAATTGTAGTATTTTACTTTGATTTAGAGACAAAATAGAAGGATGTGAAAACAACATTCCTCCATGGTGACTTGAAGGAGGAGATCTATATGACATAGCCAAAGACCTATGTTGAAAAAGGTAAAGAGTCTTTGGTTTTCAAGTTAAAAAAGTCTTTATATGGTATCAAATAGTCTCTCAGAATGTGGTACCAAAAGTTTGATTCTTTTGTCTTGGGAATAGGATTTCTAAGATCCAAATCAGAGCATTGTGTGTATTACAAACAAGATGGTGGTCATTTCCTTATTATCACTCTATGATATATTATTCTTTGGTAATAGTAAGGATGTGATTTATGATTTGAAGTCTTATCTTTCAACACAATTTGATATGAAAGACTTGGGAGATGAAAAATGTATTGTAGGAATATATATCAAAAGAGATAGTGTGAATAAAAGGATTTGGTTGAGACACAATAAATATGTAAACTCTATGCTACAATTTTTTCGCATGGAAAATTACAAACCATTGAGTGTTCTAATTTCTACGAGAACTAAGATTTTAGTTGAGCAGTGCCCTACAATACCTACAAAGATGGAGGATATGGTTTATGTTCCTTATGCGAAATAAGTTGGTATTTTATTGTATGTTATGGTTTGTAATAGACCAGACATTTCCCAAGTAGTGGAAGTCTTGAGTTGCTTCATGGCTAATCCTAGACATGAACACCGGGCTTCAATGAAAAGGGTCTTTGGGTATTTGTGAGGTACCCTTGAATATTCCATTTTCTTTCAGAGTGATGTTTTATGGGACCCACATTCAATCGATATATAGGGTTATATAGATTCTAATTGGGAGGGGGATGTAGATAGAAGGATATCTACGAGTGGATATGTGTTTCAGTTGTTTAGTGGGTCAATGAGTTGGATGATAAAGCAATAAGCTATGGTATCTTTGTCCACCACATAGATAGAGTATATGACAACTAATCATGCACATAAGGAGGCCATTTAACTTATGAAATTGTGTTAATATGTAGGGCTAAGAAAAAAAGCTATTACGTTTCAATGTCATAGTAACAGTTCCTTTTGTTTAGATAATAACCCAACATTTCATGCAAAGGAAAAACATATAGATATCCAATACCATTTCGTTAGGGACATTGTAGAGAATGGAAAGGTGATACTAAAGAAAGTTGAAACCATGCATAATGTTGCAAATTCATGGACAAAACGTGTGATAAAAGGTAAATGCAAGTGTTAAGTGAGTCTATGGGCCTCATGGGCCTGAAAAATTAGCTCATAGTTTTATGCATTCTCCCTTGTACACTTTCAATCTATATGACAAATGAGATAATGTTGGGTTGGGTGTGTCATAGATCTTGTAGTGTTGCAACAAAGTAGAGAATATTAGTAGTATTGTTGTTGATTAGAGAATACTTTCAATTTTGTAGTTGATTAGAGAACACTTGTAGTGATACAACTGATTAGAGAATACTTGTAGTTCTACAATAGAACAAAGAATACTTGGAGTGTTGGAGTAGAGAAGCGAATACTTGTAGTGATGCAAAAGAGTAGAGAATACTTCCAGAGAAGTGGTAGGGAATAAACTACTAGTATTTTCCAATATGTAAAATGGTAAACGATAAATGGTTTATGGTTTTACTATGCCTATTTATTGAGTACCAGGGTGTAATGTTCCCCAACTTAAATAAGGAACATTACTAGGAAGAATACACATAAAAATCAAATTTTTTCTACTAATTTATTTTCATGTAGCTGACCAACCACAATTTATACACATTATTACCTAGATTACAATGCCCATAATTAAATTAATCCGAAACATCTTGAATGAAAATGAATGTAGTTAAAAAATCATTTACAATAGCACATAAAACCATTCTCATTCACATAGTAAAATGTACATCCATAAGGATCATAATAAAACATAGATAATAGATAAACACTTATCTTTAAAAGAAATCTTGTGAAACCAACTACTTGAGAAGGATGTTCCACCCAAACATAGACTTGTTATTCTATATCTCAATATAAAGTCACCCCAAGTTGGGGATAGGAATCCACAAAACAAGAGTTCCACTTACAATCCACTCATAGCTCAATATCTCACAACCCATTGGTGGTTTCCTAAAACTATCCCAAATTTCCTTCAACTCTCTCCCTCTTGACCTACCCAACCCAAGGAATTTAACCCTTCACTTCTCTCAGTCCATTGAGCATCCCATTCATTTACCATAGTCTATATATCACAGGTAACCAAGAATATCTCTCTTACAAATTCAAGGGAAACACATTGCCAGGAAAACTACTAGGAAAAACAACAATAAACACTTGTCATTACAGTGCAACTCACACATGAGCTCACTCTTTAGGTATGAAAACCTATATCTTCAGTTTCCAACTCTAAAAAACTCCAAAAAATCTCCATCATGCTCCAGAATTAACCAATCCTTCATGCTCTAGTTGTAGTTCTCTTTTTCCCTACTCCCCCTTTTTTGTTCATGCCCAAACTGAATGTGAAAATCTGTCTAATCTCCCCATATGATTTTCCTCTATTTTCCCAATATAGTTGAATACATACTATGCCAAATTTTTATTGTACATCAACCCCACTCTCTCCGATAACTATGGGATGTGACTCTCACACCCACCCTTTGATAGGTATTCAATGATTAGGCTCTCATACACTCAAATAGAGAAATATAAGGCTAACCCAAAAGATAATAAAATTTAGAACTATGGATTAGAATTAACATCCAAAATTAATGCCCCACTTTGGCCCCTCTTAGAAACTCCCTACGCATCCCCTTCTCTTATGTATTAATCATTCCCCATCTTTCTCCATATTCCCAGTAGGTGCCATCACATTATTTTTATTAAAATTAGAAAATATTTTTTTCATATTACATCGCTTGTCCATAGCTACATTCATATCTACATTATACAGTAGTTAAAATAGATATTATAGTGGGGATTTTACATTAACCCTCCCCTACAATTGTGCATCGTCCTCAGTGCACAACAACATGCTAAAATGCATAAACAAATTTACATCATAATATTCAAAAAACAAATTATGAAATTTGTTTACTCTCTAACAATAATTCTAACAAAAATATGTCGTTCTTCTCAACCTGTTGACCCAAGGAATGCACCCCCTTCATTTCTCTCATTCCATCAAGACGCACCATTATTTTATCATGGATATCATTGTAGGTGACCAAGAATTCTGAGATGTGGTTTCAGAACTCTAGTGTTATAGGATAAATCGGTAGGTGCGGACACTAACTAATCTCCCTAGATCCACCTAGATCTAGAATAAAACACACCAGAACATGATGCTTTCCTTAATTTTTAAATATTGAATTTACTAACTAAAGAGGGATAGGTGACATACTGTTTGAACGCCGCTTCCTCTCGCCATCACCATCCTAGCTCCATTCCAATGCTCATACAATGATGGACCTACTAAAGAACACAACCAACCAAATTGATAGTAATAGCATAAACCCAATACAAACCTATGTATGTGATCAAGGAATCATACAATAAAACACAACAAGCTTTATAGGAAAGTATCATATTACTGTATCATATTAAATGTGAAAGAGAGATTACAACCATGGCCTTGATGTCGTAAGGTCCCTTTCAACTATCCTTCGTTCCCCACACACTTCCACTCCAAGAATTTTGAGAGAATAGATCTGATAATATTCACAATCTGTCTTGACAAAATGGCTCATCTAGCCAAGCTAACAATCTCCAAATCTCAATCCAATCCAAGCTAATCCCAAAAGCTAATCTCATCCAAGCCAACTTTCTCCATGAGACATCCTCTCCTTTTATAAGTTGAAGAGGATAAGGTGAGGAGGTTAGGATGATCCCACCAAATCATGAAAGAAAGTAAGATCTAGACCATTCAGATGCCACATCACCATGGAAGTTTCTCCTTCTAGAAGCATCGAGAAGATGTTCATTTTTCCCACATATGAGAATTCTAGCACCCTGCGAACCTCTCACAACCTAGCTATGGTGCAGCCTGTGAGAATCATGAATTCTCGCACCCTATCTATAGTGAAACATGCAAAAATCCTCTTTAATAGGGTTTTTACAAAGGAAAATGCAACTTATTTTCTCAGGAAAAGTGCTTCTCTCTTCTTTCTTCAGGAACTCAGGCCACTGACCTCTCTGAAGACAACAGATAGGTTTACATCATTAACATTCATAGGGATGATGAAAACAATGTATAACATCTAGCTACCCAAAAATGGAGTCTTTCATTTTTAGCTTCTATTTTCTTCAAAATTTGCAAGAATTTATGGTTATTCCTCCCACATAGTTTCTTAATTCTCCCATGTTTCATATTCAACACCATAGTAGGTCCATTTAACATTTACCAACCATTTTGTTACAAAAATATTCCCCTGCGGATAGGTGAACTTTTCCTTGGATTATTGACCCTTATACCAAGACATAAACAATGATTTGGACACTACCATTCCTATAAACTCATTTTTCTTATCGAAAAATAGATGAGAAGGTAAAGTAGGATGTATTGTGTTTATGGAGTTTTTCCTATATGCTCCTAGCCACAATATTGATCCAATTCCTAGTGAAAATCAATATCTGCAATGAACAACAAAATCAAGCAACATCCTTCTACTCTGATGGATTAGGAAAAGCAAATTCATGTATGCGAATTAGATTAAACACAAACAAACACATGGAACCACATAATTGAAGTAAATATGCCAAGTATATAAGATGATAACTTCAATAAGAAACTTACAATCTTCATATGATGTTGCAACAACCTATACAAGTCCTCCTCTCCCAACCCTTGCTCGAAAGATCCACAATCAAAATAACAATGCTCTGCTGATTTTTTCCTCCGCTTTTGTTTACCATGGGGATGCCCCCATTTATAGGCTTTGAGAGGCTCAAATACCTTGGGTATATTTGGAATTAGTTGAGGATATGGCTCCAATAGTTGTGATATCCTCCTTAGATGTAGCCCAGGAGTTAGTTTTGAGCCAAACCAACTCGATCCATCCATAGTTGTCTTTAGAAGAAAATGGGATTTCTTCCAAGATTTCCTCAACACACTCAACACTCACTTAGAATGGGAAATAGAGTGCTACAAATCTCCCCTTGAGATGGACAAAGAGTGCCAATGCTCCCTGTGTATGAGTAGGGGAGCATTGATCTTCCCAAAATTTAAGAAAGATGAGAAATTCCCATAGAAAAAAATTTGTTCCGACTGTCGGATGATGGGGCTTCTTATTTTAACATGTTTTAGGGGTTGTAGCAAGTGTTTTCATGGTGTCCTTCATGATGTGACACTTACGAAAAGAGAATGTGACACTTGTGACAAAAGTGTGACACTTACGACACTTACGAAAATGAGAATGTGACACTATCAAAGTGAGGAGTTTTGACCTGCAACAGATTTTCCCCCAAAGTGTGAAGTTAGAAGATGAATTATAATGACCGAAATACTTTGTAGATTCTTCGAAGCAAGGGTATGGAATTGTGGAACCTGGTAGAAGCTAGAGACAACCATCAAACAATGTTATTATGTTTTCCATTCCCGAGGTAGGTATACCTATGCTCAGACCACAAATGACTCAAAGTATGGCCTCCATTAAATACACTGTGTATCTGTAATCGTATTGACTAAGGAGATGGCCACTAGGGATACGATGTGGATCCATATCTCTACGACCTGACTTGATCATATCCAAGAAAGAATACACACATGAGCTACAATGTGATAATAACATAGTCACATACCAATACAAATTGGATCTATGTTAGAACAAGTATATCAATCGGATAGACGCCATTGTAGCCTCGGTAAAGTATATATGTAGATGAACACTCAACCCAGGTTCTTTGTCCCGATCCTTAAAAAAATACAATTTTGTCCACGTGAATAGATGATCTGATGTCGAACATGACAGAAACCACTTGATTATCGGTCATCGATGTATACTGTTAACAAGTGCGAGATAAATCACCATTGATGTCATTGATTTTCAAGGTATTTTTAAAGTACAATCCAATGAATGTGAAAAATTATTTGAAGTCAAACATTCATGGAATTAGTCGGTCAAGGGTCATTGATGAATACCCACTTTCGAATGCAAGGAGGCCTTCCATTGAGGCATGAAATTCCCAAGGTACTGATGTGTTCCTAATTCTATTTCCCAGATAATTTGTTGAAGTTGTCAGGAAAGTAAATGTTCAAGGAGGGAATTGATGTATCCCCCATCTGTAATGTCCCCAAGGCCGATCCCTATTGTAAATCATGTCTATGAAGTATAAAGATTTCATTATGAATTGTAATTTTTTTTTATAGGCTGGTGAGCCAAGTTTATATAAGCTAGTGGGCTTATGTGTTATTAGGCCAGAGAGCCTAAGTGTTAAGGCCAGGAGTTTTCTTTTGTATATGTAATCATGCAGAACATTAATAAAAAATATAAACACCGCTGCGTGCAGACCGACCACGATGAATGAGTGATGGGGGACTAAGCTTCCACAGAACGGGTAAGGGATTGGGGGTTGGAAGGTGGGAAAGAGAGGCTAAGTGTTGAGCCTAGGGGCTTAAGTGCTTGAGAATAATATTTTAACATTATTCCAAAAGCCATGTGAAATATTTGTTTTGTCCTAAGTTCCTGGAGAGGAACGCATGTTGATGGAGTGCATGCAACATCATGGGTGGCATGTGTCGACCCAAGCACATGCAGTTAAAACCAGAGAAGTGAGTCGTGTTGGGGGGCTCTCCTCCATTGGACGGTCGATTGTCTGAACCATGAATCCGGTGGCCTCTGTATTTGAAATTTGCATACCCTCACGCAGGGGGAAAGAAAAAAAACTAGAAAATCGTAATGTTATCTTGGGGAAGCCAACGTATCCATCGTCTAAACCATCTGAGTCTGTGATTTGACCTCTGCGTTGATTCCTTGTCACGCACCCTGAAACTAGTGGCAAACCCATGCATTGAGCCATGTCACCTGTGTATGCTGTGAGCCCAACCTATTCTCTCTTGCATAGTCGAGTATGTACCCAAACTGTCTTTGGTTGCTACCTTTTGTTTTTCCTGAGTGGAATTGACCAGTTGTTGCTGGTGTTATCATCACCTCGCGAAAATTGAGCTGAAACTAGTTGAAGAAGCGGGTTATCAGGCCTGTGGTTGAAGAGGCAGGTTGTAAGGCCTATGAGAATCTCTCTCCAGGTGAGAGAGTCTGCTGGGAAGTGGTATTCTCCCAGAGAGATTCCAGCTCCAACTACAGAGCTATGAGACTTCCCAATCCATCTTGTTGCCGAGATCCAGAGAGGGAGGTGAAGCACTGATTGAATGTTCTTGTGAAGGTGTATACTCCCGGGTGGAACATGCATGTGGGGAATGAGAGTTCATGAGTAGTGGGTGTAAGAAGGAAGCCTCGGAAGAATCCTTCCAGTTATTCTATGCAATTTTCCCTATAACCTCAGCCTAGACTAGGATTCCTTACCTTGGGGTGGAGCTTAGTCCCAGCTCGGGGGTGACCCACTACTGAGCATGAGTAGCAATGTGGTCTAAGGTGGGAGGTTCGTGGAAGGCCTGCACGTAGTTGGTGGAATTACCATGGTTTCAAAGATAAGTATCAACTTATGCTTAATATTATCTTTTGCATGCCTGTGATTATATGTATCATATATTTTGTTGTGCATATGAATTATTGTTAATGCCAGGGATTATTTATGTTAGCAGAAATCTTGTGCTTACTCCGAGTTAAATGTGTTTAATTTGATTTAAATGCATGTTATTAATTAAGTATGAGTATGATGTTGTTCTGGATGGTATCATTTTCCCGACTAGTGGGATGATGGTCGGGGGACATTACAGTTTGGTATCAGAGCCTAGTTTCAATGCTGAGCCTAGATGGGCCAGATAAGTGGTCTTTGGACCGAGGCTTTGAGAAGGAAATTGTGTATGGAGGACTAATTTCAGACCTCATAATGTTTCTGAGTGTTAACGGGATACTTGACCATGTTACGAAGCTCAGGAGGAGTAGCGGTTGATTAAACTACAACCGATGTGGTAATTGACCATGGAGAGAGAGATCTCAACGCATGAAGTGTTGGAGCCGTTGGATCTGATCAGAGGAAAGGAGATTGGTGGTGTCTCACTTGGGCACCTACCTCAGCAGGTCCCGCGCCTGACCTCCCGGTCTTAAGGATCGTTCAATTTCCTTCCTCGAGCCGGAATGGCTCCTTTGATTCCCACTGGAATCTCCTTCGAAATTGACCCATAGGTCTTTTTGGCACTTTACAGCCCTTTAGGCCGGTCACTGTTCTGTTTGCGATAGAAATCCACAATCAGGTTTCGAGGTTTTCCAATCCCCGATGTCACGACTCTTTGGGTCCCGATTTTTCGATCTCAGATATCCCGGTGCGTTCCTTTGTTGCCTTAGCCTCTGGCTATGCGCTTAGTCTATGCGACCTCCTCTCATATGTCTGCAGTCATACTCCCTATCGGGATTCGGGGTTTCGAGTGTCGAAGTGTACTAAATCTCTTTCCCACGGAATCCCCGATATTCTGACTCACGATTTTCCGATATGACGTCACTAGGATTCCCTTCCAAAATAAACCACTGTGATCGATCGCGGAGATCAACGACTCCCGATATCCTTCGGGGTTTCGCGACTTCAAATGTCGAAGTTCTTTGGCCTTCGATTCCCCAATCTCGTGAATGTCGATTTCCCGATTTGGCTCCCCTTTCGGGACCTTTCCTGAAATTCAAGATCGATGCCACGCGTCCTTAAAGATGGATGGTCCTGATGTGCCTCAGGGTTTTTTTCTCTGGAAATCCCCGATTTCCCTTTTACGACGAGACGACGTCAGCTGGGCCCCGCACGTAACTTATTTTCTCATCGGGATTTCGCACTTCGCAATTCTGAAATGCAAGAGTTCCCTGTCCTTAGGACCTCCGAAACGTCGATCCCCGACTCTCTTCAGATTTATGACACGTGTCCCAAGCGATGGACGGTTCAGATCAGACCTCGGGTTTCACCACGTTACAAAATTATAAACACTCACTTATCTAAGCTCCAATGACCACATCCCCGATCTAGATGACCACACGACGCGTGTCCTCCCTGAGATCTTATGACTGTGATCCTTTCATTGTTTCGGGGTTCAACAGGTCTCGGACTCTTGACTTCTGAATCTTCGAAATGTCGATGGAATCTTGATCCTACCACCTGTCCCAACAGATGGGCGGCTCTGAACTCGTCGGGATTTTCACAATGGATTTCCCCAACCTCTGGTCCACGGGACTTCCGATTTCCCGAACCCCGACACCTCGATATCCCGATGCTTCTCAGGGTTCCTACTCTACTCACGAGGGTTTAAACCCTATGCAACTCCTGTCAGATCGGACGGATGACGGGTAACTGGTCGATGATCCAACGACTCACGACTCCTAGAGCTTGAACTCCGAACGTAACCGTAACCTCCTTGCTTCTTTGGCATATCCAATGGCTAGCGGGATTTTGCAAATCCTCTCCACAAGATCCTGACTGTTGATCTCTTCCCTTTGATGATTCCACGAAATGAACCCAGTATTCTTCTGGGAAAACCTTGTCCTCCTGCGGTGAAACTATGCAATGCCTATTTTAAACACTCCATGACACAAACTTCTGGTGCTTCTCTTCGACAAGCTTGAAATCCTTATCCCTCCTGAGCTTCCACACAACTCTGAGTCTTCAATAAGACTCTTGCGCAAAATCTTTGTGGCAGTTCTCAAACACTTCCAAGTGTTGAGTTATTTCGACTCTGTGCACACCTACAACAACAGTCCTTGAATTCTTCACTCAGATTCACAATTCTGAGTCTTTGCTTGGCCTGCACACTCCTTGAACGGATCCTGTGTTGGAAGATTGGTTGTTGTCATTGATGTCAACCCTAGTCATGGGTTTTGGACCACAAGATTGATGAAGTTATTTGGACATGAAGGAAAATGCACATGCAGATACAACACCCATGGATGGATAGTATACATCATGCTGTTTTTGGTGGTATTTGGAACGTCACGTGGATCCTCATGGTTGAGGAGAAATGAATTTTTGAAGATGACAAAGTGAATTATACATGTAGGCCCTGAAGATAATTAAAGAAAAGAATTACAAAATAAGAAAGTGTCAGGTCGGCCCTAATGTTAAAAGGAAGT
>SNQJ01S0000965.1:150867-171347 GCA_010110895.2 Picea sitchensis
CATCTATTTTTGGGTAGACCATGGAAATATGACAGAAATGTGATTCATGATGGGAGAATGAACACATACACCCTAGAGAAGAATGGGAGGACTCACATGTTGCTTCCAATTAAGGATAAGGAGGTGAAGCCAGAATTAAGCAACATTGTACTTCTCATGAGTGGGAAGGAACTTCTTACAGAGGTTAAGAAGAAGGAGGATCCGGAATTCATTGTGGTCAGGAAACCAAATATTGTTTTGACCAGCACAAGGGTGGATGATTTACCAGACGAAGTTCAAGAACTGCTGGAAGAGTTCATTGACATAGTAGTGGATGAATTAGCTTGTTCGTTGCCACCGATTAGAAGTGTGATTCATCATATTGATCTCATACCAGGAGCCAGTTTTCCAAACAAAGCCACGTACATATTGACGCCGCAAGAGAATGAAGAAGTTAAGAGGCAAGTCCAGGATTTGTTGGACAAAGGTTTAGTCAGGGAAAGCTTGAGTCCATGTGTTGTTCCAACAGTACTCAGTCCGAAGAAAGACGGAGGCTGGAGGATGTGTACCGACTCGAGGGTGATCAACAAGATAACCATCAGGTACAGGTTTCCATTGCCAAGGATGGATGATCTGATGGATTGCTTGAGTGGGGCAAAGTATTTTTCAAAGATTGATTTGAAAAGCGGTTATCACCAGATCCGCATGACAGAAGGTGACGAGTGGAAGACAAAATTCAAAACCAACGAAGGGTTGTATGAATGGGTTGTTATGCCATTTGGCTTAACAAATGCACTGAGTACCTTCATGAGGTTGATGAACGAAGTCCTGAGGGAGTTCATCGAAAAATTTGTCATTGTGTATTTAGATGACATACTAGTTTTCAGTAAAATAGTAGCGGAGCATTTGAAGCATTTGGCTATAGTGATGGAGAGATTACAGCAGGAGAAGCTGTTGATAAACATGAACAAGTCCTCATTCATGAAGACAGAGCTTATTTACTTGGTTTTTTTTATTTCTGCAGATGAGTTGAGGATGGACCTAGATAAGGTGGAGGTAATCAAGAATTGGCCATCACCGAAGATTATCTTTGAGGTGAGAAGTTTTCATGGACTGGCTAGTTTCTACCGAAAGTTCATCAGGAATTTCAGTGGAATTAATGTAGCAATGATGGACACAGTGAAAAAAAGACACAATTCTTTTCACTGGATAGAAGAGGCTGAGAAAAGTTTTAATCTGTTGAAGAGGAAGATCACGAAACAACCAGTTTTGGTGTTGCCAGATTTCCGAAAAACATTTCAGGTGAAATGCGATGCAAGTGAGTTTGCAATAGGGGCAGTCTTAATTGAAGAAGACAGGCCGATAGCATACTTTAGTGAGAAGATGAATGAAGCAAAATTGAAATACTCCACTTACGATAAGGAGTTTTATGCTATCATTCAGGCATTGAAGAAATGGAGACATTACTTGATTCCCAAAGAGTTTGTATTGTACATTGACAATCATGCATTACAGTTTGTGACTCAAAAGGAAAAGTTGAATCAAAGACATGTCAAATGGGTTGAGTACATGCAGAATTTCACTTTTGTGATTAAACATATTTTTGGTACTGCTAACAAAGTTGTTGATGCTTTGAGTAGGAAGTGTTTGCTGTTGCAGGAGTTCAGAGTCAAAACGTTGGGTTTTGATGATCTCAGGGACATATACGCCGATGATCAGTATTTTAAGGAAGCATATGAAGCAGATGAGAATCCAATTCTCAGAGATAGAAGAAAATGGAAAGAGTACATGATTCAGGAAGGATTACTGTTTAAAGGTAATCAGCTGTGTATTCCGAAATGTTCCATGAGGGAGAATTTGTTAAAGGAGAAACACAATGGAGGATTGGCAGGGAACTTTGGTCACGACAAGACGTTCACAAAGTTGAATGAGTCATATTTTTGGCTAGGAATGCGAGCAGATGTCAAGAGATTGTGGACAGATGCAAAATTTGCCAGCATTCAAAGGGAAGAAGACAGAATGAGGGGTTCTATCAACCATTTCCCATACCAGAGAGGCCATGGGATGCAATCAGCATGGATTTTGTATTGGGGTTGCCGAGAATGAAAAGAGGTTGTGATTCAATCTTTGTGGTGGTGGATAGATTTTCCAAGATGGCACACTTCATTTCATGTCAGAAGACCAATGACACAACTCACATTGCGAATCTATTTTTCAAAGAAGTTATTCGACTTCATGGCTTACCAAGAAGTATAGTTTCGGATCGAGATACAAAGTTCATAGGGCACTTTTGGAGGACCTTATGGAAGAATATAGGAACTAAATTGTCATTTAGTTCGACTTATCATTCTCAGATGGATGGACAGATAAAAGTAGTAAACAAAATTCTAGGAGACTTGCTGAGAAGCTTGGTGATAGAACACCACAGCCAGTGGGACAACATATTACCATAGGTAGAGTTTTCTTATAATGACTCAGTTAATAGGAGCACAGGGCAGAGTCCATTTCAGGTTGTCTATGGCATGCAACCGAGAGGAATTTCCGAGCTGAGGGATTCAGAACAGATTTCAACTAGGAGTGCTAGTGCAGAAGAATTCGCAGAGGCGATGAAGGAACTTCACAACCAGGTGAAGGAGCGATTGTAGAGTTCAAGTCAGGAATATAAGCGTAGAGAAGATCAACACAGAAGACAACTTCAGTTTGAGGTTGGTGACTTGACTCTGGCACATTTGAGAAAAGAAATGTTCCCGAGAGGAACATATAATAAACTGAAGATGAAGAAAATCGGACCATGTAGGGTCTTGAAGAAATTTGGGGCGAATGCTTATGAGATTGAATTACCCGATGGGATCGGAATTTCTCTGATATTCAATATCTCATATTTGTACCCATATAAGGCTGAGGAAGAAGCGACTAGAAATGAGCAACCAGAGGTTCAGTGGCGAAAGAAAATACCAGTTGCAGAAAAGGTGCAGATGGAGCGCATACTGGACAAAAGAGTGAGCAAGAAAACCAGGCGGAAGCAATACTTTGAATATTTGGTCAAATGGAAGAACCATCCAGTTGAAGATGCCAGCTGGGAGAACGAAGCGGAGATCCAGAAGCATGGACACACACTGCGTGAGCTCATGGACAAGAGCCCATGAAAATTTTCAAGCAAGGGAGTATGATGCAGGAGCATCGCAAACATCAAGCGAGCCAGTGCGAAGACAATCAAACAGCTGGAAAAGTGCCCAACACAAATTTTGAAAATCACCTTGAAGTTATTACGCAATCTTAAATGAATTCATTAAGAAGAAGCGCACTTGTAAAATGTTAATGGGCCTTGAGCAATTTTCTCTCATCCTTAGTAGGTAGAAGGCATTTATGGTAGTTAATGNTAGACAGTTTTAGAGTGCAAGAGGGAAACGGGATATAGACACCCTCATTGTGTATTGTAACATTATTAGGAGAATGTGAAGATCATAGAAGAAGCAGAGAGTTGTGTATCAGACTCCATGTACAGAAGTTCTGAATTAATACAAAGAAAGTTGTGATTCAGACTCATGGTGTTCATATATTCTCTGTGTATGCATCTTTGAATGTTATGCTCTCAAATGTTTTTACTCTTTCTGTCATGCAATTTCTTTTATGCCATGTATGAATGATTTCTTGTTGAATGTTTGAAATATGAAGGGAAAGGGTAAGGGAATGAGTTTCAATTGTTTCTCTATCTGAGCGAGGATTCCTGCAAGGAGTATAGTTGAGTTGTCCGCAAGGAGTGCGTTGACAAAGGGCTCAGGTAGTTTAGCTTTTGTTCTCATTCACGGAGGAGTGCAGTTGAGCACAGGAGCCGTGAAAGGAGTGCGTAGGCTGAGGGAAGTCTTAGGGTTGTGGACTTGAGTGAAGCATTGAGAGATTGCTGCTGCAGGTGTGCGCAGGGTCAAAGGAAATTCAACACTTGGAAGTGTCTGAAGGTTGCCGCAAGGAGTGAGCGCAAGAGTCTTCTTTAAGACTCGAAGTTGAAGACAGTTCAGAAGGATCTGAAATCTTCAAAAGGCCATTGAAGGCAGGAAAAGAGGCCAAGTACCTTGAAGTTTGTAAGAGGCGTCTTAATTTTGTGCCGCAGAAGGATGAGTTCCACGGGGAGAAGCACCTTGTTTAATTGTGTAGAGATTCTCAGAGGAATGAACGGACGGTCGAAATTCTCCAAGGAGGATTCACGAATTTCCGTGAGTCGTTAGATCTCACAGAGAAGAAGGGAAGTTACGGCGAAAGCGTCGAAGGGTTCAAAGCTCAGGAGGGGCAGGACCGTAGATCTGATCCATAAGGGACATTAGATTTACACACAGATACTTGTATCGGGGTTTCGTAGGTTGAAGTCCCGTGAACTTGGAAACGGGAATCGCGATATCAAGAAACGCGAAATCCTGAAAAGACAAGAGGGTTTGTGTGGGCCACGAAGGAATCAGCAAGTGGGCAGGTGGAATGCCATTTCAGAGTTTCGTGGAGTGAAGTCTCGAACTCATTACATCAGGATTCACGATACCGCGAAGTCCGAAGTCCCGACAGGGTTGAGGTAGCGTTAAAAAGTCAAAATCGCGCGTGTATCGAAGTTTCGGAAAATCGGGATTCGAGAGTCAGTGAGAAAAGTTTCTCGACATCGTGATCACTGAAATCACGATAGGGAAAATCTTGAAACGAAAAAGAAAGGGTTAGCATTGACTATATCGGGATTCGGGGATTCGAGAGTCCAACGCTCGACCACCAGATTCGCGAAGCTACGAAAGCCGATCTCCCAAGTGCAAAGAGGGGATCCTATGAGAGTTTTTTGTGGGTGTAGATTTCTAGATAGGGAAATAGAAGAGCATCAGATTTCTTCAGGCCGTGGTAAAGAAAAGATCCTGTGCTGACGTGGACCTTCTGACCTGTGGGTTGTGTAGGGAGCATGCGTTTGCGTTAATTTATTTTAGAACTAGAGGAATTTGTAATTTCCCTGGATAATTACCTACGCGAGACACAAGTTCAAATATAGCTAGCTTCCATTATAACCCCTATAATAGTGCCAACAACTTGTAATCCAATGATGCAAACGCACCACCCAGGGCACGTCCTCTCCCACAGGACCTTCTCTTCCTTTGGCCCGAAGAACTGAATGCTCTTCAAATCCCTTATCGAGACTTTCCTACACCCACAGAACTCTCCGTATGATATCCCTTTGTTCTATCGGGAAATCAGAACTCGCTTGATTGTGAGTCTCGTGGTCACGAATTCTTGTCTCTTTGAATCCCCGAAACCCGATGGGTAATGACCAACGCTTTGTTGTTCCTGTCGGGAATTTCCTCGTCGGGAAATTAGTACTCACGTTGTCGTAGACAACTTGCCTTCCAAATCCCTGATTACCGACATACCAATACTCTGGTGTGGGTGCGACACCTATTCACCTCTCTGACCCTGGTGGTCCCCACTCTATCCTTGTATCCATCGGGAAATCGTGTATCGGGATATCGCGATTCCCGTTGTCATGTGCACGGGACTTTCAAATACCCGAACTCCGATATGTTGACACCTATTCTCTACTCAACACTGTGACTGCGTGGTTATCGTGTTTCAGAGTTTCACGACTCCTCCTGCAGCGGTTCTCACGACACTAGGAATCTCGATATGACGATCCCCGATGCACGTGAGAACTAGCCCTTCCACGTCACTATCTCCCTCGTCTCTTTATCGGGTATTGCGAAATCATGATTTCTGATGCAACAATTCTTTTGCCTTTGGAAACCCCGAAATGCCGAACCCCGACTCCTTGGGATCCTTTGACACTCATCCCCAAAACGAACGGTTCAGATCTTGTCGGGAAATCGCGGATCACGATTTCAAGGTGCAAGAGTTTCTTGACTCCGGAAACCCCGATGCTCCGATTCATGACTTCCTCGAATCTCCTGCCATGCGTCCTCGCTGATGGACAATTCAAAGCTCATCGGGATTTCATGGATCCCGACTCCTGGTGTTGTGATTTATCCACTCCCGAAATTATCGATGGGTCGAACCCCGATGCCTCCCTGGCTTTCTGACACGTGTCCTGCCGAGATCAACGGCTAGGATCTTCTCCTGGAATTTTGGGACTTTCAAGGTATTCAATCCTTACCCTTTGAAAACTCGATGACTTTGTTCAGGACTTCTCCATCTGCATACTAGGACTTAAACCCTGCGCAACTTTCCCGAGATCTAACGACTGACAGGATTTCACAATTTTCCTCTACGAATCCTGACCGTCAATTTCTTCCCCCTTGAGGATTTCCTGGCATGAAAAATCTCCTGTGAAATCTTTCAATAATTCTGAAGGCCTTCCTTCCTCCTGATTTTTCTTCACACTTCTCGGTCTCTTAGAAAAGAGATCTCTTTGCGCGCACTCCTTGTGGCAACCCTGCAAACCCTTCAAGTGTTCGACCTTCTTTTGACTATGCACACGTCTGCAGCAACATTCCTCGATTTCCTTTCTCAGACTCATGAATAAGACTTCCTCTTCAGCCTGCGCATTCCTTGCACATCTTCAACAACCCATTTTCACTTCTGGGTGAATAAGAACAAGAGTTAGACTACCTGAGCCTTCATCAACGCACTCCTTGCGGATGATTTTCGATTGCACACCTTGCAGGAATCTCCTGGCTTAGATAGAGAAACAATTGAACTTCACTTCTCTCTCCCTTTTAGACTTCATTTTAAAACATGAAATCACATGCACAACATATACAAAGCAAATGCATAACAAGAAAGCAAACATTCATGAGCACAACATCAATACACAGAGAAAACAACACAGCCCATGAGCTTGAATCAAAGCTTCCTTCTATTAATTCAAATGCTTGTACATGGGTGTTCTTCATACAACGTTCTCTGCTTGCTTTTCTCCTCTCCTGGGTTGATAATTATTTTACAATGCATAATGAGGGTGTCTATATCCATTTTCCCTCTCGAACTCTAAACTATCAAATCTAGACTTAAAATCCTATCTACCAGCATTAACTTAATTGAATGCCTCCTATCTACTAAAGGACGAGAGCTATCCTCTCAAGGTCCATTACAATATACAAAGTGCACTTCATTAACTTCAAACATTAATGTTTGCGCAACAATATCAAGGTGTTTTCAAAATTTCGTGCTGGCTTATCCAGCTGTCTCCCGCCGTCGCGCTGGGTCGCTTGATGTGTTGGCGATGCTCCTGCATCATACTCCCTGGCTTGAAAATTTTCATGGGCTCCTATCCATGAGATCCTGCACGGTCTGTCCATGCTTTTGTATCACTGCTTCAGTCTCCTAGCTGGCATCTTCCACTGGATGATTCTTCCACTTGACCAGATACTCAAAGTATTCTTTTCTCCTGGTCTTCTTACCTACTCGCTTGTCCAGTATGCATTCCATCTGTGGCTTTTCTGCAATCGGCATCTGCTTCTGCCACTGGAATTCTGGCTGTTCATCACTCCAAGCTCCTGCTCCCTCAACCTTATATGGATATAAGTCTGAGACATTGATTGTCAGAGATATCCCGATGCCATCCGAGAATTCAATTTCATACACATTCTCTTTGAATTTCTTCAGGACTCTGCATGGTCCGATTTTCTTCATTTTCAGCTTGTTGTATGTTCCCCTTGGGAACCTTTCCTTCCTCAAATGTGCCAGAACTAGATCACCAACTTCAAACTGAAGTTGTCTCTGATGCTGATCCTCTCTGCGCTTGTACTCCTGGTTTGATTTGAGCAATCGCTCCTTCACCCTACTGTGAAGTTCTTCCATCGCCTCTGCGAATTATTCAGTGCTTGCACTCTTAGTTATTATCTATTCTGAATCCCTCAGTTCAGATAATCCTCTTGGCTGCCTGCCATATACAATTTCAAATGGACTTTTGCCTGTGCTCCTGTTCACGGAGTCGTTGTATGCAAACTCTACCTGTGGCAACACATTGTCCCAGCTGTTGTGGTGCTCTGTCACCAAGCTTCTGAGTAAGTCTCCCAGACTTCTATTTACCACCTCTGTTTGCCCATCCGTATGAGGATGATAGGTAGAACTAAATATCAAATTAGTCCCCATCTTCTTCCAGAGTGTCCTCCAGAAATGTCCAATGAATTTCATATCCATGTCCGATACTATACTTCTGGGTAACCCGTGAAGTCTAACAACCTCCTTGAAAAACAAATTTGCGATATGAGTCGCATCGCTGGTCTTCTGGCATGGGATAAAATGTGCCATTTTGGAAAACCTGTCAACTACCACAAAGATCGAATCATGTCCTCTTTGCATCCTAGGCAATCCCAATATGAAATCCATGCTTATGGCTTCCCATGGTCCTTGTGGTATAGGCAATGGCTGATAGAATCCCGCATTCTTCTTCCTGCCCTTCGAATGCTGGCAAATTCTACACCTGTCAACAAAATTTTTGACTTCCAACCGCATTCCTGGCCAAAAGTATGCTGCGCTTAGCTTTTCAAATGTCTTGTCGTAGCCAAAATGTCCTGCCAAGCCTCCGCTGTGTTTTTCTTTTAACAGATTCTCCCTCATGGAGCAATTTGGAATGCACAGTCGATTGCCTCTGAATAGAAATCCTTCCTGGATCATATAATCTATCCATGGGATTCTGTCTCTGAGAACTGGATTCTCAGCTACTTCATATGCCTCTGCAAAATATGCATCACCTGCATACATGTCCCTGAGATTTTCAAAACCCAATGTTTTGATTCGGAACTCCTGCAGTAATAAACACTTCCGGCTCAAAGCATCAGCCACTTTGTTAGCAGTACCTGAAATGTGTTTAATTACAAATGTAAAATTCTTCATATACTCTACCCATTTAGCATGTTTCTGATTCAACTTCTCCTATTGAGTCACAAACTGTAATGCATGATTATCACTATACAAAACAAATTCTTTCGGGTTCAAGTAATGCCTCCATTTCTTCAACGCCTGTTTGATAGCATAAAATTATTTGTCATACGTGGAGTACTTTACTTTTGCCTCATCCAGATTCTCACTGAAATATGCAATTGGTATGTCCTCCTGGCTCAAGACCGCTCCTATGGCAAAGCCACTTGCATCACATTTCACTTGGAACACTTTCGTAAAATCTGGCAACACCAAAATCGGTTGTTCTGTGATCTTCTGCTTCAATAGATTGAAGCTCTTCTCTGCCTCTTCAGGCCAATGAAAAGAGTTATGTCTTTTCTTGACAGTATCCATCATTTTTGCGCTAATTCCACTGAAATTCTTGATGAATTTTCGGTAGAAACTAGCCAGTCCATGAAAACTTCTCACCTCGAAAATATTTCTCCGTGATGGCCAATTTTTAATTACCTCCACTTTACTTGGATCCATCTTCAATTCATTTGCCGATATGACAAACCCCAAGTAAATGAGTTATGTCTTCATAAATGAAGATTTCCTCATGTTGATCAACAGTTTCTCTTGTTGTAGCTTCCTCATTACTGCAGCTAAATGCTTCAAATGTTCTTCTTTTGTTTTGCTGAAAATCAATATGTCATACAGATAAACAATGAAAAACTTACCAATGAATTCCTTCAACACTTCATTCATTAACCTCATGAAGGTACTTGGTGCATTCGTCAAGCCAAACAACATGACTAGCCATTCATACAACCCTTCATTGGTTTTGAAGGTTGTCTTCCACTCATCGCCTTCCCTCATGCGAATCTGATGGTATCCGCTTTTCAAATCAACCTTTGAAACAAATTTGGCTCCACTTAAACAGTCCATCAAGTCATCCATCCATGGCAATGGAAACCTGTACCTGATGGTTATCTTGCTAATGGATCTGGAATATGTACACATTCTCCAACCTCCATCTTTCTTTGGGCTGAGTACTGTTGGAACAACACATGGACTCAAACTTTCCCTGATTAGTCCTTTATCTAACAGTTCCTGTACCTGCCTTTTAACCTCTTCATTCTCTTGCAGTGTCAACCTGTACGCAGCTTTGTTTGGTAAACTGGCTCCTGGTATCAGGTCTATATGATGACTCACACTCCTCATTGGTGGCAAGGAATGAGGTAATTTGTCTACCAAAATGTCAGCGAACTCTTCTAGCAGTTCTTGAATTTCTGCCGGCAAATCATCCACTCTTGCATTGGTCAAAACAACTTTTGGTTTCTTGACCACAAAGAATTGTGGATCTTCTTTCTTCTTCACTTCTGCCAGAAGTTCCTTCCCACTCATGAGAAGTACAGTATTCCTCGGCTCTGGTTTTACTTCTTTGTCTCTAATTGGAAGTAGCATATGTGTTCTTCCATTCTTCTCCAGAGTATACGTATTCATCTTCCCATCATGAATCACATTCCTGTCATATTTCCATGGTCTACCTAGCAATAAATGACATACATCCATAGGAATAACATCACAGAGTATTTTATCATTGTATCCTCCTATCTTGATGTCAACTAAGCACTGTTTGGTGAAATTTACCTGATGTCCCTTCTGTATCCATGAAACTTTGTATGGACTCGGGTGATCAGTCGTCTCCAACTCTAGTTTCTCCACCATCTCAGTTGAAATGAGATTGTCTGTGCTTCCACATTCCACAATAACCTTGCACTTCCTGTCTTTGGTCTTGCATGTGGTTCTGAAAATTCTATTTCTCTGAGCCGTGTCCTCCACCTCCTTCTCGAGTGTTAAGAGAACTTTACGCATCATCAGCGACCTTCCGTCTTTTGCGTCTTCTATCTCATCATTTCGCCTCTGTGCCTCAGCGATGTGAGCTTCTCCTCCATCCTTCTTCCTATCTGGACAGTCAACTGCCTTGTGCCCATTCTTCCCACATGTGTAGCATGTGATGACTCCACCTCTGCCTCTTCCTCTACCTCTACTACGAGGAAATGTGTTATTATCAACGTATCCTCCGCCCTGTTTTATCTGTTGCCTTCGCTGCTCAGCGTGCTGGCCTCGCTGTGAACTTCCACCTCTTTTTGTTCTCGTCTGAGGCTTCTTCCAGTCGTCCTTAGATTTCTGGAACCTATCTTGAGAAACTGACTTACCTTTGGGTTGGCTCCTACCTCGGCCTCGCTGTGTTGGCTTACGACTTAGATTCTCTTCTGCCTTCAATGCCATCTAATACGCATCCTCCACCGTTCTGATGGTTGTCATACTCATCTCATCCTGGATATCGTATCTCAAGCCATTCATATATATGGCAACTTTTTCATCATCGCTCTCCCGATGACCTGCTCTGATATTGAGGTTGTAGAATTCCTCAGTGTACTCCTTCACTGTCATTAACTTATGTCTCAGGTTCTGCATCCTCCTGAACAATGTGATTTGATAGTCCCTTGGGATGAATTTTGCCTTCATCTTCGCAATCATTCGATCCCAGCTTTTGATCTTTTGCTTGCCTTTGGAACGTCTATCCGCTTGTAGCTCGTCCCACCATAATGTTGCATGTCCTTTCAATTTTGTGATAGCATGCCTAACCTTTTTATCTTCTTCGATATCTTCATAATCGAAATAAGTATCAAGATCTCTAATCCAATCTAGAAGCTCTTCTGCATCCAGATTTCCTTCATAGATTGGAATGTCCATCATTGTTTTCGAAATCATCCGGGCGGTAGCTTTAATTAATCGCTCATTGGCTGCATCTTCAGCTGCAACTTCTCCCTGTTGTTCAGCTTCAACTTCGCCTTCGGAGTCACTCAGATCTCCATCACTGGCTGTGCGTCTCTGCGCTGCTTCCATATCTTCTAATATCGCTCAGAGATCACGTATCTGCCTTTCCATTTCTGGATTCTGTGCTTGTCTCCCTCTTCCTCTCTGGTTTCCCCTATCCTCTGGATCGGGTGATTGTCTTTCTCTCCTCGGAAGCATGGTGAAATTTTCCTTTCTTCTCTGCTACAGAAAGAAAAGAAAATTTCTCACTCTGATATCACTCTGATGCAGACGTGCACCACCCTCACGGGCACGTCCGCTCACACAGGACCTTCCTCTCTTCTCTCGGCCCAAAGAACTCAAAGGTTATCCTAATTCCCTACCGGGAATCTTCCTACCCACAGATTCTCTTCTTCGCGCGATCCTCTTCCTTAACCCCTCGGAGGATCGGAACTTGTGACTTCGCGAGTTCAAAGGTTGAACATTGGGCTCTCGGATCCCTGAGACCCGATGGTCAGTCAACTCGTTGACTTTTCCCTGAGGGATTTCGCTACTCGCGCCCTCGCTACTCGAGATACCGAACTTTTGGTTCTACAACCTCCGATGCCCAAGGTACCGAAAATCCGATGTGCACATGTGACTTGACCCGTCCACACCTGTCACTTCTCTCAGGACTTCCATGCTATTTCTACCACGCTCCCTTGTGACTTCGCCACTCGCAAAGTTGAATAACTTCCCCATCGACTCCCAATGTCCGAGGTGCCGAGACTCGCGACCTCACTCCCTCATGACCTGACGTCTCACGACTTTTAACACCAAACACTGGGGTGTTCACCCTGCGAACTCCCGAGTTCGCGAGATCCTTAGATCTCTGCCACCTGTCCTCTTCCGATGGACGGCTTCCAGCCTTCTCGCCACTTCATGCCCTCGCGCCTCGTAACCTTTGACACCAATTTTTCAATCCTTCCACTTACGAGCTCCCGAGATGCGAGGTGCCACCTGTCCACTTACCAAATCCTGTGTATCCACCCTATCCTTGGAGTAGTCGAGATATCGGTTCTCGCAATCTCGCGACTCTCCTTACCAAACTTAGGACACTTTCCTCACGAGATCCTGATAGGCGATCTCGTGAACAATCCAACGGCCCTGACCAACTTGGATCAACGGTGCTGCCTCTCCTGAGCTTTGAATCCTCTCCACGCCTACGTTGTAACTACCTTGCACCTCTGAGAGATCCAACGACTCTCAGAACTTCATGAAATCTCTTCCAAATATTTTGTCCATCCGTTCTCCCCTTGAGGATTCTACGAAACAAAAGAGTGTCTCTCCACAAGACTCGTTTCTCACTCGCCAACTTGCGATGCTTTCCTCCGACTTCCAACGACAAATTCCCTGCACTTAGTCTTCAGTGAAATCGAAGGCCTATACCTTCTGAACTTGTTTTGACTTCTCAAGTCCTTCAGAGAACTTCTTACGCGCACTTTCCGCGGAAATCATTCAACAACTCTCAAGTGTTGAATCCCTTCGACTCTGCGCAACTCTTGCAGCAGCAGTCTTTAACTTCCTTTGCTCAGATTCACAACTGAGACTTCTGCTCCAGCCTGCACACTCCTTGCACGGATTCAACAACCCACTTCCGCTTCTGGGTGAATGAGATCAAAAGTTAAACTACTGATCCTCCATCAATGCACTCCTTGCGGATGAATTCAACTGCACACCTTGCAGGAATCTCCTGGCTCAGATAGAGAAACAATTGAACCTCATTCTCTCTCCCTTTCAAACTTCAGTTTGAAACATGAAATCACATGCACAGCATAGACAAAGAAAATGCATAACAAGAAAGAAAACATTCATGAGCACAACATCAATACACAGAGAAAAAAACACAACCCATTAGCTTGAATCAAAGCTTCCTTCTATTAATTCAAATGCCTGTACATGGGTGTTCTTCATACAACATTCTATGCTTGCTCTTCTCCTCTACTAGGTTGATAATTATTTTACAATGCACAATGAGGGTGTCTATATCCGTTTTCCCTCTCGAACTCTAAACTATCAAATCTAGACTTAAACTCCTATCTACCAGCATTAACTTAATTGAATGCCTCCTATATACCAAAGGACGAGAGATATCTGCTCAAGGTCCATTACAATATATAAAGTGTGCTTCATTAAATTCAAACATTAATGTTTGCGCAACAATATCAAGGTGTTTTCAAAATTTTGTGCTGGCTTATCCAGCTGTCTCCCGCCATCGCGCTGGCTCGCTTGATGTGCTGGCAATGCTCCTGCATCAAATATGTATGGATTTAGTCTGAAGAAGGGAGTTCAAAAGTTATGTGCCCATTTTGTAGCAGATAGGTAATTAGAAGTGGGTGAGAAAATCCATAGCAAGTGAATTAAAATCTTCAAAAGTTTCATGTTGTAACTCAATGTACCATTTAGCTGTTGAACCTGTAAGCGTGTGCTGGAAAATACATAAACGGATAGAATCATCCATTAGTGAATTTGATGAACACCAAAGATGAAAGGTCATAAAGTGGTTATTAGGGTCTTGACCAAGTTTGTTATCTATTAGGGACCTAACCCCTCACATAGGTAGAACAATATATTCAGATGTAATAAAGGTCAATATTAATAAGGCCTTGCAATAAGATAGAATAAATCGAATGTAAGAAGACCTAATAGAAGCTTTCTCTTCTAGAAGGATCTTCCTCTAGATGGTTCTTTTGATATACATATTTAGTATAAATAGGAGTCAAGGGTATGAGAACCCTAGCTTGGATATTATTGTAATAGATATCTGCTCAATTAGAGGTTTCCCCCTCGAAGAGGCAAGTGAACATTGCTCTCATAATCAAAGTGCTCTTTCTGTTGTTATTCTGATATCATTTTAGTGTTATTGTGGTGTTGTTATGGTTATATTGTCATTTATCTGCCATTTCTAGCATTTTATTTATGTTCTGCATACTTTTTATATCTGGAATATTATGATGCAGGAGCATCTCTCCATGCCAATCAGCCAGCCAGCTAGCCCACGTCAGCGCATGCATTCAATGAAGAGAGGCGCAGCCTCATTCCAAATTTAAATTTGAATGTAATAAATGTTGTAAGGTTGTTGAGCCATGAGGTCGTGCTTTTCACAGGATATAGAGTAGGTAGGCCTTTAATGTTTGTAAGGCTAAGATCTAGATCCAATTGTGTACTAGACAACCCATTCAATGCGATTGAATAGGGTAGGTAGATTGGAGGGAAGAGATCTAAGGGCCCCCTCATGTAAAGAGATCAGGGTATCTGTTTTTGGAGTAAGTAGATAGAGCGAGAGAGAGAAGAGAAGAGCCGAGACCTTGTTATAGTCCGCACTCGGAACACCTTTGTAAAGAGGCATTTTTATTATTACAAATCAGAGAAATTTTTCCTAGATGAATTTTGTGCTGAATGAATGTCTTTGAGTGTTCATTTTATGATGTAGATGTATGCTATAGGTTTGAATTTGTAGGGAGTTGTTTGGTTTTCAGGCTTGAGAGGTTCTTTGTGGTTTCATGCCAGGAGGGCGTGATAGAGATGTGGTCTCTGAATACCAGTGTACATAAGCACTTATGAACTCTGTGGAGTCAGACAAAGACATGCCAGGTGGGCACAGAAGCAAAAATCATTAACTTAGGGAAGACCTTTGAGGTTGCTGAACACCTCAGGAGGCAAGGCTATGGAGAAGACACAGTTGCAGATAGAAACTCTACCGTGAGTTCTGTAAAGCTCTGCCAAGTGGGCATTGAGCAGGTGCAAAGGAGTGCACAGAGGAGGAACTCTGTTGTGAGTTCAGAAGAAGTCAGAAGATCTGAGGAGTTCTGTAAAACCTCTGCCAAGAGGGAATTGAGTCAGTGTGTAGACATGCACAGGGAGAGAACTCTTTGAGTTCTATAATTTGAAGAAGAATCCGTAGAAGGATCTTCATAGGGTTGTTGAACACGCTGAAAGACTCAGCAATAGGTTGCTTGAGCGAAGGATAGCCAGGAGGTCATCATATTTTCTCCATCTGAAGGAGAAGAGATAAAAGGACTGAGTTCCTTAGAATTCTGGGTGAGATTAAAGCTCAGGATGGATAGCACTTTGTGTGCGCAGAAGTTCTGCAGGAGCGCAGAAGTCGCAGAATCCCTCAAGGATTCAAAGGATAAGCTCAGGAGGAGTAGTGATTTCAACGCACGAAGCCGTAGCTACAAGGAGTGCAGAGGCCAAAGAACTCTTTGGAGGAGTTAGAGTTACCAAGAGCTCAAGAGGGATAGCATTTTCATATATGCGCAGGCGAGGGCTCAAAGTTTTGAAGCTCGCAGAGGAAACAGAACAAAGGTTGAGGCCTTTGGACATTGGAATTTCTTCCAAGCATCGGAAGAAAGCGCAGAATCTCAAGAGGAGTACAGTTGCCGTCGGATCCAGTCAGAAGATCTGGACCATTGGAGTTTTCCTATGTCTAGGAAGTAGTAGGAGAAGTGCACAGGAATACGAGGTCTGAGCCACCAGATCTTGGTCAAAACACCTGACAACCATTAGATTTGTCAGGGGTTACGCGAGGTTTAAGACTGTGTGAACAAGGAAGAGAATGTCCTGAAGGAGGTGTTGGCATATCGAGATTTCGGCATTCGGGATATCGGAGGTCCCGAGGACAAGTAGTCGAGACACTCCACATCAAAAGTCCCGAAAAGGCGAATTAGATCTGAGCCGTCTGTTCGAGGGAGGACACGTGTCACGAAATCATCCGTTTTGAAGATTCAAACACCGGGACTCACAGAGGTGAGCATTTTGACTTCGCACCTGGCGAAGTCCCGAAAAGATCACAGCCGTCCATACGTTGGGGCACGTGGCAGAGATTGAGGAGCCCATCGGTATTTCAACTACCCGGGATTCAAGTTGACAGAGGATATTGTATCACAGGGGGTCGCAAGTCGTGAAATGACAAGGACCGTCCATCGTAGGAGGACGCCTTGCAACAATCCAGGATTTTGGGGAAAGTCCCGAAAGGGAGTGTATTTCAGGGATTCAGGTATCGGGAGTACAAGAGGACAGTTAAAGGCTGATTCAATGGGATTCACGAAATTCCAAAGCATCAAGTCCCGAAGAGGCATTCAAAAGAGTAGTATTGCCGGGAGCATTTCAGCAAATCGAAAATTAGGAATTTGGGAGTCCTGTTGACAAGAGGTCGGGCNAAATAGGATTGTGGTCATATGGGAAGTGATCACATGGACTAGGGTCATAGACAGAAAGGATAATGCAAGAAAATCCTTTTGGCAAATCGACATTTCGGTGATCGGGAGGTCAAGGGGACAGAGGCTCTTGACATCGGGACACTGAGGGTTCTGAAACCCGAAATTCATGGTTGTGTGCAGAAGACCGTGAGCAGGGAAGACGGACCTGTGGATCGGAAATTTGAGATTCCAGCAGGGAATCAAGAGAGTCGCGTCATCTTAGGGAAGGTTATTGAACGATCCTTAGACCGGGAGGTCGACTCTGTACCTGTAGAGGGCAGAGGGGTGCTGCATCATTTGTGGTATTAGAGCTAGAACTCTGTTTGTATATTTCAGGCAGAGAGAAGGCAAAGGAAGACAGAGTGTTGGAGACTCTATGATGATTGTTTGCAGGTAGGAAACAATCAATAAGACAGTCAGGAAGACTGAGGAAGAGGCTAGAGACACTCGGGGTTATAGAGTGACAGCAGCAGATTTTCCAGAAGGGAAGATAGATAGCAAGATGGCTATTGAAGGCTGTAGATATGCTGGAAGGAAGGACCCAGAGCTGATGAGAAAAGATGAATGGGATAAAGAAATTGCTGAGATGAGGGAAAGGATGGATGAACTTACATTTGAGATGTAGAAGAACACCAAGTCGAGATGGGTATATGAATGGCCCATGAGGACAAAATCAAAATGGCTAGTCAAGGACTTGATGGCTAGAAGATAGTGTAGGTTATTAAGAGGATGGTTGAGGCATGTTGAAAACCTCGATGAACCTGAGGAGATGGTTCAGGTATGTGAACCAGAGACTGGGAGAAAACTCGGTAGTGAGAATGAATTGGGATCAGCTGAAGATCTCAAGGATTGTCAAGAAGACAGTCAGGAAATTCCCAATTACCAGGAGGGCAAAGAGTTGAGTTCGCTGCAGGATCTCATGGACTGTCATGAGGACATCTAGGAAATTTCACGTTGCCAGGAGGACAATAAGATGAGATTACTGCGGGATCTCATCGATTGCCAGGAGGGCAGCCAAAAAATTCCAATTTGGTAGGTGGGCAAGGAAATAGAATAGAGATGGGACTGTTTGAGAGTCTCATGGACTTAGAGGTGAGTTCAAATCAGCCCGAGGAGCTGATAGAAAATATGAGCTCATAGATGGATTTGAATCAGCGAGAGTAGCTGACAGAGAAGGAAGATCGGAGAAATATTCTAATGATTGGGGGAATTCAGATATTCCTACCACTTAGCCTAGAGGAGGCAGAAATCTGTGTTGCAGCAGAAGAAACAACAGCAAAAGAAGGACAGCCAACTATGATTGTCAGGGAAGAATAATTAGAGAAGACATTAGAAGCTGCCCAAGCAGGGGAAGAAGATGAGCATTATGAGGAGTGGCTGAATACTTTTAGCCAAGAAGCTGAAGAGACTACAACATTGGAGCTTGCAGAAGCTGTAGAAGAAGATGCAGACAACATTAGTTTGGTTGATCTGTATGAACAGATTGAAGCCCTAGAGAGAAGGGTGATAGTGCAGGGCATGCACATCCAACAGGTGAGGTTGGAAGCATATGAAGATGACATGGGAGATCATGATGATCTACCCATCTACAGAAAGAAAATGCAGCTCAAGAGACTGCATAAACAAAGCCAACCACTGGAGCAGCTGGATGAAGTGATCGAGAAGATCAGAAGGCTGATGATAGAGTTAGTAGAGACTGCCAACAAGGAGAAGCTCGACAGAGAAGCAGCAACAGCAACAGGGAGATGGAGCAGATGAATAGCTCTAGAAATTTGTTTGGGATCTAGGAGGATTTCAACAGTTGAGATGGGAAGCTCATGAGAAGGATCTCATGAATTTTGCAGCTGAGGAGTATGATGAAGGAGCATCTCTCCATGCCAATCAGCCAGCTAGCCAGCCCACATCAACGCATGCATTCAATGAAGAGAGGTGCAGCCTCATTCCAAATTTAAATTTGAATGTAATAAATGTTGTAAGGTTGTTGAGCCATGACGTCATGCTTTTCACAGGCTGTAGAGTAGGTAGGCCTTTAATTTTTGTAAGGCTAAGATCTAGATCCAATTGTGGACTAGACAGCCCATTCAATGCAATTAAATAGGGTAGGTAGATTGGAGGAAAGAGCTCTAAGAGCCCCCTCATGTAAAGAGATCAGGGTATCTATTTTTGGAGTAAGTAGACAGAGCGAGAGAGAGAAGAGAAGAGCCGAGACCTTGTTACAGTCCACGCTCAGAACACCTTTGTAAAGAGGCATTTTTATTAATACAAATCAGAGCAGTTTTTCCTACATGAATTCTGTGTTGAATGAATGTCTTTGAGTGTTCATTTTATGCTGTAGATGTATGCTGTAGGTTTGCATTTGCAGGGAGTTGTTTGATTTTCAAGATTGAGAGGTTCTTTGTGGTTTAATGCTAGGAGGGCGTGACAGAGTATTGCGGTCTCTGAATACCGGTGTACAGAAGCACTTCTAAACTCTACGGAGTTAGACAAAGACGTGCCAGGCGGGCACAGAAGTGGAAATCATTAACTCAGGGAAGACCTTTGAGGTTGTTGAACACCTCAGGAGGTAAGGTTGTGGAGAAGACATAGTTGCAGACAGAAACTCTGCTGTGAGTTCTATAAAGCTCTGCCAAGTGGGCATTGAGCAGGTGCAAAGGAGTGCACAGAGGAGGAACTCTGCTATGAGTTCAGAAGAATTCAGAAGCTCTGAGGAGTTCTATAAAACCTTTGCCAGAAGGGTATTGAGTAAGTGTGTAGACAGGCGCAGGGAGAGAACTCTTTGAGTTCTGTAATTTGAAGAAGAATCCGTAGAAGGATCTTCATAGGGTTGTTGAACACCCTGAAAGACTCAGCAATAGGTTGCTTGAGCAAAGGATATCCAGGAGGGCATCATATTTTCTCCATCTGAAGGAGAAGAGATAAAAGGAATGAGTTCCTTAGAAGTTTGGGTGAGAGTAAAGCTCAGGACAAATAGCACTTTATGAGCGCAAAAGTTCTGCAAGAGCGTAGAAGTCGCAGAATCCCTCAAGGATTCGAAGGATAAGCTCAGGAGGAGTAGTTCTTTCAGTGCACGGATCCGTAGCTACATGGAGTGCAGAGGCCAGAGAACTCTTTGGAAGAGTTAGAGTTCCCAAGATCTCAAGAGGGATAGCGTTTTCATATATGCGCAGGCGAGGAATCAAAGTCGTGGAGCTCGTAGAGGAAACATAACAAAGGTTGAGGCCTTTGGACATTGGAATTTCTTCCAAGCATCAGAAGAAAGCGCAAAAGCTCAGGAGGAGTACAGTTGTCGTCAGATCTAGTCAGAAGATCTGGACCATTGGATTTTTCCTACGTCCAAGAAGTAGTAGGAGAAGTGCACAGGAAGACGAGTGTTATCACTGAAATTTCGTCCGCACAGGGCGACAAGAACTCCGCATCATCAACACAGAAAAACAGTCATTCATGGCACAAGCATTAATTCCACAGCACAACAAAAGGGTCAAAACTATGGAAAATGGCCAAAAAATTAAAAAGCGCTTTGCACCCACTGGGCGCGCACGCGCACACGCGCAATATCTTCGTATTTGGAGCGCATATGCGCGGCTGTGGGGTGCAAAACCCGCGCGCCTGCCAAACGGCGCATTTATGAAGCTGGTCGGC
>SNQJ01S0000965.1:185463-208557 GCA_010110895.2 Picea sitchensis
TTTGTAAGGAGAGCAATCAGTTGAGGGCCTCAAGAGCCTTCCATTGGAGAGGGAAGGGACCCAAGTCCTCTTTCTCCATTGTGTATCTTTGGATTTCATCTATCAGACCAGCTTATACATTGGTGATATTGGTCCATTGTCATGTGTTTTTATTTTTGTTTCTATGCTCATAGTTTTATTTAGTTTTTGTTTAATTCTTGTTAGTAGCTTTGTTGTTTTCTTTCTAACCTTTTACCATACAGCTGTCATGACTAGCAGAGCCCAACTAGGCATGTAAGCACTCACTTTTTGCTCATCAAATGACGAAAAGAGTGCAAACAACGAGGTCTGAGCCGCCAGATATTGTTCAAAACACCCGACAGCCATTAGATCTTTTAGGGGTTACACGAGGTTTAAGCCCACGTGAATAGGGAAGAGAAAGTCTTGAAGGAGGCGTTGGCATATTAGGATTTTAGCATTCAAGATATCGGAGGTCCTAAGGACAAGCAGTCGGGACACTCCACATCGAAAGTCCTAAAAAGGTGAATTAGATCTAAGCCGTCTTTTCGAGGGAGGACACATGTCGCGAAATCATTCGTTTTGAAGATTCAGACACTGGGACTCACATTGGTGAGCATTTTGACTTCGCACCTGGCGAAGTCCCGAAAAGATCACAGTCTTCCATTCATTGGGGCACGTGGCAAAGATCGAGGATCCCATCGGTATTTCGGCTACTGGGATTCAAGTTGACAGAGGAGATTGTGTCACAGAAGTTCGCAAGTCGCAAAATTATGAAATGATGAGGATCATCCATCGTAGGAGGATGCGTGGCAACAATCCAGGGTTTCGGGGAAAGTCCCGAAAGGGAGTGTATTTCGAGGATTCGAGTACCAGGAGTACCAGAGGACAGTGAAAGGATGATGCAATGGGATTCAAAAAAATTTGAAGCACGAAGTCCCGAAGAGGCATTCAAAAGAGCAGTATTGTTGGGAGCATTTCGACAAATCAGAAATCGGGAATTTGGGAGTCCTGTTGACAAGAGGTTGGGCTCTTGTATTTATAAATCCTGAAAGAAATAGGATTGCGGTCATATGGGAAGTGGTCACATGGACTAGGGGCATAGCCAGAAGGGATAATGTAAGAAAATCCTTTTCGGCAAATCGACATTTCGATGATCATGAGGTCAAGGGGACAGAGGCTCTTGACATCGGGACACTGAGGGTTCTGAAACTCAAAATTCATGGTCGTGTGCAGAAGACCGTGAGCAGGGAAGACAGACCTATGGATCAGAAATTTGAGATTCCAGCAGGGAATCAAGAGAGCTACTTCGGCTCGGGGAAGGTTATTGAACGATCCTTAGACCGGGAGGTCGACGCTGTACCTACAGAGGGAAGAGGGGTGCTGCGTCATATTACAAGTGGTATTAGAGCACTTTCCTTGGCAAAAAATTGTGGTTTATTTTTTTCAGGGTAGAGAGGTATTCAGATGTCTTTAAGCTACAAAGATCTGTCATTACATGCATAAACCTGTAGTTGAGGGATTCATACATGCAGGAAGTAAAATTGGTACTTAAGAACACATTTGTTGGCCACCCTTGTAACCCTTGTTGGTACCCCTTCGAGTGGTAGCGCATCAGACAACACCTGTATATAGATCAACCTAGATTTCCTGAATCCCTCTTTAGATAAATCGATCGGCCACCTGACTTCTATAGTGTCAACGAGAACAAAACTCGAGAAGATACTCTCTAGTACCTGGGTAGTTAGGTAGTATGACTAAGGGCGTGGTCTAGCCTCCTTAGTTGGTGTCCTGAGATATTGGGATAAGTACTATTGTTGGACCCCACACATATATCAGAGAGCTATATCACTGGGAAAACCCTTGTCTGTAGAACCCTTGAATACCTAACCCTTGTGTACGAAAACAAAACATAAAACAAACAAGATCTATTCCCACGCAACTGTGTTCGAGTTTCCAAATCACTACACATTTCTTCCTGGTTAAGCATTTGGGCATTTCATCACTGTAGTATTCCTCAGACCAGAGTATAAATCCAAAGTATTCTTTAGACCAAAGTATTCTTAAGGCCAGAGTCTGGAAATTTTTGCACCATTATTTGAGACCTATTCCATTGGATTTATCTCTTCTCCCTTATCACATTCATACCTATCATTTTTAAGAAAAAAAAATTACCCCAACCCCCCCTTTTTGGTCCCCTCTTCATCATGGCCCATACCCATAGCCAAGACTTGGAAGCTCGCTTCAACACCTTGCAATCTAATTTCACAAATACCCAAGAAGAAGTGAGACAACTCAATGCCAATATTGCTACCATCAATCAAAACATGCATTCCTCCATCGCTGCATCAATCAACAAACTCAAAGAAGACCTCAAACAAGACATGACTACCCAGCTTGAATATGTTGTTTCGATGATCTGCACCAAGTTGCATATCCCTGCAAATCCCCCTTTATCTGACCCACCTTTACATACCAAAGCTGAAACTTCCTCTCATTCCCATAATTTTTAGCCCCATCACTTTCAGCGTGACCTATGCCTTCCTTGGGTGGATGTGACCAAATTTGATGGATCAGATCCCATTGGTTCGATAACTCAAATGGAACATTATTTCTCTTTATACGAAATTAAAAATGATTTGGCCAAACTCCGGTATGGTGTCCTCCATCTAGATCAAGAATGTTGGCAATGGTGGAAATGGAGAAAAACTACATGTCAAGGGTATGTTTCTTGGACACATTTTGTGGCAGAGCTTTATGAATGCTTTGACACTAACACCAACCATTTAGGCCATTTGACAAAGTTGAAACAATCTGGAATAGTGGAAGACTTTATAGCTGCTTTTCAACGACTGGATTTTCGTACAGAGTGCATGTCTGATTTTTTTTCTCGAGAATGTTTTATCAGTGGCCTCAAGGATGAGATTCATGCCCATCTCCTCGTGGCTCAGCCTCAAAGTTGGGTGGAGGCTAATAAAAGAGCTAAGGAAGCACAACAGGTTGTCTCTTCTCAAAACCAGAAACCCTCCTTTATTCCTCACACTAAACCAATAAATACCACTACTCCTTCTACTCCACTAAAGATCCAAAAATTGACTAGGACTGAAATGGTTGAACGCCAACTCAAAGGCCTTTGTTATAATTGTGATGACAAATATTTTATGGGCCACAAGTGTAAGGAACAAAAAATTTTTATGGCCATCTCAGAGGATATTTCGGAAGAGGATATTGAAAATCCCCTTGTATATGAGTCACCTGAACCCAATGACATAACCCCTCCCTTAGACCCTCTCAAAGAAGAACCGATCATTTCCATAAATTCTCTCACTAGCTTATCTGCTCCCGAAACCTTCAAGCTAATTGGTTACATCAAGAATATGAAGGTCATCATTCTCGTTGATAGTGGAAGCACCCATAATTTTATTCATCGCCACATTTCCCAAGAAACTCATTGCTATATCCATGCAGTCAATAATTTCCAAATCATGATTTCCAATGGCAGCTCCATGAAATATGGAGGGCGTTGTGAAAATGTGCGTCTCCAAATTGGTGACTACCATCTGAAATATCATATTTTTTCTATCAACATGGGCGGTTGTGACATTGTGTTGGGTGTAGACTGGTTAAGGAATTTTGGTCCCATTCTCATGGATTTTAAGGAATTAACCATGCAATTCGACCAAGAGGGCTAACAATATAATTTCCAAGGCATCATTGTTAGTTCACCTGAGATCACTAGTTCCCATTGCATGGAAAAACTGCTCAAAAAAGGTCATTCTTGCGTTATTTCCCAAGTCCATGCCATACAAGCAAATAAGACACCCTCTGTGCTACAAGACCTCCAATCCATCCTCTCTAAACATCAAGTTCTCTTTTCCACTCCCCAGGGAATCCCTCTTTCCCATGGTGTTCATGATCATTCCATTCCACTTGTACCGGGAAGCCTGCCTCCCAATATCCATCCCTATCGTCACCCCTTTTCCCAAAAAAATAAATTGATAAAATGGTTCAAGAACTACTTAACACATGTGTTATCCTCCCTAGTACGATCCCCTGCTCTTCTCATGTGGTCATGGTCCTGAATAAAGAAGGTTCTTGGCACATGTGTCCTGACTTATGCACCCTCAACAAACTCACCATTAAAGACAAATTTCCCATTCATGTCATTGATGACCTCTTGAATGAATTGAGTGGCCCCCAGTTCTTTACTAAACTTGATATTCATTCTGGCTACCACCAGATCCTTATGAAAGAGTCAGACATTCCTAAGACTTCCTTTAGAACTCATGAGGGCCACTATTAGTTTTTGGTCATGCCCTTTGGCTTGTGTAATGCCCCCTCCACCTTCCAAAGCCTCATGAATCATGTGTTCCATTCTTTTCTCCATCATTTTTTCTTAGTTTTCTTTGATGATATCCTCATCTATAGAAAAACTCAGACAGACCATTTTTCTCATGTGGATCGAGTTCTCCATCTACTCTCTCAACACCAACTTTTCCTGAAACAATCTAAGTGTGCTTTTGGCGCCTCAAAAGTCGAGTACTTGGGTCATCTTGTTGGAAAGGATGGCATTAGGGTGGATCCTAAAAAGATTGAATCTATGCAAGACTGGACTCACCCAAAGACTCGCAAAAGCTTGCGTGGATTTTTGGGTTTAACAGGTTATTATTGCAAGTTTGTTAAGAATTATGGAAATATTTTGGCACCTCTCGCTGCACTCCTTGGAAATAATTCTTTCACTTGGACTCCAGTAGCTGCTCAGGATTTTCAAACCTTGAATATGGCCATGTTGACCACTCTAGTCCTAGCCCTTCCTGATTTTGCAAAGACCTTTGTCCTGGAATGTGATGCTTCAGGGAAAGGAATTGGCATTGTCCTTATGCAAGAGGGTCGGCCCTTGGCCTTTATCAGATACAACTGTTTGAACAAAATTTGGGCAAATCAATCTATGAAAAGGAAATTTTGGCTATTCTACATGTCATTTATCTATGGAGCCCTTATCAATTGGGGTAACGCTTCCAAATTAAAACAGATCATCAAAGCCTCAAGTATTTTCTAGAACAACGCATTTCCTCCCTAGAGAAACAAAAATGGGTGATTAAGCTCTTTGGATATGATTATGAGATAATTTACAAGAAAGGAAAAGACAATTTCGTTGTGGATGCACTTTCTCGAAAATATGAATACGAAGGATCCCTTTTTTCTCTCTCCTTCATTGTACCAGATTGGCTCCAAGCCATTCACCAGGAATGGCTACATGATCCCAAAAGTTCACATCTGATACAACGATTGCAGTCTAATTCTCCAGTTTCCCCAGGGTACTCTTGGCTCCATGATAAGCATCGATACAAAGGTCATTTTTATTTAACTAAACAATCAAAACTTAAATCCAAAGTACTTTATGAGATTCATGTTACACCCACACATAGGCACTCTGGGTTTACCAAAACCTATGACAGGGTCAAACATTCTTTTTTCTAGGATGGTCTGAAACAAGACGTTCATAATTTTGTAGCTGAATGTGATGTGTGTCAATGCAACAAGGGAGAAACAGTCAAATATCCTGGCACACTACAACCGCTTTTGATTCCACGTGCTATTTGGAGGGATATCTCTATGGATTTTATTACAGGCTTACCTAAATCGGGAAATAAATCAGTCATCATGGTGGTAGTTGATCGCCTTTCCAAGTATGCTAATTTATGTGCTTTTAAACACCCATTTAAAGCATCCACTATGGATCAACGTTTCATGGATTAGGTCTTCAAGCTTCATGGCATGTCGCATTCTATTATTTCTTATCACAACCCAACTTTCACCAACAACTTTTGGCAAGAACTGTTCAAGCTACAAGGAACCCAATTGCATCTCAGCACAACTTATCATCCCCATACTGATGGTCAAATTGAAGTTGTCAACAAGTGTTTGGAAACATATTTGAGGTGTTTTGCATCGAAAAATCAAAATCAGTTGGATCAATGGTTACACCTAGATGAATGGTGGTACAACACTTTATACCATATAGCTACTCGCATGACTCCTTTTGAAGTGGTATATGGACAAAATCCACCTTCATTTCTATCATATTTACTAGGTGTCTCGAAGGTCCAGGCAGTTGACCAAACTCTTACATTTCAAGAAGCTATTCTTCGTACCCTCAAAGAGAATTTGGTCATGGCCTAGAATCGCATGAAGCAACAAGCAGATCAAGGTCGCTATGAACATCAATTTGCAGAAGGGGATCAGGTGTTTCTTCGATGACAACCTTACAAGAAAAATTCCCTCAAGGTCGACCATTGTCAGAAGATGGCGCCCAAATTTTATGGTCCTTATACCATTCTCAAGCGTGTGGGATAGGTGGCCTATTAGTTAGATTTTCCCAGTCATTCTAAGCCACATCTTGTTTTTCATGTTTCATGCTTAAAGAAGGTGATTGAAACTAAGTGCCAAAATCAAACCAACCTTCCTGAGTTGGATGAAGAAGGATCCAATTGGCTACAACCAAAAGAAGTTTTGGACCAACGTGAGGGTCTCCTGGGTCAATGAACCATAAAGGTAGTGTTAGTCCAGTGGAAAGATACAACTCCAACAGATGCCACTTGGGAACCAACTACCATTCTGAAACAATTTCCACATCTCAAGACTTGAGGACAAGGTTGTTTTTAAGGGGGATGACATTTTAGGGACTTGACCCCTTACATAAGTAGAACAATATATTCAGATGTAATAAAGGTCAATATTAATAAGGCCTTGCAATAAGGTAGAATAAGTCGAATGTAAGAAGACCTAATAGAAGCTTCCGCTTCTAGAAGGATCTTCCTCTAGATGGTTCTTTTGATAGACATATTTAATATAAATAGGAGTTTAGGGTATGAGAACCCTATCTTAGATATTATTGTAATATAGCTCTTCTCAAGTGGAGTTTTCCCCCTCTAAGGGGCAAGTGAACATTTCTCTCAGAATCAAAGCGTTGTTTCTGGTGTTATTCTGATATCATTTCAGTGTTATTGTTGTGTTGTTCTGGTTATATTGTCATTTATCTGCCATTTCTAGCATTTTATTTCTATTATGCCTACTTTTTATATCTGGAATATTACACTATCAAATTTTGAAATATCAGAAGGTAATTTGGTAGGAATGACTAGACAAAAAAGGGACTGTAATATGGGATCGTTGGTTAATATCGACAGATCTGGTAGATATAAAGTGGCTAAGAATGGTAACTTTGGATTGACTTGAGGATGATACTGGTGTGGCATAGGAACACCAGTAGGACCATAAACTGGTTGTGGTGGATATTTGTATCCATCAGGTCCTCCCATATGCTGTTGATTTTGACCAACAAAAGTAAGATTCATTTGTTGAGGAATTTTCATAAAAGGAGAGGGGAAACTCATTTGGCCCTAGGGAGGATAACCTCTATAACCTAGAGGAGGATAGTTATCTTGACTATTTTGAGGCCGATAACTAGTTTTCCCTTGAGGGGAGTACCTAGGTTGACCTTGAGGAGGGTAAGGAATTTCCCCTTGGAGAGGAAAATATGGTTGGCCTTGAGGACCCCAATTTGGATTCGGGACCCCTGGGAAGGGTTGTCCAAAATGTAATTTGGATGGATTGGTATTTAATATTCCTCCTTCTAGGTTGGGGTTTTATGATCCTCCCTAAAGTGGCTATTGAAAAAGTCCTCCCTAGGCTAGTACCTAGGATTTTGGCAGGTTTTTGGTAAATGAGGTTTGGAATTTCCCCCTATCATTGGTTGGGTAGCAACTGGGATTTGACCGGTAAAAGACAGTTTCCCTTCGATCTGAATTTGTGTTTTGAAGGATGGTTTCCCCCCAGTAGGGATTTGTTGTATGACATGGTTTTACATCCTTTGATGTGAAGATGTCCCAACGAGGTTTTGTGGAGTATTTGAAGTTGTTGCTTGAAGAGGGATGGTAGGCATGACCGTTAGAGTACTTTGAAAATGACTAGGTAACATAGTTCCTATTTCACTTTTAAATTTTCTTGAAGTGGTAGAAATATTGATCATTTGTTTGACAAGTCAGTCTATAGGCTGATCTGGCGGTCCTGCATCTGCACTAGTGGTGGTAGATGTATGTGGAGGGGCAACGAGTGGTCGACCAAAATTAAAATTTTCATAAAGATCCTGAACCAATGGAGTTATGCATATAAAAAGAACAAAATTTGGTTGTAGATCTACCATTTTAGTAGGGCACATAGGGGTAGTGTATTCTTTGTTGAAAGTTGGTTGTTGTGGTTCCATGTCTAGTTGATTGTATGGCATTGACGGTAGGATAGGGTGATGTTCTACTGCAATGTTACCTGAGGAATCCACTCGGAAAAGGAGTGGATCGTGAGGAATTATCAAAGCTAGGTTTGTAGGAAGGGTGGAACCTTCCTGAACTGCAACTAAAGATCTCTCAAGATTTTCTATCAAAGGAGTAGCGACAATTCCAACATATGAATAGTTTTTGACCTGTTCATGGTAAGTGTCTTTCAGTGAGTTAGGAGGTAAGAGTTCATATCTTTCTAGAGGAAACCCTTTCATCCGAAGTGATCTACGTAGACCTTTATCAGACATAGTACCAATTTTAAATACAATTAAAGTAAAAAAACAACATTCCCTAAGAAATCTAGAAAACTAACAAGCAAAATAATGTCTTCTCTCAATGAACTACTAGTTGGTGATGAAATCCAACATCATGAAATCAAATTGAGAAGGGGATAGGATATGAGTGGGTGGACCAATTACGTTGGTGGCCTACTTAATAGAATTAGATATTGGTGCAAGTTCCCTCACGGTTTTACCCATAGGTTACCCTCCAAGGAGCTTGAGTGCGTTTGACCAACGTTTGTTCCAAGCACAACAAATACTTCCCTTCACCATCACCTCATGTAAGGACCCTGAATATTATGTCCATTAAGGATACCAACTCACAATCAAACTCTAGGAGGGTACATTCGACAATCGATTATGAACGTATGGGCAAGATATTATGTCCAAAATTCTTCAAGAGAAATGAGGACAAATGGACCAGTAAACTGCAAAGGACCCCAAATGGATTTAGAATTCACGAAGCTTCGAGACCAAATGAAAATAATTGACCCTCAACAAGAATCCCCAATATACGACCATACCACTCTGATTCGTTAATCCTTGTAGGGATAATCTTCGTTTCTCTCCCTATCATAAGATTCTAAGTTTGTCTTAAATTATTTGGAGAGTTGTTCTCACAGCCTATTCCAAATCTCTAGTCCTAGTCTATTGTTGGTGTAAAGATCCAAAAAATAAAAGTTTCTAGTTCAATTTTAATTAGTGTTCATTTTCGTGGTTGTTTGTTACACAACGGTGAATTATATTGAAACTAATTATGTTTGAGACTTGAGTCCAAAAAAAGGAAAAAATAATGATATAAAAACTTTCTTTTCAATGAAATTCTAGCTATGGGAAGGAGAAGAGTTTCTTTTCTTTTCTCACTAACAAACGCTTAAGAATGAAAAAATTTATTCTTTTTGTTCTCAAACAAGAATTCAGACAATTGCCAAATTATAAAGAAGACCTTTTTAATAGCCAAAACATATGCATACAAATATTTCTTTGTTTGATTGTGAATAAAAACTAAGACGTTCATCTAAATGCTTCGTTCTTTCACTAATAATGAAAAATTTTCACTATTGTGATTTGAAAAAGTAAGAAGAAAAAACACACAAACAAAGACACTCTCAGCAGTAAACAAGAGACCAAAATAAAAACAACTACCAAACTATTCACTCAAAGAAAACACTAAGAAACCAAAAGTCACACTTTGTAGTATATTGGAAATGAGTAAGGGATTAGAGATAAAGAAAAATATATTGTGATCAATGACCTTCCTTGTGAAAACTTCTAATCAATCAGATAATTGAGAAGAGTGGAAAAAAGAAATCAATTTCGAAAGAGAAAAGACAATTTTGAAATAAGGAAAGAAAACACAAACTCAATGAGGACTAATAAGAATGAAATGTAGCAAGATTGAGTCAAACAAAGGACAAGATCAAACAAAATAGGATCTGAGTTAGAGAAAGTGTTGGCCCTTGACCAAGTTTTGGGAGCACTTGGTCATATTTGATCGTTTTTGGGACTTCGACAACCTGTTGAAGATGGAGTGCCAGACGAGGCGGAGATTGTAGAATCTTGGCCCACTTTTGGGTCCCTTTTTGGGTTTTTGGGAATATGTAATCCGAAAGGGATGTCAGCTTGTGGGTTTATCCATGCTTAGGCCCATTTTGTATGTATAAACAGAAGGATAGGAAAATGTAATAATAATAGAGAAATGAATATTGTATCTATGTGATATAGGTTATGTTCCAAGTGGGATCTGTGTGATCGCGGTGTTGTGCATTATGTAGGCTTGCAGAGCTTAGTGCAAGTACCTATGTGGAGATATAGAAGGATTTGTGTTGTAAGGAAAGGAAGAAGGATCTAGTGAGCTACACAGATCTTATGTCCTATGCACAATAAGTTTTGGTGGCTCCATGCTTGCAACCAATTGAAGACGCTAATAAATAAGAAGAGTTGGTGGACGTATCCCCAGAGTGGGGGTGAACCACATAAATATGTGTGTTATGCTTTGTGCTTTGAATTGATATGTTTATCCCTTCTTTTGCAAAGTGCTTTGATATATTTAGATGGATATACTTATGCTTTTTTCTTCATTAGATGTGTATGAATAGAAGGTCTGATATGTATGAAGATTCTTAGTGCTGGTCTATTCGATCTGATCTGTTTTATTGTTGCTAAGTAGTAAGATACCTTAGATATAAGTGAATGTTGTGATGCTCTATGCTATCTGCAAAGAATAATAAGGGTTGAATATTGATGAATGATCAATGATAAGTGCTCTGTAAGTGATATAATCACATACCTATGTCCTAGCTAAGGTTGCAGACAACTGAGTCTCGCAACCACCCCTGCTTCTACCTCGAGTGAGACTTCATATGCTTCGCAGGTGTTGCCAAAAGGGTTGGTAGTTAGGGTTTTGTTGGTGCGTTGTTGTAGCGTTGAACCTCGGGTCTTCCCCTATGCCAAAAAATGGTTCCATTGCCGGGACTAAAACTGTGATTGTTGGGAACTCAGGAAGAAGAAGATTTGTGCAAAGTTTCGTCTTGAAACTATGGAAGCTCTATGCATGGATCTGGTCCCTAGTGCATAGTATTCTACTTGATCTAAAAATATTTGTGCTAAATAAAGAAGGCTAGATTTGAAGAAAAGAAGCAAGATCTAAACGCTTTGCGCTCTAAGAAAAGTAAAAGTGGAAGTTTCTGAAGAAAAGAGGTAAGATCTGCAGAAAAGAGGTAAGACCTGTAAGCTCAGTGCTTTAATAAAGGTAAGAATAGTCAAAAGTTTTTAGATCTGGAAGTTTTGTACTCTGTAGAAGTAAGGTAAGTAGAAATTTTTGTTTCTAAAAACATGAATCTAGGTGTGTTTGATAGATTTTTTCCTAGCTTGAAAAATAGGGCTCTGATAGATGAAAGAAAGTTTGATATGAATAAATCTGATAAGAATAATGATATATATGTTATACCTGTGCATAGAAAGAATGTTTGGACTAACAAATGGATGCAGGATCCTAGAAAGACTTTTTTGCAGGCTAGCTACCATGATCCTAGTGCGCAATACAGAAGAAGTTGGGGAACATTTAAACGAAAGAGAGGGTTAACCCTCTGTTACAGTTGCAGAAGACTAGGACATCTTGCTAGGGAATTCCCTAGTGGAAGATCTAGTTTCCTATGTTGCAAATATTTGGACCATGAAGTGTTGGATTGCCCTAGAATGATTGTTAAGCTTGAAGGAATGAATCTGACTGAAGAAAACCCTAAGACAGATCCATAAGAGGAAGAACCCCAACAAGAATCAGATAAGGTATTGATACAAATGAAAGAGACCCTGAATGACCACTGATATGTTAGACTATCATATATTTTCAAAGAAAACGAATGCATTGAAGAAAGAATAAGAGACTTTGACATTTACTTTGTCCTTGATGAAGAGACACAAGTGAACATTATGCCAGAAAAAACTTGGGAAGTTATAGGGAAGCCTGGTATGATCCCTTCATTAGGAGGAATAGGACTATTCATTGGAAAACTCATGATGTTATGTGGAAAGATCGCTCAAATACCTATGACAGTCAATGGAACTTCGACAAGGGAATATTTTGATATTATTAAATTCATTGAAGACAGTGCCCCATTTACCATGTTACTAGGAAAATCTTATATTGATAGAGATCAAGCTAGAAAGAAGGAAGAAGAAGAATTCTTAGAACAGAAGAGACAAGAGTTAAAAGATTTCATGACCTGAAAGATTGCACAGTTGATGGAAGAACAAGAGAACAGATCGAAGCTACTTGACACTAGAAGCCCAGATATCGAAGATACAGGAACATCGAAAGACATACAAAAGGCTGACATTTATACCCTAGATAAAGAAGAAGTGATACACTAGAATCCTAAGAAAGGATCTCAGCAGCGTGAAGTGACTATGCCCAAGGAAAATGAGAATCAGAATGGGAAAAGAACGACTGAGACGAAGCTCATGGGGAAAAAGGATAGGAAGCTATGTAAGAAGAAGCTCAAGATTGAGAAGCTACAACAGGTTCTAGAGGGTACCTTATAGAAAGAAACTTTGCAGAATTGGAGCTTCATCGGGATATCAAAACAATGACATATGACACTTCTCTACGGCGAAGCAATGTAGCCATTGGAAGTCGATATATCCGTTTGACTGTTGCTCCGAACGGCTGGAATAGAATTTATGGTTCACCACCAGACCGTTGGAGCATGCCATAACAGACATTAGAAGAGTTAATGAGGCTCATAACCGTTGCAATTAAACCATTACCAAGATTGCCTACTTATCTCTTCGTCCCATGAATGAGGAACACATTTTCCAACTGAGAATTTGAAGCCCGCAGACTAGCAATTTCATACAGTGCTCATTAAGCTCTTACTGTTCAATATAGTGTTGTGTCTAAGACCGTCATGAAACCGATTATTTTATCTTGAGCATGTATGTCTGACGAGCTTACCTCTACCAAAGAATATGTAACAGAAGTTCTCCTTGAGCTAAGAACTGAGAGAGTCATGTCGGAGTGAGGGTTATCCACATGATTACAGGCATCATCCACAAGAGGGCTGACAACCTCTCCATCCACTACTCACGCTGGCCCATCCCAGCCAGCCAATGAGAAACGTACTAAGCATAGAGATGACCTCGCTAATGCCAAGTTGATTCCAATCATTCTACCAGCCTATCTACTCCCTCTAAGTGGCGCCATCAACCGTGAAAATGTACCCTGAGAGTTCGAATATGTCGTGATCATTGCGTACATTTTGAAAGGGGTGCACGCAGTTTGTGCAACCAAGATAAGCTCGCAACATTGAAATTTAGTGACTTCAACCTTGGAGATCGAAAATCTTACAGCATGCTGGCCCTGGATAAGTACTTGACCAGGACCAAAGATAAGAATTTGAATATTATCCCACATCCATGGACCCAGAACCTCGTGCAACCCACACTACTTAATGTGATGAATATCCCACACTTTGGCTAACACCCGGAAGTAAACGCATGCATGAAATTGTTGTTGTCCTGCTACCATGGAGGTTACTTATGGTTGAACCGTTGCATCACTGTGGATTCTACCTTGATCAATCAGATCATAGGGTTGAGCATGTAGGGCCCTGACCCACAGGAGTTTTACCCTGGAAAGACCTTAGACTGAGCATTAGCCGAGTGAATCAAAGAAACTTATGGAGATGTAGAGAAGGGTACACAAGGTTACAAGGTAGCCTCTATCTAGAGCATTGCAGTGTGCCTCGCATGTCAGATGATTGCAGGAAATCTAGTTCACAATAACCGACCCACCCAAGTAAATAGATTCATTGTTGACCTCGCCAGGAAGTGTGCAGAAGGACTACAGATGAATTGGGCGCAGTAACTCATGAACCAGCTAGAGCTTGATTGTATAGGAGTGAAGGACCAAGTATATGATTTCCACTTCAGTTAGCTTCTCATATTGATAGTTTTCATTGCATGGGAGATGCTGGAAGGTGTGACCTTCCTGGCCATCAAGCCCTTTGAGCCTTTAGCTGTGAAGTTCAGTACCTTGTGGTACTCGAGTGATATGAACAAGTAGTGGAAATTCAATTCCATCTTCCACACCTACTACAATCAATTGAATATCACAATCCAGTCTGCATCGCGCATCACTCCGAACACCCTCTATATGTTTCAGCCCCTGATGAAGTTCAGCGCAAAAAAGCACTTATATACATCACAACGCGCGTTGACGAGAACAAGCAACAGTTACACTCCTATTATAATTTATCAGAAGAAGACTTGGAAGAAATCACCGAGTGGTCGGTAGACCTCCTCATCTCAGCAGACCCCATGGATATTTCTAATATAGACAGTCCATAACTTGTGCATGATACCCCTGAACCAAGCAAGACCAAGAAACATGAAGTTCAAGATGTCAACAATACTTCTGCAAAGACCACTTCGATCTCACCTGCGGAGGGAGGTGATGGTGGAGAGCCAGGTAACATAGAGGTCGAGAAAAATAAAGGAGAAGTTACACTACCTAGAGAGGAGGAGGATCCCTCCAAGAAAATAAAGGTTACCCCACCAAAGTTGTCGTCCAGGAAGAAATCTAAGGCAACCAGAGCCAAGTTTGAAACTGTTCTCACTCCGAATGACTTCGACTTCATAATCATTTCAATGGACGATACTTCACTAGAGATAGAAGAAAATAAGAAAGCCAAGCAGGAGGAAGTGTTCAGTTGCATCAGGGATGAGCTTCAAGGAGTACAAAAAGCAATACAGTCTAGCCACATAGTTTCCACTGCACCCCTGCCACTAGGAACACTAGAATTAGGTGATGAGCTAGCCCACATACATCGGATTGTTGATACAGTCAAAGATCAACTATGATGAGCTCAAGAAGAGACAACACAAGCCACCCAGGCTTTAGCACAAGTTCCGAAAGACCTTGAGGACCATAGAAGTACTGCAGAAAAGGAAAATCTCGCTCTACAAGAAAAATGGGATGAAGAGAAAGCAGCCGTACAGAAAAAAAAGGAACAATTGCTCGCAAAGAAACTCAAAGTAAGGGATAGGGTCCATAACGCACTTCACTCTGTGATAGTCATAGAAGTGAAAATTAAGGAATGAGTCCCACAGCAGGTGGCACAACTTGAAGAAGTAATCCAGCAGCTTCAACAGTGCGTCGCAGATCCGGAACTTCATACCGTGCCCGAAACTCCTCAAAAAATCAGAGACCTAAGAGAGGAAATTGCTCGCAGCACAATTGGCAGAATGAAATCCCTTGCCTTAGAGTGCAAGCAACTGAGCTCTAGGGGCGCTCAGACATATGAAAACCTTACAGAAAATCTAGAGTTACAGGCGTTGGAGTCACAACTCCAGGAAGCAAAGAAGCACGCAGATACGCTACAGACGTAGCTAAAGGCCTTAACACCAGTTGAAAGAATGAAGAGGTTTCCAGAGCAATGCATGACCCAAAAAAAGATCCAGACAATCCAAATCAAAGTGATGGAAGTCTATCAACAACTTCAACCAGTGCAAGAGAAGGCATGCCAACTATTCACCGAAGTTGAAATCCAAGGAGCCGAGTTAGAACAGGTTTTCATCACTGCAGAACAGTGCCTAGAATGTCTACTCAATGACGCACTCATCCATAAGTTCATTGAGCAAGAGTTCATAGCATTACAGCATGTCGAAGTAGCTCGAGCCAAGCTTGAGGCGTTCGAGGCAGAATTTCTCAGACCAGAGTGACTTGGGACGAGTCACAGGTGAGTGTTGGGGGCTTGTTGTCCCTTGACCAAATTTTGGGAGCACTTGGTCATATTTGACCGTTTTTAGGACTTCGACAACCTATCGAAGATCGAGTGCCAGATGAGGCAAAGATTGCAGAATCTTGGCCCACTTTTGGATCCCTTTTAGGTTTTTTGGAATATGTAACGGGAAAGGGATGTCGGCCCATGGGTTTACCCACGCTTAGGCCCATTTTGTATGTATAAATAGAAGGATAGGAAAATGTAAGAATAATAGAGAAAGGAATATTGTATCTATGTGATATATGCTACGTGCAAAGTGGGATCTGTGTGATTGAGGTGTTTTGCATTATGTAGGCTTGCAGAGCTTAATGCAGGTCCATGTGTGGAGATATAGAAGGATTTGTGTTGTAAGGAAAGGAAGAAGGATCTAGCGAGTTGCACAGATCTTCTGTCATATCTGCAATAGGTTTTGGTGGCTCCGTGCTTGTAACCGATTGAAGACGCCAATAAAGAAGAAGAGTTGGTGGACGTAGCCCCAGAGTGGGGGTGAACCACGTAAATCTATGTGTTATTCTTTGTGATTTGACTTGATATGTTTATCCCTTCTTTTGCAAAGTGATTTGATATATTTAGATGGATATACTTATGCTTTTTTCTTCATTATATGTGTATGAATAGTAGTTCTGATAAGTACGAAGATGCTTCATGTTGATCTACTAGGTCTGATCTATTTTACTGTTTCTAAGTACTAAGATACCTTAGATCTAACTGAATGCTCTAATGCTCTGTGTTATCTACAAATTATAATAAGGGTTGAATATTGATGAATGATCAATTCTAGGTTCTCTATAAGCAATATAATCACATACCCGCGTCCCAGTTAATGTTGCAGACACCTGAGTCTCGCAACCACCCCTGCTTCTACCTCGAGTGAGAATTCATCTACTTTGCAGGTGTTGTTGAAAGGGTCGGTAGTTAGGGTTTTGTTGGTGCGTTGTTGTAGCGTTGAACCCCGGGTCTGCCCCTGTGCAAACAGAAAGGAATCCAAAGACTATACCCAACAAACAAGAAAGTCTACAATTTCCCAAATAAAGGAAAATCGACGCTCTGGTAACCAAAGTGCTGGAGCGCTCCATGGTAGACTCTAGGGGAGCATTGATTACAAAACAACGCTATGATTTGAGTTGCATAGCAGTGCTATTTCTAAGTAAAGTTTGAGGAAAATCTCAAAAGGCTTAGTAACTCAGGAAAATTCAGTAAGAGGCTTTGTGAGACAACTTAGAAGAGAAAAAAGTATGTAAGGACAGATTAAATCAACATATAGGATCTAAGGATAGGTAAAGGTCACGAAAGAACCAAGGAAAGAACAAACTAAAAATTTGTTCCCCAATGGAGTCTCCAATTTCTATTATAGAAATATTTGTAAGTTTTAAACCTGTGAAGTAAAGAAATGCATATAGATTCTTAAGAAAAACAAAAATTAATCAATGGCTCATACATAATACACAAAGATTTATAACAAAAAACCTTAACCGGGATAAAACCTTTCAATGCTTCATTGTATTAATTTCACCATTCACCATGAAATATATATACAATGTTTTTAGGTATTCCGTAGATACCAAAACCTTAATCCCTTAATCCAAGATTAATTTAGAAAACCACTAAAAACAGAAAAATCCGCTAAAATAGAAAAATATGCTAAAATAGGGATCGTCAAACATAGTTGTTGAATCTGACGCGCCCACACACACACATGCAAAGAATATAACACATACCCAAAAATATTCCCCTATGGACATGTGAACTTTCCCTTGGATTATTGACCCCTATACCAAGACAAGTACAATCATTTGGAAACTACCATTTTTATAAACTCATTTTTCTTATTGAAATAGAAACGAGAAGGTAAAGTAGGATGTACTCTTTTTATGACAGTTGTCCTAGATGCTCCTACCCACAAGCTTGATCCAATTCCTGGTGCAAATCAATACCTGCAATGAACAACAAAGAAAACTGGCTTCCTTCTACTCTAATGGATTAGGCAATGCAAATTCATCTATGCTAATCATATTAAACATAGACAGGCACATGAAACCGCATACTTGAAGGAAATAGGAAAAGTATATTAGATGATAACTTCAAGAAGAAACTTACAATATTTAGATGATGTTGCAGTAGCCTCTCCAAGTCCTCCTTGTCCAACCCTTGATCAAAATATCCACAATCAAAATAACAGTAACATTTGATTCCCCCCTCCCTTTTGTTTACCATGGGAATGACTCCATTTATAGGCTTTGAGGGGCTCAGCTAACTTGGGTATATTTGGAATTAGTTGAGGATATCCCTTTTTTTTACCATGGGAATGTTTCATTTATAGGCTTTGAGAGGCTCAACTAACTTGGGTATATTTGGAATTAGTTGAGGATATGGATCCAATAGTTGTGATATCCTCCTTAGATGCAGCCTAAGAGTTAGTTTTGAGACAAACCAACTCGATCCATCCATAGTTTTCTTTAGAAGAAAATGGGATTTCTTCCAAGATTTCCTCATCCAAATCAACACTCCTTTAAAATGGGAAACAAAGCACTACAACACTTCCCCTGAGATGGACAAAGAGTGCTAGAGCTCCTTGCATATGAGCAGGGGAACACTGATCTTCCCTAAAGTTTCCAAGATGAGAAATTCCCATAGAAAAACATTTGTTTTGACTGTCAGATGATGGGGATTCTTCTTTTAACATGTTTTAAGGGTTGTAGCAAGTGTTTTCATGGTGTCGTTCGTGATGCTACACTTATGGAAAGAGAATGAAACACTTGCGACAAAAGTGAGACACTTACGACAATGAGAATGTGACACTGTGAAAGTGATGAATTTTGACATGTAACACATGTGGATTTATTCCTGAGCATTTTGACTTTATGATAAATGATGCATATTGGTTCCACCCAAAAATCCCCTTCCTTTTCCACCCGGATCACATTCCAATCAATTATGTGGTTAGGGTCAGGCACATATTTCTTTAATAATGAAACATGAAAAACATTATACACTCTCATGAATGTATAAAATGTTATCTTGTATGCAACTGGACCTGTATTTTCTCTATTTTGAATGGCCCACAATATCTTGTTGTCAATCTAATTGAACTTATTTCTTCTTTGAATTTTAGGAAAACATGTTCACCCACTTTAAAATCTCTAAAAACTCTATTCTTGTATGCATAAATTTTCTACCTATCCTGGGAAACCTTTAAATGATGCCTGATCTTTTCCATCTTCTCTTCCATTTCCTGTAAAATATATGGCCTAATGATAGCTCTGTTTTCTAGGTTATCCCAACGTACTTGTGTGTGTTGGTATGATTAATTTTCTAATTAAATCATCCAATGGATTCATTTTTCAACCTTGGCTAAGTATTTTTTACAAGGTTATTGTGAAACATTTATCCAGACAAAGAAATCTTCGAACACTTTCTGATGAATGAAATATATCAATCACAGACTCTCTCCACAACTACTTATGAATAAACTGGATTCTTATATCAAATTAATATGCAACCAAGTAAGATGCTCAAAATAAATTCATAAGAACCAATCCACCTGTTGGTGGTAACTATTGTTGCTTAATAAATTCCCAATCATTTAATTGTCAACCTGAGGAGTTTGTAAACTTATGAAGCACATGCACAATATATGCAGTTTTGAAGCTAATTTAACCTAATCTAATGTTAAATCTACAACTAAAATTGAATCATTAATCTAATGTAGGAAGTTGAAACACACAACTGAAATGAATCATTGAAACACACAACTGAAATGAAATTGCGTAAATGAAATTAGCTTGGAAATGGAAAATTGCATCAAAGGAAAAACAACATGTGAAGAGAATCAAGACAACACATGTGAGCTCACGCTAACAATGAAACAATATCAGTTACATCACCATGATCAAATGAAAAAATAACAAAGTTAGGAAACTAATCCAAGAAATGACTATGAACTAAATGACTAACTCCTATCATTGATTTCTAATCATTTTCCAACCTGGATCTAATCTCCTTATAATCCCATAATGACTAATTACTTTCTCATCCTAATGAATCCCCCTGCATGAAGAGAGATCACTCTCTTTTATACATGAGAGATTTGAAAAGAATATAACCATCTCATAATTATAGATCCACTTTTCTCTCAACCAATTTCCCATTATTAAAAAATATGACCCCTTCAAATCCTCACACATATCTCTCATACATCTTGGATAAGATATGTTATCCATTCCACATTATGCTCTCCTTGAAATAGGCTTGAATTATCTCCTCAAATCTTGAAATGATGGAGGAAGTATTTGAGAAGTATTTTTGAATTAATCCTTCACATATTCCTACACATTACAAAACTCACACATTTTTTAGATGTATATGAAAACATGTCGATTTTCTAATATTTAATCATAAATTCTCTTTTAATACTAAAATGAATAAAGTGAAAAATAATAAGGTGAAACCCAAATGTATTTATGAAAATGATATAATGAGGCGATAAAATGTGCAGAATGGTGAAAGGAAAGGAGGATGGAAATGCGACATTTTTGAGACCCAACATTTCCCCCCCAACTGAACTTGTTGCATGTCCTCATGTAAGTATCATAAAAAACTTTTTCTTCTCAATTTTGGCTTTGCATGATTATATTTCTTAACAATAAAGAGGATGAAAATCCCCGCCCCCAACTGATCTTGTTGCATGTTCTCATGCAACCTTGCATGGTTATTCTTTAGGACTTTTGGCTTCTTAATGAAATCATTCCATGATGTGAAATACATGAGTAATAACTGATGTTTCTGATGGTTGGTTCTTGTGTGACAACCATGAATATAAAAAATGTTGGTTCTTGTGTTAACAACATTCATTTTGTTTACTTGTTTTCTTGCTGCAATAATATTTTAAGCACACATGCATTGGAAATGATAAGTCATCAATGTGCATAAGAGAACCTTTTCTTCATGTTATGAATCATGCCAAGATAGATCAATAGCAGGAATAAAAGTGAAACAAAGTGTAGTTTGGATGAGACATGTTGGTCAACAGTATATGATGTGATGAATGGAATCAAATGGTAATGAATATCCCCCCCCCCCAACTGAAGATGTGTTATGTGTACAAAAAGACGAAAGATAGTGGAACATGGTAAGGGAATTTTCCAAATCCATTCACTGTAGAATGTAAGGAATTGCATGATTAAAGAGTAGAAAAAAGCATACCTCCACTTACCCCAAAAAGTAGATGAACTATGCAATAGGGATGTAGCTACGGCCGAATCAGGAAAAATGTGACTGTTGTTGTCGTTGCAACTAGATCATGGAATGTGAAGTGAAGGAATCTAAATTGTTGATTGGTTGTATGAATCAAAAGATGAAGTCTAAAAGTGTAAATGTGGTACTCTCATATGGTTGCAAATACACTTCTTGGCATATTTATAGGAAGAGTGTTCTTGTGATTGATGGCAAGAACAACAACAACGATAGCATATTAGCATAAATGATGGAAAACAGGAAAAAAACGATGATAGCATCAGGAATTGTTGTCTACAAGCTCAGGAGGAAGAGCATAAGACTGCTAGGAATGCAGTAGAAAGGCCCTTGAGGTCCAAAGGATTGAAACCCTTTGAGAATCTAAACAAAGTCAAAATCTAATAAGAGATAGCGGATTTACGATTACATTGGCAAGAAAGCTCAGAAGGGACAATGCTTTCTAGAAGTGTAGACGAGGTCCAAGATACAGACTCGTAGGAGGAACAAAGTTCAAAGCCTTTGAATACTTAGAAAATCTTCTAAGTCATAAGAAATTGTAAGCTCAATAGGAGGAGCGATAGTGGCCATCGGATCAAGAACTGTGAAGATCTGGACCATTAGATCAAGGAAAGTCATGGGACGTCAATCGGACGAGTGCAGAGAATTGGGAATCGGGAAACCAAATAAAGGAAGTGCTAAATTCTGACATCATGAAGTGTGATGTCCTAAAGTGCAAAGGAATACTAGTCATCCATTGAGGCAGGACACATGGTGAGAGATCAACATTACGCTGATTCACAAATTGGGAAATCAAATATAGGAGAAGAGAAAACTTGCAAAGTCTGAGTTCGCGAAGGTGATCATAGTCATTGATCGAGGAAGGTCGTGGACGATTGATCTGGCATGACAAATTTTGAAGTTAGGGAGTTCAAACCTTGAAGAAAGGAATTCCTCTAACTTGCAACATCGCGAGTTGCGAAGTCTTGAAGTACGAAGAGGAGATCTGGACCGTCATATCACTGAGGGTATTGGACCGTTGATCTGGCACAATGTACTTCAGAGTTTGGGATTTGAGAGAGTCTGGGTATCTCATAGCAGAATATCTGAAGAATGAATTTTCGAAGTGATTTCTTGATTAGCATGTGGTCACAACTAGTGGTCACATTAGAGGAGAATAGGGGAAGGAGCTAGAATCACTAGGATCTACCTCATATTTTCGAGAGTTGGGATATTTGAGCTGACTTGCAGCAGAATATTCGATGTGCGAAGTCACAAAGTACCTTTTGGATAGGCGTCTGATCACATTTTTTGGTCACATGAAAGGGAGTGGCTTAGCTAGAAAATATAGTGCCCACTGTGTAGTTTTCTCAGGAAGGGAAAAGGCACCAAAGAGATGAGGGCACAAAGGTTCTCTCTGTAACTTCCAGAATGGATTGATGGTATCTTCTAGAGAATTTGAAGAGCTTCAGGATGATCTCCAAAGGAGATGAAGAGTCTCTAGATAACTACCAGTGGAATGAAGACTCATCATAGAGACAATTGACAAATGGAAACGTGTCGAAGACTGTAACTACCAGAGAGGACGAAGAGTTGCATGCATGATCTGGTAGAGGACTTTGCATGATAAATATACCCATAATAGAGAAGAGAAGGGATTTCTTCAATTGTGATTCATGTGCGTAGAAGACAATTATGAGGTGCACATACAGAGAAAAATCAGAAGCACAGAAAGTGAAATATGATGCGAGCAGGAATACACTGATGTAGGCATAGAAGAGTAGTATAGAAGAATAGTGATGAGATTGGTAAGCCATTGACAAATACTATATCACTGTAATAAATTTCTGGTAAGAAATTTTTATATCTCAGGGTGGTAGGGAGGTGCTAGGGAGGACCGTTGTCCTGAGATTTTCAAGTGGGTGCTTGAACACAGGGAGTTGTAGCTTCCATATAGTTGTAGCT
>SNQJ01S0000965.1:208565-223358 GCA_010110895.2 Picea sitchensis
CCCCCTCTCAGTTATTTTTCCAACAATTGGTATCAGAGTCGGTGCCTTTGATCAAAGGTAGATCCATAAGCTTGATTCATGACTAGTCATGAAGGAAGTTCAACTAATAGAGTCCCTCTGTTTGATGGCACAAACATTTCCTTCTGGAAAATAAGGATGAGAACATATTTAATGTCCCTGGGTGTTGATGTTTGGGATGTCGTTGAAATTGGATATGTGAAGCATGTAGTCTTGGCCTTAATAGATGATAAGCTAGAGTTTATATTTAATTCAAAAGTAATGAATTCCATCTTTAATGGACTTGCAGAAGCCGAGTTTGTCAAATTCATGCATTGTGATTTAGCAAAAGTTATGTGGAACAAGATGATAAGTAGTTATGAAGGTAATGAAAAGGTGAAAGATGCAAAACTTCAGACTCACAGACTAAAGTTTGAGCAGTTAAAGATGGATGAAGACAAAAATATTAGTAATTAATTCTTACATATAGAAGAACTTTCCAACACTATGAAAGGTCTAGGTGAAATGATAGATGAAACTTTTCTAGTCTAGAAAATATTAAGATCTCTTTCTGATAGATTTAACTCAAAGGTCTCTTCTATAGAGGAAATAATTGATCTCAAAGAGTTGACACTAGATCAACTTCTTGGAACCCTAACTGCTTATCAAATGAGAATAACCAAAGGTAAATCCACTACAAGAGAGGCATCCTTTAAAGCAAAGAAAAACACAGAATCAGATATATATGAGATTGAAGCAAATTTTATGAGAAGACTAACGAAAGGATCAGGCAAATACAAAGGTAAAATGCCTTTCAAATTTTTCAGTTGTGGTAATATAGGTCATTTTTCATCTAAGTGTCCTCACAAAAGAAAGGATCAGACATATGAAGATGAAGAAAAGCATAAACAAAAGAAGTTCTATAGAGAATAATTTTAAGAAGAAAATCCTTTGTGTAAACAATGATGACGATCCTTCAGATGATGAAGAGAGTGACTCTTCTATTGAAAGTAAAATAAATGATTTCATGCTAATAGCCTTAAAAGATATAAACATTGAATATACAGGAAGTGAGCTCGTTGATTGTGAAGCAGGAGTAGATCTTGAAGGAGAACTTGTTAGTTCCATGGAAGAGATTGATAGACTCAGAGAAAAGAAAATAAAACAAAAATAGTTATTGCTCAGGTATGAGAAAACATGGAATGAACCATCTGAAGAAATTGATCTATTGAAAGTTAAGTTATAATAATCTAAGAGGATTGAGGAAATCCTCACACAAGAATTAAAGGAAGCCAAAACAAAAGGGGAAAAATTGGAAGCTGAAGTAGTGTCTGTCATAAAAGATCTAGAGAAATTTTAGGCCTTATATCATCAGAATCTGACAAGTGTTAAAGCCTCAAACATATTAGCCACCATTATGAATTAGAAAAGGAATCCAAAGTTGAAAACTAGTTTAGGCTATGAAGAGGGATCAAGTAGTGAGTGGTCAGCCAAGAAATAAAGAATCCATAAAGTTTGTCAAATCTACAACTATTGACAACAACAAACCTGCAGAAACAAAGGAAGATAATCAACCACCAAGGAGGAGTGAACAAAAAGGTACCAGAACTGAATCTGTAGAACAAATAAATAATACACCCCCTGCTCAAGGAAATCATCAGCATGGAATAAATCGACCTGCTCAAATAAGACAACCATTTTCCAGGTACAAAGATTTTTTCTATGGATATTGTTTTTACTGTTATAACTTTGGCCACAAATATGTAAATTGTTCGTTAAGATTTAGACATGAGCAATCAAGACACCCAAAGAATAAATATCTGCCACAACAAAGAATGAGACAGCTAAGTAACAAAAAAATACAGATTGCAAATCATGTGATGTCTGGGAAAAGGACGTAGATTAAACATAACAATCATTATGATCCTTTATTCAATGAACTAGAATGTTACATCTGCCATAATTATGGACATAAATGTGCATACTGTCGCGTAAAGAACTATAAGCCAGTTTCAAATCATAGAGCTGGAAATGTCAATGTTTGGAAGAAGAAAGAAGATAACAAGTGTGGATTAGTTTTGGTGGCTCAAAGACAAAAAAAACCCTGGTATATGGACAGCAGATGCTCCAGTCATATGACAGGTGAAAAAAGTAAGTTCCTATCACTCAAAGAAAGTAAATCAGGAAATGTGACCTTTGGAAATGATTCTCTAGGAAAGATCATAGGTAAAGGTCTAGTAATCTTAGGTAATGGAAGAGCCAAGGCTCAAGATGTATTATTTGTTGATGGATTAAAGCATAATATTCTTAGTGTCAATTAGGTGTGTGACAGAGGATGTGAAGTCACTTTCACTGCCAATGGTTGTAAAATAAAAACAGTGAACACAGGAGAGTTGATTGCAAAAGGGGTTAGAACTGAAAAAAATGTCTATTTTCTGAAGGAAGATAAGGAGGAATGTCATTTAAGAAAATTTGATGAAAGTTCGTTATGGCACCTAAGGCTTGGAGACCTGAATTTTGATCATATTGTCAAGATGAATAATGAAGGTGTTGTGAAATATCTTCCAAGAATATCTAAGCCTCATAACTCTGTATTTGAATCCTGTCAAATGGGGAAGTTGACTCGTTTTCAATTCAAATCAAAGAGTTTCACACCTTCAGAGAAACCACTTCAACTTATTCATATGGATCTGTGTGGACCATCGCGAAAGGAAGGAACTAGAGGAGAACATTACTTTATGCTAGTCATTGATGACTTCTCCATACTTACATGGGTTTCCTTTCTGAGAGAAAAATATGATGTGTTTGAGAAGTTAAAGTTTTTTAAGGCATTAGCTGAGAATCAAACAGGAAGGAAGTTAAAGGTGATTCGCTCAGACAGGGGAGGAGAATTTTTGTCAAGAGATTTCAAGGAATTTTGTGACAGACATGGAATTAAAAGAGAATATACTATTCTAGGTACTCCTCAACAAAATGGAGTTCTAGAAAGCCAAAATAGATCAGTTCAACAAATGACAAGGGTTATGATGAGTGAAAGGGACATTTCACAAACCTTATGGGTGGAGGTTGTTCACACGACTGTTCATATTCTAAACAAAGCGCATCTAAGGTTGAACAATGATAAAACTCCATATGAATTGTGGTTTGGTTGACCTGCATCAATCAAGCACTTCAAAGTATTTGGAAGTAAATGCTACATCAAAAATAATGTTGATCATCTAGGAAAATTTGATGGTAGAGATGATGAATATATCTTCTTAGGATATGCAACGAACAATAAAGGATACAAATGATTTAACAAAATAATTCATAAATTAGTAGATTGTATTGATGTTAGAATTGATGAAGAAGCTCCTGTAAAATATCAACAAAGAATAAGCACCAAGTCAGATGAATAAGATGATGAGGATAATGAAAATGAAGAACAACAAATCTTAGAGTCACAAGAATATGATGAATCAGGTGGAGAAGAGACACCTAGACAAGAAGAGTCAAGACAACAATCATCATCAAATCCTTCCTATAGAATTACTCAAAAGAATCATCCTGCAAGTCAGATAATTGGTGAGAAAGACAAAGGTGTACAAACCAGGAGAAGGATAATCAAAGACATCGAGCAATCACATATAGCCTTAATATAAATGGTGGAACCCAAGAAATTTAATGAATCCAGTAAGGATGTAAATTGGTTAAAATCAATGAATGGGAAACTAGATCAAATTGAAAAGAATGATACTTGGGAACTTGTTCCTAGGCCAATAAATAAAAATGTAATAGGATCCAAATGGGTCTACAAAAATAAGATGAATGAGAAAGGAAATATTATAATAAATAAGGCTAGATTTGTCTGCAAAGGATATTCTCAAATAGAAGGACTGGATTTTGATGAAACATTTGTGCCTGTAGCAAGATTAGAAGCTATTAGAATGTTTCTTTCCTATGCTTGTCATAAGAAGTTTAAAGTCTACCAAATGGATGTCAAGTCATATTTTCTAAATGGATATCTAAAATAAGGAGTCTATATGGAAGAACCAGAGGGTTTCCAACTGTCAGATAACCCTGACCTTGTTTGCAAGATGAAGAAAGCCTTATATGGGTTGAAACAAGCTCCTCATGCATGGTATTACAGATTGGATAAGTATCTTCAAGAAAAAGGGTTCAAGAGAGGAACATTTGACTGCAATCTATATATCAAAACAAAGCATAACGATTTTATCATTATGTTGGTCTATGTAGATGGCATAATCTTTAGAAGTAATAATGCTTCATTGGTACAATGGTTTTCTTCTTCCATGCAGTTTGAATTTGAAATGTCTATGATAGGGGAACTGCCATTTTTTCTTGGTCTGCAAATTAATCAGAGGTCTGAAGGAATATTTCTTTCTCGGGAGAAATATCTAAGAAAAATATTGAAAAGGTTTCAAATGGAAGATTCTACACCTATGATCACACCTATGGTCACTGGATGCAATTTAAGCAAGGATGATGACTCACCTGATGTTGATCAGAGTTCATATAATTCTATGATAGGTAGTCTGTTGTACATCACAACATCGCGTCCAGACATAATGCATGTTGTTGGAATGGTAGGAAGGTATCAGTCTTCACCTAAACAGAGTCATTTGCTAACTGTCAAAAGAATATTCAGATACTTGAAAGGAACAATGAACTATGGCCTATGGTATCCTAAGAATCATAATTTTCAATTATCATTCTATTCATATGTTGATTGGGCTAACTACGTGGATGAAAGGAAAAGAACAAGTTGAGGTGCATTCTTCTTAGGAGATTCTCTTGTAGCATGGTTGAGCAAGAATCAAGGTTTCATTTTCGTATCAACTACAAAAGATGAATACATTGCAACTGCCACTTGTTGTACCCAAGTATTGTCGATGATTCAAACACTTGCAAACTTGGAGGTCAAATATACTACACTAATTACAATTCATTGTGATAATACTAGTGCAATTAGTGTGTCAAAGAATCCTGTATTTCACTCCAAGACCAAGCATATACTCATCAAGTATCACTTGAGGGAACAAGTTATCAACATTGTTGTTTCTTTGCATTATATTCCATCCAAAGATTAGATTGATGATATGTTCACTAAATCTCTTGCAAAAGCTCAGTTTGAGTATATACGCCAGAAATTGGGCGTGACCGTGTTATCAAGCTAAAATAATCAATCTGATCAGGGGGAGAGTGCTCATAGTATATCTAATCAAGGGGAGAACATAGTCACTCTCATTTCTCTTTGACATTAATGTTAAAGGGGGAGAAAAAGGTGTGGTCTACTATAGTTGAGGGTCTAGGAAGAATAATGCAGCCTTTTAGGATTTCCATCAATGCCAAAGGGGGATATTGGTGGCATATTTATAGGAAGAGTGTGCTTGTCATTGATGGAAATAACAACGATGATGGCATATTGGCAGGAATGATGGAAAATAGAAAAACAACAATGATAGCATCATGAATTATTGTCTACAAGCTCAGGAGGATGAGCACATGACTGCGAGGAGTGTAGTAGAAAGGCCCTTGAGGTCCAAAGGATCGAAACCCTTTGAGAATCCGAATGAATTCAAAAGATTAGAAGAGATAGTGGATTTACTAGTACATTGGTGAGAAATATCAGAAGGGACAATGCTTTCTAGAAGTACAGATGCGGTCCAAGAGATAGACTCGTAGGAGGAACAAAGGTCAAAGCCTTTGAATACTTAGAAAATATTCTAAGTCAGAAGAAATTGTAAGCTCAAGAGGAGGAGCGATAGTGGTCATTGGATGAAGCACTGTGAATATCTTGACCATTGGATTGAGGAAAGTCATGGGTCGTCGATCGGATGAGAGAGGAGAATCAAGAATCGGGAAATGAAATAAAGGAATTGTAACTTCTGACATCACGAAGTGTGAAGGAATCCTGGCCATCCATTGAGGTAGGACACGTGGTGAGAGATCAAAATACACTAATTCGCAAATCAGGAAATCATAGAGAGGAGAAGTGAAAACTCGTGAAGTTCGAGTTCACGAAGGTGATCATAGTCGTTGATCGAGGAAGTTCATGGGCCATTGATCTGGCATGAAAAATTTCATAGTTCAGGAGTTTGGACCTCTAAGAAAGGAAGTGATCTAACTTCCAACATCGCGATTCGGGAAGTCTTGAAGTACGAAGAGGAGATATGGACCGTCGAATCACTGAGGGTCTTACATCGTTGATCTGGCATGATGTACTTCAGAGTTTGGGAGTTAGGAGAGTCGGGGTATCTCACAACAGAATATCTAAAGCATGAATTTTCAAAGTTCTTTCTTGATTAGCATGTGGTCAGAGCCAGTGGTCACATCAGAGGAGAATAGGGGAAGGAGATAGCGTCTCTAGGATCTACCTTAGATTTTTGAGAGTTGGGAGATTTGAGGTGACTCATAGTAGAATATTCGATGTGTGAAGTCGTGAAGAACCTTTTGGATAAGCGTATGATCACATTTCGTGGTCACGTGAAAGGAAGGGTCTTAGCCATAAAAGGTAGCGCCCACTGTGTAGTTTTCTCAGGAAGGGAAAAGGCGCCAAAGGGATGAGCGTGCAGAGGTTCTCTCTATAACTGCCAGAACAGACCGATGGTATCTACCATAGAATTCAAAGATATTCAGGGTGATCTCCATAGGAGCTGAAGAGTCTCGAGATAACTTCCAGTGGAATGAAGACTCATCATAGAGATAATTTATAGATGGAAAAGTGTCGAAGACTATAACTAGAAGAGAGGACGAAGAGTTGCGTGCATGATCTGGAAGAGGACTTGGCATGATAAATATACACAGAACAAAGAAGAGAAGGGGTGTCTTAAATTGTGATTCATGTGCGTAGAAAAGAATGTTGAGGTGCGCATGAAGAGACAGATCAGAAGAACAGAAGGCACAAGATGATGTGAGTAGGAATACACAGATGCAGGTAGAGCAGAGTAGTATAGAAAAATAGTGATGAGATTGCTAATCCATTGACAAATAATGTATCACTGTAATAAATTTCTATAACAAAGTTTTATATATCAAGGTGGTAGGGAGGTGCTAGGGAGGACTGCTTTCCTTAGAGTTTTAAGTGGGTGCTTGAACACAGGGAGTTGTAGCTTCCATCTGGTTTCAGCCAGAAAAACCAGGGTGGTTGGGTGGTGCAAGGGATAACCATTGTTATTTGTTATATAGGTTGGTGCCTGTGTGACTGGAAGTTGGTTCTTCCATCTAATTGGTGTTGGCACACACAGGGAGTTGGTGCTTCCTTCTAGTGGGTGCTAGAGAAACCAAAGATTTGGTTCTCTCAGTAGGTTGCATCTTGTAAAACAAAGGTGGTAGCCTCACAAAGAGTTTATGCTCATAAGAATGATAATGTACAAAAAATAAAGACTACTTATCATATGAAGAAGAAGAGGTTTTCTCCCTTTATGGGTTTCCTCAGGAAAATCAATGTCCCTGTGTATTCTGTGTGATTGATCAAATATTGTATATCTGTGCATGATAATTTATCAGCAACACATTAAATAATAATCTAGAAAGATTCAAAAAAGAACTTGAAAAGTTTCAATAGTATATAAAAAGAACTTGAAAAGTTTCAATAGTATATATATAACGATTCACCCCCTCTCGCTTATTTTTCCAACAATACTATTGCAATTTTTGATGGAATCATGAAAAAGTGTATGGGCCTTTAAATTCATTGTTAAACCCAATGGTACAATTATAGTCATGTGAATGAATATGTTTATGTCGAGCATGAAAATAATTCATTGGATTACCAGCCATTGATAAATGTCATTAACCAATGTGAGGCAAACTCATCATTGATGTCAATGAGTGCTAAGGTACCTAAGTACATCTTGCATGGCGAGAATAGATGAGCTGATGTCAAGCCACTTGCAAGATATAACGATCAAGGGAAATTGATGTATTACCATGATGTTTAGCAAGAGAAATTTCCATTAAGGCATGCAAGACTCAATGTACTCAAAAGGAAATCTAGTCCATATCCCAGATAAGGTGTCGAGGTCAATGGGGAAAGACTTGTTGAAAGGTAGGCCTCAAGGAATCCCACACCGGCCAACGTGAGTTGTACAAAATGATTGGCAAGACTATAGATGAAAAAGATCTCGAGAAAAGGTTTTATGAAAAGAAAGCGTGATAATGTATTCATTGAAAGGGAACTAAATGGTTTTATATGCAAGGAAAAGATATGAATTGAAAATAGGGCTTAACTCAGATGACTCCATAAAGGTAGGTGCATGTGTGAATTCATGATGGATAAGGAAATGAAAGGTGGACTTCAATACATGGATGACAAATAATCTTGGAAGGAGAAAGGTAAGTGATCATGTCATGGCATAATTGTTTCTGAAAAAATGGCTATGTAGCGGGAGATGTCATGACATGCGTGATGAAAAATTAACCTCCTTCAAGTTTTAAGGAGGCATGTCTTTTGAAAATATTTCAGGATTCCCTAAAAATCACTCTACTATGAAATTGATTGTCTCGTGACTTGTAGTTGCTTAAAATTAATCTTGCATGAAAACTGTGAGAGCTTCCAAAAATATGAAATGCAGGAATGAGTACGAATGGAGGAAATCATATTTCAAATAGTGTGTTTTACCTATTTCCCTTTGCGCGCAAGTTCCGTCGTCGATTGTTGTTGAAGTGACTCAAGGAACCAAGTTAGCGTAAATGTAAAAGAATTACTCTTGATATCATTTTCAAGAATTATTGAAATGTCCATTTGCTAAAGTTTTTTTTCTTTACAATTGTTTTATTTTTATGATTTTTTAATTGTTTTGTTTTCGCTTGTTTTTAATTGCTATATATATATATATATATATATATATATATATATATATATATATATATATATATATATATATATTAAGTATCTAAAAAAAAAATTAAAATAATACAAATTCATGTCAACCTACTAAAGAAGATTACATAAACAAAACCTTATTATAGCCATACAATTGTCACAAAATTAAAGTCGTAAAACCAAACATGGGAAATTATACTAAATTCAATTTTTGTTGTACCTAGATTTTCAAAAGAAATGGATTAGACAAATGACAATGCAATCAAAACATTTTTCCATATTTATTGTATATGCGAAGTCGGAGACCGCAACCAATATCTACCTTCATTGGTCGCTGAAGGGGAGAGTTCGAACTAATTGATTGGTCAATACATAAGCTCTGAAGAGCTCTGTTAATCTATTGTTATCCAATTCCCTAGTGGTTAAGATTGTAGTTTATATCTCTGTTGAGAGCATGATCCTAATGGTAGCAAAAAACATGGAACACAGTGAATTTCCACAAAACGTGTTATTCCGCTGCTACCAACATTAGATATGTGAAAATGTTTGCGAAAGGCATGTGAAAATCAGATCCAATCTATACCATATGTTATGGAAAGGGGAAGATAGATTGTGATTTCGTGGGATTGGGATCCCAAAGATCTCGCATGATGGTTGCACGAAAATATGGCGCTGTTAAAACCACCGCTAAATATGTGTATGGCCAATATCTCCGTGCTACCTACCATTTTGGTTTGTTTCACATAAAACGCACGAGATTCAAAGATTGACCTCTACCACAGATAGGACAAGATATTTAATTCTTGTTATTGATCCCTCGTACTTATCTAAGATAAAAGTATCAACGCTAGAATGATCGGACAATTTTCGATATGAAGAATGATTTACGCTTCTTTCTTTATGGGATGGGATGTTTTTATGTCTCTGATGAAACAAGAGATAGAACGTGAATGTCCTTTATATAACTGATGGATCTTTTTGGTACCCCAGAGAATAGGAGTGATCACTCCTTTAGTAAATATCCCTTTGGTCAAGTAACTATCAATCTTTGGCTTAATTCCCCTCCAAAATCACCTAATCTTTTAGGCAGCTGAGAGGCCACATGAATTACTAAATTTGAAAGCTACCACTCTCATCGCTTGAGAATATTTGATTATAATGGGCTAGGGGAGGTAATTCGTTATGCCATTAATTAACAAATTCCATTTAAGAACCCAACGACAATCACTTCGAATATAATTTCGAATAGAACCTCTCCCATTCCATCTCTTCGTTGTACGACTGACGCGATGAAAATAGTCATGAGGATACCTTGGTATATCATAATTGATGACAAGATCAACAGTTGGGATGTCAAGACCAAGATCTAACCTAATGCTTACTTGGAACCATTATTCAATAAGGATTTTGTATGCGTGATTTCCCTCTTTCAGATCCTGTTGTAACTCCTCTTTGTCTTCCTCGATCTCCTTCTCTAATAATTTTTCTCTGTCAGATGTGTAGGATTCTTGGAATGTTGATTCTTCATTTTCCTCTAGAGGAATAATTAATCTTTCAGTTGTTGTCAAGATATCCTCTTCCAGAGAAGAGGAGATCCCAACTTTTTCTAGGATCTGAGTGATTTGTTCAAAGATTAAACTCATTGCTAAACCATCTTGTTAAAGAGATTCTTACAACACCCAAATCTGAAATCTAAATGAAAAACTTAAATAAAAACACTCTTGTTGAAATATAAAACAATTACTCTTCACAGTTGCAGAAGGATAAGATATGATATCCATTCCCCATGATCTTCTCCTTGAAATAGGCTTGAATTATCTCCTCAAATATTGAAATGGCGGAGGAAGTATTTGAGAAGTCTTTTTGAATTAATCCTTCACATATTCCTACACATTACAAAGCTCACACATTTTTGATATATATATGAAAACATGTCGATTTTATAATATTTAATCATAAATTCTCTTTTAATACTAAAATGATTAAAGTAGAAAATAATAAGGTGAAACCCAAATGTATTTACAAAAACGGTATAATGAGGTGATAAAATGTGCAAAATGGAAAAAGGAAAAGAGGATGGAAATGTGACATTTCTGAGACCCAACACCACCTTCTAATGAACTTGAACCAATTGCTAATTATCTAATCCTTACTACTAATGGAATCTCAAATAAATTCACAAACCACACTGCTAAAAAGAAAGAAATACATTTGTCAACAGTCTTCTTCTGTAAAGGAAACACACCGTCACTGCAGTTAATCAGAACACACTCTTTCAGAATTGGAATTGAAACGATTGTTGCACTTAATTGAAAACTCATGCATAAAAAATTAGAATAAAGCACTTGCTGGAATTGAATTGAGAACACATTCATGAATAATTGAAATGAGCACTTGTTGTAATGAAACAAGACACTTGCTGGAATAAATTAAAAATAATCTTTTTCATAACTGAATTGAACTCTTTCCAGAATAAAACAAAAACACACTTGTACTGAATTGAAGTGAAACAAACTAGTAGTAAACCAAACTATAACAACTATAATTGAAACAATTCACTCACATCAATTATTTGCACCATGAATTGAACTAAGGAAAAATAATAACAAGACGATCTAGCTAATCTAATTAATAATACAAGATCCACAACCATGCTAAAGAGCTGGAGGGCCCTTCCTCCTTAGAAGGCATGAAAAACTACAAAATCTACAACTTTAAGCACTTATGAATTGATACCACAACTTTCCATATCTTCCTTATTCAATCAAGAGGTTCATATACAATTGTTGTTACACATGATTCCATCAGTTATCCTCTATTGTCCAAAAACCAGCCTAACCTGGGAGTAAATATTCTCTATTCTTTTAAACTTCCTCTTCCTCTTCTAATCTTGGAAACATTACAATTATGAACAACCTTTATAATATTCGATTCTCAAGATATTCAATGTCGTCTTAATTAATAAGATACAGAGGATACAAAATATTCCTGTAATTGATTACAACTTGTGTAAATGATTTTTATGGAAGTATTCAGTCGAACTGTCCTGTTATTTGGGTGGACATCCCCTATTGAAAACATACAAAAGTCACAACTTTACGGTAAGCCACATCACCATATAAATCAATTCTTGACATACAAGTCCACGAGTCAATGGTCTAGTCATCTTCAAGTGGTGATCCTTAGATGGTAACAACATTCTATAATAGTAGTGTTTGTTTATCAAGTCATAGAGTAGAAACACCTTGGAGTAGCAACGCCTTAGAGTAGAAGCACCTTAGAGAAACAACACCTTAGAGTAGCAGCACCTCATAGTAGCATCATATAATTATTCTGCAAGATTCTTTAGCAATTAATTAGTGGTTACCCAACACAAACATCATCCTTCCCTAAATGAAGGAAAATATTAAAGAATCAATGCATCAAATGTCTTAACATGCCAGTGTCAAAAAGTCAATTCTTGAACCATGATAATTATGGAAAAGGTGTGAATATGAAAGAAAATGGTATGAGATAAGTAACAAAATGATGGTAAAAAGGTGTCATTCCCATGACTCAACATCTCCCCCAAACTGAAGCAATTACATGTCCTCGTGAATCCCATCATTCTGAGTCCTTAACCTCCTCCTATATATGAAATGTTGTAGGGATGTATGCTCTAGCAATATCCTCCTTAATTCCTATGTATCCATTACTCATCAAAACATCCATCCAATAATCTTTCTCATATTGAACCTGATATTGTTGCTGGTATTGTATTGTAGGGAGCCAAATAAGAGGAAATCTTTACTTGAAGTTGAGCCACCTAGATCCACACTTTGTAAAGCATGGCCAAATTTTGGGTACCCATATGGATCTCGTCTTCTCAACATCTTATCATATGTTTCCCACCTCAGTCGACTGTCATCCAAGGCATCCTTCAACTGCATATTGATACATTTCAAGAATATATCCAGAATAAGTAGTAGAATCTAATTCATAGTAGAAACCCATTCATATTCACTGAGAAACTGATTATGTCCCCTGATTATTTCGGTAATAACTGTAGGTTATCCCCTAACCCACAACAATTTCTTGGACTAAGTTTCCTGGATGGCCTCATGGGATTCTTTTAATTTTTCTTGGTTGCTAACATATGAAGTGAAGTCCCTCAACTCAATATCTCCAACATAATGAGATAAATTAAATTTCCTCTCCCAAAACAAAACATATTCATGTAAGTAGAGTTCAAAAAGTAGGTGTTGATCTATAAGATTTCTCTAGAATAAGGCATTCAAGAAGGAAATGGTGGTATCAAAACTGCAATTCCTTTCTTCTTTTATGGCCATCAATTGAAATAAGAGGAATTTCTCTTGCAAAAACAATCGATAGGTAGGGGATGGGTTTCTGCAACTTACCTTTTTTTGTGTCAGGTTGAAAACTTTCATCTTTGTATATTTGGCTTTGACTTGATCTTCTAATTATTTCATCCTCTGCGTCATTCCCCTCATATTCTCTTTTATTTGTTCATGGAATTCTAATTCTTCCACCCATATTTTGATTAAATCCCGTATAACCTTTCTATGTTCCTGAGTAGAAATCACCCCTTCTTGGAGTGATGTGGCCAACTGTTTCCAATTATGGACTTTGGAAATCAATATGTTAACATTGGGGTCTGTCATTATGCCATTTTTCTTCTCAAATTGGGATTCCTCATTTCCAAGCATTGTTGGTTCTTGTGTAACAACAACCTCTATGACATGATTGTCCATATTCCCTTGAAGAGGCTTAGTCATTTCCTTTTCTTCCTAAATGTTAGCACCCCCATTGGTGATGAGGAAAGGCTCTTTCATTGTTGCATCCAGGGTTGTTGGTTCTTGTGTAACATAAACGTCTTGGATGGGTTCCTCTTGATCAGTTTGGGTGGCTTTGATATCCCCTCTTTCTTCCTCAATGCATTATGTTTGTGTGCCAATTGAATTAAAATTAGGTGGTGGTACATCACTTGATGTGCACCCTGCTTGGCTAAATATTTCTCCACATGATAGACACAGTTGTGTGCTACACTTGTTTTTCCTTGAATTCATGGTTTCAAGGTCACTTGAATTTTCTAATAATTGAGCCACTTCATCTAGGGTTCCCAAAAATGGAGAATTTTCACCCTCTTCAAATTTTCATCTTAAGACCTCGAATTGTTTCTCAAGCCTAGTGAATTTTTTCCTATAATTGATTTAATTTCTCAAGCAGGGACAAATATTCACCTTTCTTAGAGCTGGTGCTTCTTTTATTTGCCTCTGTTTTCCTCTCAATAGGTTTTTGTGGGAACTCAACATCAGTCCCTAGTTGAGATAGTGTTGTTTCTTAATAAGACCTATTTCTTCCTTCTTTTGTTTACCCCTTGTTTACAATAGTCCTTTCTTCAATAGGTTCTTGTGGGCACCCAGTGCTGGTTGATGGTTGGACTGGTGTTGTTTTTGAAGAAGGCCTCACTTTCCTTGGCTTTGATTTTTCCTTCTTTACAATAGTTTATTCTCCAATAGGTTCTTGTGGGAACTCAATCCTAATCAACAACTCCAATGCATGGATTGGTGTTGCTACTGAAGAAGACCTAGTTCTTATTTTAGGGGTGGCTTGATTAATCACTCAAAGTGATATTATTTTCCTTTTCTTATGTTGAGAGTGTTCTTCTATGACCGGAAGGGTTTGTATTCTTTAGAACAATGGTTTTATTCTATGATCTCCACTTCGTCACTAGATGGTGTTGGCGAAACATGCTACTCACTGGAGTGATTACCTTTAATTTTGGCCTCATCAACCTCTTCTTCCTTGCCAGGGTCTTATTGGTCAATTTCTTTATCACCCCTTTCATTCTATGTGTAGACATCTTTGTCTTCATGTTCTATTTATGTGTCGCCCCCTTCATTCTCTATGTTTGTTTCTCTGACCTCTTGATCTATTTCTGTCCTTGTGAAATCCTCTGCTCCCACGGT
>SNQJ01S0000965.1:228066-238633 GCA_010110895.2 Picea sitchensis
TCATATCCGTGTAATCTCATGTGAAGGCTTCCTTATGTTCCCGCAACAGTTGAATTAATCATTCTTTCTATAGGGGGGATAAATTTGGACTGATGTTTAAGGTTTTTCCATGCTCAATTTATATTGGGATGCTTTTATGCCTTAGTACTGAAGGTATCATTTCAAAAGAAGTATCATTATCAAGGGTTTGTCGATTAGGTTCTCTCATTATAGCATCTAAAAGATGGGTCATTGGTTAGCTGAATAATGGGGGGTTGCTGATAAAACTATTGATATTATCATCCTCTATTTCATCCTTGAAAAAAAGGGCCTTACCAATCGTAAGAATTGGTTGTACACTACTTTCTTCTTTCTCGAGTTCATCCCATACAACACTCTCAAGGTTTTCACATGGTTTGGTAGGGGGATACATAGTAAGGATCTTTGTAGTTTTCCCATCAGAAATTGACATAGCTCCTATCCTATAGCTGATAAATGTGTCATCCATGGCCAACCAAGGTATTCCTCGGAGTCCACAGATAAAACAATATCTTTCAGTACCCCTTCTGGTTGAATTTTGGATAGATCATCTAGCTCCAACATAGTGGGGCTAGGTCTTATATTGGTAAGTCCAAACATTTCTGTTGTTTCCTTATTTATGATGTTTATTACAGCACCTAGATCAATAAGGGTATTTGGAATATTCATGCGATCAATATGGACAATTCATGTGGGGTTCCCAGGGTCATCATATTTAGCAGGCATGGTTTTTACCAACATCATTTCTGACATTTTTTCCAAGGCTTGAACCGTGGGGGGGTCCCTAGGATTCCTACCAAGATTTTTGAAGCACAATTCCCTCACTATTTTGGCATAAATCAAGACATCTTTGATAGCGTGCAGCAGAGGAATTTTAACAAACAAGTTTTTCAGTTCTCCAAGGAAGTCGATCTCAGGTTGGGGAATACACTTGGGCATAGCTAACCTTTCTGGGTATGGAGGGGTTTCAACAGAGGTGGTAGACTGAGTTTTATCATGTTTCCCGGGAGTTGCAGCTGAGGTAGAAATATCATTCTAAGTTTCGACTTTTCTTTTTGTAGTTTCTGTGTGTTTTTCATGTTCTTCAGATTGTCTGCAAGGTCGAGCTATTTCACTCTATGATCTTTCGTCATGTTCTGTAATTATAGGTGAGGTTCATTGATTTATTATTATTCTTTAACTAAGTTGTACTTCATTGCACTGAGAGGGGGTGATGCAATATGTGGGGAAGACAGAAATTCCAACTTGTTGGATAGTTTTATTATTCAAATTCGGGTTAGACTAAACATGTAACTGTGGTCATAGTGGAGGGTTACCTGGTAATATATTGGGTGGCATAGTTAATGGTTGTTGTTGTTGTACAATAAAAGGTGGTTGTTTTACAAATGACCGATATTGGACTTGGAAGTTACCTCCTTGGAAAGGATAATTTCTCCATCCTTGAGACCATGGAACTGTTTGATTGGTATATGCAACCCAAAGTGTGGGATATTGCATTTGTGGTGGGTTGGGAAATTTCAATGGGTTTGAGGGATACTATGTTTTTTGTGGGATATGAGTATTATACATATGATTCCAATTGTTGAAAGGTGAGGATGGATCTTGATGCATACCTAGTAGACAAGATTTCCATGGTTTCTTGGAGATGAAATATGCTTGTTATGTCTCTTCATTTGAACCCTTAAATAATTCTTTCAATCCTGGAAATGATGGTGTTATCACATGGAATTGTTTGAGTCAAAAAGTCTTTAGGTTTTTTATTTTGATTCATTAATGTTGTTTAAATATTTTGGCTTTGTCTTCTTCCTATAGTCATTTTTCGGTTTTGACACAAATAAATTAACATTAGTGTTGATGTTGACCTATAATCCTTGGGTTATATCTTGATCATCATGATTAGTTAGAAAATCATTTATCTTTCGTATCTTTTATTCCTCCACTACCACCCTGACATGTCACCTCTTCCATGATGTACTCAGACCCTTCCATTTTTTCCCTTTACCCATTAGAATGTCAAATCATGTTTGATTTGTATGCTTCCAACTCATCAGAGAGTTCACAACGCATCCAAAGTACATTATGTTTTCATTACCATCATTATGCTCATGAGTCTTGTCAGCAAAGATCTCCTTGTTTTCAACACTTATATTTTTAAAGTATAGCCTGGGATTTTGTCATAAAATCTTCTAACTGTTTTCTCCAAGTTTTCAAATCACTTCTAGCTCGGCGCTACAAACCAGGGTGTTTTCAGACATGTGCTACGAAAATTGTTGTGAACTGGCTGGACAAGGCAAGTTGGAGATTAGGCTATCTGCAAACGAACTTGTTCAAGCTCAAGGATATCAGTCTTCAAGTCACAACCACCAGGTACTCCATGAGTATTTTTAGCTCATTTGAAGGACATGAAAGGATTTGTTTGTTATTTCTTCTCATGAGCGTTGTGAATTGGTGATATGCACTTTAAACTATCCCAACTACCCTTTTGGCACATTCCCATCAAAATTCCATGATCTCTGAGCCTTGTTTATTAAATCCTTAAGCAAATATTTGTTTCAATCCACCTTTCCTATCTCATATTCAGTTGTTTTTTCTTACTTTCCTAAGCATTGTGAACCCCCTTTTTTGGCGTTGCAAACTCTGAGAAGAAACTTGGCACTGCTAATCCCCTGTCCCAAAACCTTTTACCAACCCATTTTCATCCATTTCTCAATTTCAGATTCAATTCTATGTAGTTTGAAACTAAAAATTGTTTGCTAGTGAAGTCATGGTGATTTTTTTAAGAGGATAGTGAGGTGGTGAACAAGACCTTTTTGTAGCAAGCCGATTCCTTATACCTTCATGATTATGTGTAGTATTCCTTAATCTCCCTAACTGTCAGCTATATTTTCTTAATCTTGGAGGTAAAATAGGTTGATAGACACATAAATACTTATACAGAACCATCCCTTTGAGAAATATCATCCATCAAAACCTTGTCCCTCTGGTTTTCCTGTTTTGCCTCTTTCATCATTAAAATTGGTGGTAAGATTTTCTTCATATGACATCAATGGATACTCCATAGAAAAATAAGTCTCACAAGGGAGGGGGCATTCTAAGGATTGAGCCCTATGACATGTAGCTATTTTTTGTTGAACCCATAATCATGGAAGTCTTCCAAATAGTTAGTTGTTTTAGTTTTTGTCAGAAAATGCAAAGGGGGCGCCTTGAGGTGGCTAGGGAATTTTCTTTGAATTTTGATGGAACCAAAACCAAAGTTGGGACACAATAACTTGAGGTATATAAAGTGATCATATCAACAACTAATGAAATACCTAATACTGGTGAAAGGTGTTTTAAAGCCATGAATCTAAAAGCAGCCTTCTCAAAAGAATTCCTCAAACCAGAATATCAAGGAGACAAATTATCAAAAAGAATGCCCAAGATACGCATGATTGAAGGTTTTGATAAGATGCTAAGGGTAATCCAAAGATACTTTACCTATGAAGGGATATTCAACATGATTTATCAGTACCACACCAGACTTCTTTTGCACTTAACATGAAAATACCTTATGAATATTCCTTTCTATTTGTTTAGAAGTACTGGAAAAATGGTTGACAGAGTCCAGGATAAGTCTAAGGTAGTTGATACAAGTTTTTTTCATTCAGGCTTGATTGAAATGCTTGTGATGGAGGAATTAAAAAAGAAAAACAATGACTTGGAGAAATTCATTGCCTCTCCACACTTTCAATTGAATGTTTCTCCTACTCCACAATCCAAGGTATAGAGCCCTCTTCAGGATGATAGTATTGTACACACAAAGACAAGCAAGAAGAGGAAAAGTAAAGGTATTGCTAAAAATGGTGAAGAAACAAATGATTAGGAAGGAGAAGGAGGATCTTATTACTCTCCACAAAGGGAGGTTTTATACAAACCAGCCCCAAAGTCAGTTGAGAATCCATCAACTAGAGCCACAGGCTCAAAATGAAGGTGCTTACTTTTCCCTTCAGCACCTATTGCAGATAAAGCTAAAGTTAGGAGGCCTTTCACCAGGTCATCAACAAAAAAAGAAAGTATTGAAAAGGAATACATAGTGGAAGCTCCCATAAAGAGTAAATGAAAAGGTAAAGCTATACTTGTTGAGGATCACATTGAGTTTATAGACATAAATACTCCTCCAATGAATACTACCTTTAAAAGGTTGATCAGACAGCTTAGAGAGGCCAGAGCTAAAATTGCTAAATTTAAAAGAGAAGAGTTAGTTGGAAGGAAGAATTTAAATGATCTCATGGATATGTATCGTGGGACTCTTGTAAAATAAAAGTTCATTGCTGAGATATTTAGACCTCTTCACATGTAGCTTAAGAACCTAAACAGATAGAATCTAACCTACCAAGGTCAGATCAGGGGGTTAAAAATGGAGTTGCAACCTTTCAGGGAAAAGCTATCCAAAAGGAATTTGAGTGTTGGCCCAAGTTTCCATAAGAAGGAGTTCCAGAATCATAAAGTAAAAGATGAAATGTCTTAAAGAGTTTCAATTTTGGACAGTGCTTGTTCCTTGCATTTTTGAATATTTTGGTGAAGTATGATGCCTATGACTAAGTTTTCACTCATACACCAAATAATGAAGTTTCTACAAGAATCTCTAGCTCCGAAGATGTTTTGTTTTGGGTGTTTTGGAGCTCTACTAGATACATTAAGTAGTTACAGGAAAGTTCATAGCGCCTGGCGCTATGAACTGTTTTATGTAGTCAGGCGCTGTGAACTTTGTTGCGAACTAGATGATACAGTTGGCGCTACAAAATATGTTGCGAACTTCTATTTGGAAGGTTTCAAGAGGATCAACGATTTACAGATTTCTAGAGAAGTATGGGACAACTTATTGAAAGTTAGTTTAAGGATGGAGAGACACCTGACAAGAATAAGATGCGCTAAAGGGACAAATCATCAAGCCTATTAAAGATGTTGGGGTAGTTACCAATATTAAGCCTAGTTTTTAGGAGTCAGTGATTTTTGTTGAACAATTGTAGTTACCCTAGCTTCATGATGTGGGGATCCTATGCTAGTGGACAGGGCTCAAATTGTACAACTGTCATTATGACGTAGACCTATCGACCCTCGGGCCGAGATCTGCTCATAGGATCGTTCTTTAATCCCCTTCAAGTCGGATCAGCTCTTTCGGATTCCCTGCTGGAATCTCAATTCTATCGATCCACAGGTCCTTTTCACAACTTGCAATCTCACGAGTTCGTGAGTCGTGACTCTCGACTCTTCCTTCTCAAATCCATGATACCTGAGATCGCAAAATGGTTATAGTTCCTTCTTTGTTAGAACCCTCTATTTGTGACCACCGACTGGGCTTAAATGCCAACACCTCTCGCAACTCGACACTTCGTATGTTTCAACACCGAACCCTCATGCTCTTACTTCACGAATTCCTGATATGCGAGAGTCAATGAAGTGTTGACCCCTTCCACTTGGTGACGTGTGTCCTTCAGTCTATTTCCTGGGCCCACTGTGTGGTTCTACCACATATCCGCACTTGTGCCTCAGCTCTCAGTACTTTGCATCTTTTGCAATCGAAAACAACTCCTCTCAACCTTCGAACCCCCGAACATGCAAAATGCGATGGGTTTCCTAATCCAACGGTCCTCCCGTGACCTGGATCCAACGGCTACCTTTACTCCTTGTGATTTCACCTCTCGCGAGTTCAAGCACCCAATCTTTGGCTCTCATCCTGCAAACCTACGAGTTCGTGAGATCCTCTGATCTCTGCCACCTGTCCTCTTCCTAATGGACGACTGCGATTCTCTCGCGGTTTTGTGAATTCAGGACTTTCGGGACAAAATTCTTGAACTCTTATCCTCCGATATGCTGAAATGCCGAAATTTCAACACGTCTTCAACGCGGGTCCCACGATGGAACTTCCCGTCTTTTTGGAGTTTTGGACTTCGCAACTTCATGAATCCTAATGCTGAACTTTCGACTCTCCAGCCCAGGAAACCTTGAATTGGTCAATGAAGGTATGGCCTCTATGTCGGTGAGTGCGCCACCTGTCCACTCTCATATGGATAGTCCTGATTCTCTAGCTATTTTGGGACTTCTCCCCTCGCGACCTCGCGAGTCTTGATGCAAAGGTTTCGACCCTTCAACTCATGAAACCTCGAAATGAGATTTTGCGTGGGTGAACCAACGACCCCTGTTGGTTCAATCCTACGGTCCGATTCTCCCGAGATTACACTTTGGAAAATACACACCGTAACCTTCTTTCTCCTCTGCAACATCCGACAATTCTCGGAACCTCACGAATTCTCCATGGAGAATTCCGACCATCGAGTTGCTCCTTGAAAGTTTCTGTGAAATGAACACGGTTCCTCCTTTCGGAACTTGTCTTCCTACAAAACGCCTTCTTACAACTCTTCAAGGAACTAGCTCTCTTGATATTTCTTGAAAACTCAAGTCTTCAAGAAGACTCCTGCATGCACTCCTTGCAGCAACTCTTCGATACTTCCAAGTATTGAACTCTTCGAATCTGTGCACTCTCTGTGACAGCAGTCCTTCAACAAATTCGCTCAGGTTACAAACACTGAGACTTCACTCAGCCTGCGCACTCCTTGCATGGATCATGTGCTTAACTTGCACTTCTATGAGAACGAGAACAGTGTTATCTCTCCTGATCTTGCAGAGACAAACTTTGACTTCTATCAACGCACACCTTGCGGACAATTTCATTGCACTCCTTGCAGGAAAACTCTTGCTCAGACAGAGAAACAATTGAAACTCATTATTTACTCTCCCTTTCTTCAGATTTTAGACATTTAACATGAAATCATACATTCATGCATCAAAACAAATGCAAAACAGAGAGTAAACAAGCATGAGCATAACATTCAATCATGCATACACAGAAAGTATTTGAACGCCATGAGTCTGAATCAAGCTTCATATATTAATCTCAGAACTTCTGTACATGGGTTCTTCTACATAGTTTTTCTGCTTCTTCTCTCCTATGCTCTCTTCTCATAATGCTGCTAATGTTACAATGATACAAATGAGGGCGTCTATATCTATTTTCCCTCTGGCTCCTAAAACTATCTAATCTAGGAATTCAAATTTACCTACTTACATTTACTATTATAAATGCCTCTTAGTCCTTCAGACGAGAGTGGGACGCTCAAGGTATGATTACACTCTACAATTATGCCATTTTCTTAATTGTTTCATTTAAGTTTGGCGCATCCTATGTTAAAACCTTTTAAACAATTTATCATGTGCCAAAATGTGTTGGCGCTTTCCCCACGCTCGCTTGACGTTGGCAATGCTCCTGCATCATATACTCCCTCGCTTGAAAATTTTCATGGGCTCCTGTCCATGAGCTCTCACACGGTCTATCCATGCTTTTGGATCTCTGCTTCATTCTCTTAGCTGGCATATTCAACTGGATGTCCCTTCCACTTGACCAAGTATTCAAAGTATTCCTTCCTCCTGGTCCTCTTGCTAACTCTTTTGTCTAGTATGCTTTCCATTTGTGGATTCTCTGCAACTGGCATTTGTTTAGTCCACTAAACCTCTGGTTGTTCATCACTTGTTCCTTCTTCCTCAACTTTGTATGGGTACAAATCTGAGACATTGAATATCGGAGAAATTTTGATCCCATCAGGTAATTCAATCTCATAAGAATTTGCCCCAAATTTCTTCAAGACCTTACATGGTCTGATCTTCTTCATCTTCAATTTGTTATATGTCCCCTTCGGGAACCTTTCCTTTCTCATATATGCCAGAATCAAATCACCAACCTCAAATTGAAGTTGTCTCCTGTGTTGATCTGCTCTGCACTTATACTCTTGGATTGAGTTTTGTAGTCACTCCTTCACCTGGCTATGAAGTTCATTCATTGCTTCTGCGAAATCCTCTGCACTAGCACTCCTAGTTACATTTTGTTCTGAATCTCTCAATTTTGAAACTCCTCTTGGTTGCATCCCATAAACAATTTGGAATGGACTCTGCCCTATGCTTCTGTTGATTGAATCATTGTAAGCAAATTCCGCGTGTGGTAGAATATTGTCCCACTGACTGTGGTGCTATGTCACCAAGCTCCTCAGCAAGTCTCCCAAACTTGTGTTCACAAATTCTATCTATCCATCCGTCTGAGGATGATAAGCTGAACTGAACGATAAATTTGTTCCCAGCTTTTTCCATAAGGTTCTCCAGAAGTTTCCCACGAACTTGGTGTCTCGATCTGAAACTATGCTCCTTAGTAAGCTATGAAGTCGAATGACCTCTTTGAAAAACAGATTAACAATGTGAGTTGTGTCACTGGTTTTCTGACACAGTATGAAGTGTGCCATCTTAGAAAATCTATCCACCACTACAAAGATCAAGTCAAACCCTCTTTGTGTTCTCGGAAACCCCAATATGAAGTCCATACTGACTGCATCCCATGGCCTGTCAGGTATGGGTAACGGTTGATAAAAACCTGTATTTTGCCTCTTCCCTTTGGAATGCTGACAAATTTTGTATCTGTCCACAAATATTTTGACATCTTCTCTCATTCCTAGCCAAAAATATGACTCATTTAACTTTGAGAACGTCTTTTCATGACCAAAATGTCCATTCAATCCTCCACTGTGTTTCTCCTTCAACAAATTCTCCCTCATGGAGCATTTTGGAATACAAAGATGATTACCCTTAAATAGTAATCCTTCCTGGATCGTGTATTCTGTCCATTGGCTTCTGTCCCTGAGAATTGGATTCTCAGCTGCTTCATACGCCTCCTTAAAATCTGGATCATCTCTGTACATGTCCCTGAGATCATCAAAACCCAGTGTTTTGACTTTGAACTCCTGCAACAACAAACATTTGTTGCTCAAAGCATCAACAACTTTGTTAGCAGTTCCACAAATATGCTTCATTACAAAAGTAAAGTTCTGCATGTATTCAACCCATTTAACATGTCTTTGGTTCAACTTCTCCTGTTGAATCACAAATTCCAAAGCATGATTGTCATTGTATAAGACAAACCCCTTGGGAATCAAATAGTGTCTCCACTTCTTCAATGCCTGAATAATAGCATAGAACTCCTTGTCATATGCGGAGTACTTCACTTTCTCTTCATTCAACTTCTCGCTGAAGTATGCTATCGGCCTATCTTCTTGGCTCAAGACTACCCCTATTGCAAATCCACTTGCATCACATTTTACTTGAAATCTCTTTTTGAAATACGGAAACACCAAAATTGGTTGTTCCGTGATTTTCTTCTTCAACAAATTAAAACTTTTATCAGCCTCTTCTATCCAGTGAAAGACTTGTGTCTCTTCTTCACTGTGTCCATCATTGGTGCACTAATTCCACTGAAATTCCTAATGAACTTTCGGTAGAAACTAGCCAATCCATGAAAACTTCTCACCTCAAATATACTCTTTGGTGATGGCCAATTCTTAATTACCTCCACCTTATCTGGATCCATCCTCAACTTATCTGCAGAAATAAAAAATCCCAAATAAATTAGCTCTGTCTTCATGAATGAGGATTTCTTCATATTTATCAACAACTTCTCTTTCTTTAGCCTCCTCATCACTGTAGCCAAATGTTCCAGATGCTCTGCCTCTATTTTACTGAAAATCAGTATGTCATCAAGATACATAATGACAAATTTTCCGATGAACACCTTCAGGACTTCGTTCATCAACCTCATGAAGGTACTTGGCACGTTCATTAAGCCAAATGGCATAACAATCCATTCATACAACCCTTCGTTAGTCTTGAAGGTTGTCCTCCATTCATCACCTTCTCTCATACGAATCTGATGATATCCACTTTTCAAATCAATCTTTGAAATTTTTTTGGCTCCACTCAAGCAATCCATCAAATCATCCATCCTTAGCAATGGAAATATGTACCTAATGTTTATCTTGTTGATCACTCTCGAGTCAGTACACATTCTCTAGCCTCCATCTTTCTTTGGACTGAGTACTATCGGAACAACACACGGACTCAAGCTTTCTCTTACCAACCCCTTGTCCATTAAATCCTGGACCTGTCTTTTGACTTCTTCATTCTTCTGCAGCGTCAATCTGTATGTTGATTTTTTTGGTAAACTAGCTCCAGGTATGAGATCAATATGATGAATCACACTTCTGATCGGTGGCAATGAACGAGGTAGTTCGTCCACTACTATGTCAGCAAACTCTTCCAACAATTTTTGAACCTCTTCTGGTAAATCATCTACCCTTGTACTGGTTAAAACAATTTTAGGCTTCTTGACCACAATGAATTGCGGTTCCTCCTTCTTCTTAACCTCTGTAAGAAGTTCCTTCCCACTCATGAGAAGTACAGTGTTGCTTATTTCAGGTTTCACCTCTTTATCTTTGATTGGAAGCAACATGTGAGTTCTCCCATTCTTCTCTAGGGTGTGTGTATTCTTCCTCCCATCATGAATTACATTTCTATCATATTTCCACGATCTACCCAGCAATAGATGACAAACATCCATGGGAATAACATCACAGAGTATTTCATCTTTATACCCTCCTATTTTAAACTCAACTAAACATTATCTAGTGACATTTAC
>SNQJ01S0000965.1:238722-300578 GCA_010110895.2 Picea sitchensis
TGCATACCCTATCCTTGGTTTTTCAAGCAATCCGAAAAAGATTGTTCCTTTGCACTGGATTCTCTACCTCCTTCTCTGGCGTTAAGAGAACTTTTTTCATCATCAACGATCTTCCACCTTCATCATCTTCTTCCTCAACATTCCACCTCTGTGCTTTGGCAATGTGAGTTTCACCACCTTCTTTCTTCTTATCTGGACATTCATAAGAATTGTGTCCATTCTTTCCACATGTGAAGCATTTCACCACTCCACCTCTTCCTCTTCCTCTACCTCTGGTACAAGGAAAAATGTTTCCATTAGCATACTGACCTTTCTGTTTGGTATGCTTCCCTCTCTGTGAACTTGCACCTCTCTCAGTTTGAGTCTGAGGTTTCTTCCAGTCTTCCTTGGGTTTCTGATTTCTATCCTAGGCAACTAATTTGCCTCTGGGCTGACTTCTGCCTCGGCCTCTTTGACCTTGTTTTTGACTCAGCTTCTCTTCAACTTTCAGAGCCATCTGATAAGCATCTTCCACCGTTTGGATGGTCATCATGCTCATCTCATCCTGAATGTCGTATCTCAGACCATTCGTGTACCTAGAAACTTGTTCATCATCACTTTCTCGATGACCTGCTCTGATACCAAAACTGACGCAGACCTGTCGGCTCTCGGGCCGAGATTCGCTCATAGGATCGTTCTTTAACCCCCTTCGAGCCAGATCAGCTCTTTTGGATTCCCTATTGGAATCTCAATTCTATTGATCCACGGGTCCTTTTTCTCAACTTGCAATCTCGCGAGTTCGCGAGTCATGACTCCCGACTCTTCCTTCTCAAATCCGTGATACCCGAGATCACGAAATGGTTATGGTTCCTTTTCTATCAGCACCCTCTGTGTGTGACCACCGACTGGGCTTAAATGCCAACACCTATCGCAACTCGACACTTCGTATGTTTCAACACCGAACCCTCATGCTCTTACTTCACGAATTCCTAATATGCGAGAGTCAATGAAGTGTTGACCCCTTCCACTCAGTGACGTGTGTCCACCGGTCTATTTCCTGGGCCCATCGTGTGGTTTTTCCACGTATCTGCACTCGTGCCTCGGCTCTCGGCACTTCATGTCTTTTTCAATCGAAAGCAACTCCTCTCAACCTCTGAACCCCCAAACACGTGAAATGCGATGGGGTTCCTAATCCAATGGTCCTCCCATGACCTGGATCCAACGGCTACCTTTACTCTTCACGATTTTTCCTCTCGCGAGTTCGAGCACCCAATCTTTGGCTCTCACCCTGTGAACCTACGAGTTCGTGAGATCCTCTAATATTTTCCACCTATCCTCTTCCTAATGGATGACTGCGATTCTCTCGCGGTTTCACGACTTTGGGACTTTCGAGACAAAAGTCTTGACCTCTTATCCTCCAATATGCCGAAATGCCAAAATTTTGACACGTCTTCAACGCGGGTCCCACGATGGAACTTCCCTCCTTTTCGGACTTTCGGACTTTGCGACTTCGCGAATCCTAATGCTAAATTTCCGACTCTCCAACCCACGAAACCCCGAATTGGTCAATGAAGGTTTGGCCTCTGTGCCAACGAGTGCGCCACCTGTCCACTCTCATATGGACGGTCCTGATTCTCTCACTATTTCGGGACTTCGCCCCTCACGACCTCGCGATTCTTGATGCAAAAGTTTCAACCCTTCAACTCACGAAACCCTGAAATGAGATTTTGCGTGGGTGAACCAACAGCCCCTGTTGGTTTAATCCTACGTCTCATTCTCCCGATATTGCACTTTGGAAAATACTCACCGTAACCTTCTCGCTGCTCTACAAGATACGACGGTTCTCGGAACCTCGCGAATTCTCCACGGAGAATTTCGACCGTCGAGTTCCTCCTTGACGATTTCTGCGAAATGAACATGGTTCCTCCTTTCAAAACTTGTCTTCCTACAAAAAGCCTTCTTACAACTCTTCAAGGCACTAGCCCTCTTGATATTTCTCCACAACTCGAGTCTTCAAGAAGACTCCTGCATGCACTCCTTGCGGCAACTCTTTGATAATTCTGAGTATTAAACTCTTCGACTCTGTGCACTCTCTGTGACAACATTCCTTCAACAAATTCGCTCAGGTTACAAACACTGAGACTTCACTCGGACTGTGCATTCCTTGCACTATTCCTATGCTTAACTTGCACTTCTATGAGAATGAGAACAGTGTTATCTCTCCTGAGCTTGCAGAGACGAACTCTGACTTCTATCAACGCACACCTTGCGGACAATTTCATTGCACTCCTTGTAGGAAAATTCTTTCTTAGACGGAGAAACAATTGAAACTCATTCTTTACTCTCCCTCTCTTCAGATTTCAGACATTTAACATGAAATCATACATTCATGCATCAAAACAAATGCACAACAGAGAGTAAACAAGCATGAGCATAACATTCAATCATGCATACACAGAAAGTATTTGAACACCATGAGTCTGAATCAAGCTTCATATATTAATCTCAGAACTTCTGTACATGGGTTCTTCTACACAGTTTTTCTGCTTCTACTCTCCTATGCTCTCTTCTCATAATTTTTCTAATGTTCCAATGATACAAGTGAGGGTGTCTATATCTGTTTTCCCTCCAGCTCCTAAAACTGTCTAATATAGGAATTCAAGTTTACCTACTTACATTTACTATTATAAATGCCTCTTAGTCCTTCAGATGAGAGCGGTATGCTCAAGGTCTGATTACACTCTACGAGTACATCCCTTTCTTAATTGTTTCATTTAAGTTTGGTGCATCCAACGTTAAAACATTTCAAACAATTTATCATGTGCCAAAATGCGTTGGTGCTTGCCCCACGCTCGCTTGACATTAGCGATGCTCTTGCATCACATTCATAGCCTAGGATATAAGAGTGGAATTAGAAGTCATTGAGGAGGTTCGAATGGTTAATGTAAGACTCTTTTTGGTGATATATTGCTATAATAGAGCCAACTCTAGTTTTTATGTATCAGACTTGATCAATTTTCGTCTAATAGAAGTCAGTTTCTTTCCTGGCATCTTGTTTCTCTCTTACTCTGAAATGTACTGTCATTGAATGCTTCGATTGATGTTTTATAGTTGTATTGTAATGGAGGTTTGATTTTGATGTTGTTATAATTGTTCTCAGAGTTTAAGCTTTGATTAAAGAAGTTCTTGTGTTTAAATATTTTCCTTCATTTGTCTACTAGTAAATACTGATGATAATATTAGACTTAGTTCATTTTTCTCACTAAAGTCTTATGTCTATCCACATTAATATTTAAAACCCTGATCCAAGTTAGACACGACCTATTTTTTTGATACATCATATCTAGATTTTTTTGTGATTTACATTGTTAGGCTGAGTTTTACCCATTTTGACACTTTATCTTAAAAATTACCTCACAACCCTATTGATGGGTACTGAGATTGCACTTTACCAATCAAAGTGTAACTTTCAGTGCTAACAGATGGACACAAATTTTTTGGGTGGTCTATTTTGAAGATACCACATATTTCCATGATGTCAAGTGGGCATTCCCTACGAGGATATTTTTCCTTGGATTTAGGACAAAATATTGCCAATTCCTTCTCTTCTTCGTCTTGTTTTTTATTTTACCTGCAAAAAGTCTAATTGTGTGGTTAAAGAGATAAGGATATCAGTTTTAAAATTCTCAAATAAATTACAATTTTATTCTCTTGTTACTCCACCATAGGGGCATTTATGTATTCTTGTTGTAGTATCTCATGTTTGGGCTCCAATCCTTGATGACCCTCTCGATCTCCTTAGGCATAAATCAATAATTTACTCAAGTGGTTCCTTTGATATATCTCCCTTCCCCATTAGGTTAAAAATATTCATACAGTCATCCCTCATACCTCGTATCATAATTGTCTTCAAAATGTACTTATCCAAATCATTATTTTTAGATCTCTACAATTATATTTGAAAAGTTCTACATAATCCTCCAATCTCTCTCCCTCCTTCTAAGACATTTTGAAAATTTCTTACCTCTGGTTCCTTGTTCTGCAACAGTCCTAATATTTTGTCAAAAAGGTATGTTTCATAATATCCTAGGAGGTGATAGAATCAATACCAAGGACCATGAACCATATTAATTCTGACCCCTTTAGGGTAGATAGAAATATTTTCAGTTTCTGATCATCCATAGTATAATCATAGCTTCGGGAATCGAACAGAACGTCAAATTCGAACATGAAGGTTTTTGGGTCTTTTCTTATCTGACTATTAAAGTTTGGAAGTAAAGATATAGGTATATTCTTCATTGGTTCTAGTCCTAGAATATTCCCAATAGGGAAATCAAAGGTCGAAAATGTGTCATTTCCATTTTCATTTTCCATGTGTCATTTCTACAAAGCACGAAGCTTCTGCCAAGCAGGTATAGGGATATCTTTTTTTTTTGGGATATTCTCCGACAATTGTTCGAGGTGCCCAACAACACTCCCCTAATCCAAAATAGGGTTATCTGTGGGGTAAAGAATGGTTTGGTTAGTTTTTGACATGTTATTAGGTTGATTGACCTCCATCCTGGAAACTGAATGTTCCTTGTTTTTGTTGTTGGAATGCTCCAGACCTTCTATCAAATATTGATATTTTTCCTCTACTACTCCCATTGATGGCTCTCCCAGAACAAAGGACTGATAATCCACCCTTATTCATGTTTTAGGTTTATCATGTACCCACCTTGAAGATGATGAATCCATTTTTTTTATTAGGTCTTGAATATATGCCACCTGTCCTTGATAATGATTTCTCTTTCCACCAGGGCCCCTTCCTCTTCTTTTATTTTTTGGGGTCGAACGTTCTTCTCTTGTTTTATTCATGCATCATATATCTTGCAATTCATTAGGATGGTGTCAGGTATTATTATTGCACCCTTAATAAACTCATGCGCCCTTAATAAACTCCCCAACAATAACGCCAAAAATGTTGGTGTGATTAATTGTCTAATTAAATCATCCAGTGCATTCAATTGTCAAATTGGGGTAAGTATTTTACTACAAGGTTATTGTAGAATGTTTATGCAAACAAATAAATCTCCTAACACTTTCTGATGAATGAAATATATTAATCACACACACTCTGCACAACTACTTATGAATAAATCAAATCCTTATATCAAATTAATATGAAACCAAGTAAGATTCTCAAAACAAATTCATAAGAACCATTCTACTTTCTACTGAACTTGAACCAATTGCTAATTATCCAATCCTTACTACTAATGGAATCTCAAATAAATTCACAAACCACATTGTTGAAAAGAAAGGAAAACATCTGTCAATGGTCTTATTTTGTAAAGGAAACACACCCTCATTGTAGTTAATTAGAACACACTCTTGCACTCGTACTAAATTGAATTGAAACACCCCAGTAGTAAACCAAACTATAACAACTATAATTGAAACAATTCACTCACATCAATTATCTGCACTAGGAATTGAACTAAGGAAAAATAATAACAAGACGGTGCAGCTAATCTAATTAATAATACAGGAACAACAACCCTGCTAAAGATGAGGGCCCTTCCTCCTTAGTAGGGAAGAAAAACTACATAAACTACAACTTTAAGCACTCATGAATTTATACCACAACTTACCATATCTTTATTATTGAATCAAGAGGTGCATATACAATTGTTGTTACACATGAATCTGTCGACTATCCTGTATTCTCCAAAAAACAACCTAATCTAGGATCAAATATTATTTACCCTTTTAAACTTTATCTTCCTCTTCTAATCTCATAAACATTAAAATTATGAACAACCTTGAGAATATTTCGATTCTCAATTTGTTCGATGTCATATTAATTAGTAGATATAGAGGATACAAAATATTCTGCTAACTGATTACAACTTGCGTAAATGAGTTTTATGGAAGTAGTCGGTTGAATTGTATTGTTATCTGAGTGGACATATCGTGTTCAAAACATACAATAGTCATGACTTTAAGGTAAGCCACGTCACCAAATAAATCAATTATTTACATACAAGTCCATAGGTCAATGGTCTAGTCATCATCATGCAGTGATCCTTTGGTGGTAACAATATTTTATAGTAGTGGTGTTTTTGTATCAAGAATCAAAGTAGCAATACCTCGGAGTAGAAACACCTTGTAGTACCAACACCTTTGGGTCGCAACACCTTGGAGTAGAAGAACATCAGAGTAGAAGCATTTGATTATTATGAAAGATTCTTTATCAATTAATCAATGGTTACCCAACATAAACATCATCCTTCCCTAAATGCAGGAAATTATTAAAGAATGAACACATCAAATGGATTAACATACTAGTGTCAAAAAGGTAATTCTTGAGCCATGATAATTATGGAAAAGGTGTGAATAGGAAATAAAAGGGTACGAGATAAGTAACAAAATGATGAAAAAAAGGTGTTATTCCCTTGAATCAACAATGTGCTACACTTCCTTCCATACAATGCATCAAATGGGATACTTTTTAATGAGTATTGATATCTATTATTGTAAGGAAACTCTACTAAGTGGATGTAGTCTTCCCACTTTGATGGTTGGTCCATCACATACATTGTGAGCATGTCTTCAATTATTCTATTTCTCCTCTCCATTTTTCCATATGACTTTGGGTGATACTTTGTACTGAGATTAAATTTGTGCCAAATACTTTGAAGAAACCTTTCCAAAACTTTGATTTGAATTTTGGATCTCTATCTAAAACTATTTACTTAGGCACTCCATGTAGACTAAAAACTTCCTTCATGTAAAGCTATGCAATGTTTCATTCCTTGTGTGTAGTCTTCACATGAATAAAATGTGCATATTTTGTTAATTTACCCACCATCATTATGATGGAATCATGGTGCTTCACATTTTTTAGAATCTTTGTAATAAAATGAATTGAAACCATTTACCGTTTCCACTTAGGAATGGGCAATGGTTGTAGTATCCCTGCTAGATGTCTATGTTGTCTTCACTTTTTGGAATTCTAGGCACCTAGCTATGTAATTAGCCACTTCTTCCTTTATTCCTAGCCAAAAGTATTATATTTGTATAGATGCAATTGTCTTCTGATATCCTGGGCTCCCACCATATGACACATTGTGCATTTCCATCAACTCTATATTTTTCATCCCTCCTGAATTTTGCACATACATTTTTCCTTTACACATGAGGATTCCATCCCCTTTCAACTCATAATAATCAAATTTATATTGTTTCTTTTAGTTTTAGATATTTGTAATCTAAATTTGTTGCCTCTAAAATTCTATATTTTGAATTTGTATTAAACGTTATTATGGATGAAATATTCTTTTCATGAGATCTTCTGTTCAGTGCATCAACCACTTGATTTTCCTTTTGTTTGATATCCTTAAATTCAAATTCATATTCACTGAGAAATTCCAGTCATCTAGTTTATCTGGAATTTAATGTTGGTTGTCCAAACAAATGCTTCAGACCGCAGTGGTATATCCTTAGCTCAAATGTTTTCCCCATAAGGTAATTTTTCCATATTTTTAATGCATGAACAATGGATGCTAATTCCAAATCATGTGTAGCATAATTACTCTCATGCTTATTTAATTTCCAGGACTCATAGAATACCACATGATCATTTTGAGTGAGGAATCCACTGATCCCTTCCTTGCATGCATCATTGCACACCAAAAAATATTCATATGGATATACGATCTTTAATATTGGTGCACTTGTCAAAATTTCTTTCAACTATTGAAAACTTTCCCCACATTTGGAAGTACATTCAAATTTCACTCCCTTATTTTGTAGAGAAGTTATTGGGCTTGTAATCTTTGAAAACCCTTTTATGAATCTTCGGTAATAACCAACAATACTCGTAAATTATCTTACCTCTATTACATTTCTTGGCATTGGACATCCTCTAATGGCCTCTATCTTCTTGGGATCAACTATTATACCCATCTGTTGATATAATATTCCCAAAGTAGCGAATCTTCTTTTGATAAAAGATGCACTTAATTAATTTAGCATACAATTTATACTCTCTTAAAACTTGCAACACCATTCTCAAATATTTCTCATGCTCTTCTTCTGTCTTTGAATAAAATAGAATATCATCTAAGAAAACAATCACAAACTTGTCTAGGTACTCCATGAACACTCCAATCCGATAGGCACATGAAAATTTCTAGGGAATTTGATAGGCCAGGCGACATTAATGTAAACTCATAATTCCTATAGTGTGTCTTGAATGTTGTCTTGTTGATATCCTCTTATTTTATCCTCACCTAATGATAACCTGATCTCAAGTCAATATTGAGAAAAATCAATCCACACTTCAGTTGATCAAATAAATCATCAATCCTTGGCAAAGGATATTTTTTTTTATGCTAACGTTATTCTGCTATCTGAAATCAATACACATCCTTAAGGTTCTATCCTTATTCTTTACAAAAATAACCAAGACTCCCCAAGGTGAGACACCTAGGCATATATAACCCTTCTTCAAAATTTGTTCAATCTTCATCTACAACCCTTTCAATTTCGGTGTGCCCATGATTGAATAAATTATTGTCATTCATGTCAAAGGTAAGTAAGAATTCACATATAAATACTTAAAGGAAATGTGACTTTAATAAATACAAATGTGGAAGTGGATTAAAAATCAAGTTACGTGAAAGTGGATTAGAAATGCAGTTATGTAAAAGTGGAGTAAACATGAAAGTGGATTAGAAATGCAGTTACATAAAAGTGGAGTAAACATGAAAGTAGATTAGAAAAGGTAAAAGTGAAAGTGGAGTAAAAATGCACATGGTATTTCCACATGGTTTTAAAAATCATAGTGGTATTTTACCCATGGTATGTTGAAAAATAAATTAAAAAAAGAAAAAATGGGGAAATTAATTATTTATTTAATAAAAGTCATGTATTTTCAAACGAATATGATTTTTCATGTAGAACTAATGGTAAAGTATAAAAGGAGAAGAGGGTTTTGATAAATGAAGTGTTTGGGTGAAAATGTAATATTCTTACACATATCATTTGAGGATTGACAATTAAATATCATTCAATGAGAAATGATCAAATATTAGCAAAAGAAGAAGTAATGAGCATAGAGAAGATCTGATGAAAGAAGAAATAACAAGCACATAACATATTTTGTGAAGACAAAAGAAGAAAGAAGACCAGTAAAATAATTACATATGAAGAACTTGTAAACTTGTAAGTAGGTTGGTTCCTTTATTACAAACAATAATGAGGATTGGTGTCTGCAATAGGTCAATGCCTACAAATAACAGTGGAGGTTGGTGTCTTCAATAGGCTTGTGCCTAAAAACAAGAGTCAGGATTGGTGTCTCTAGTAGGTCAGTACTAGATGCAAACAACAGAGGGGATCAATGTCTCTAGTAGGTCGATGCTGACAAAAACTAGTGGGGATTGGTGTCTCCAATAAGTTGGTTCCTACAAAAATTTGTAACTTTTATGATCTTCACATTTCACAATCTCAAGCATATAGTCAAGACTTATCTTGACAATCTTGTTTCTCACTCCCGTAAGAGAGTGGATCACCCTAAGAATCTTTGGCTAGTTTTTGAAAGATGTCATCATTATCGCATCTGATTGAACCCTCATAAATGCTTCTTTTGTGTTAGGTTAGGATGACTTCTAGGATTTTTAGTCTCTGATACTGGGATCATGGTAGATTCATTAAAGGTTGAGGAAATACTTTGACTGCCTCCCCCGTGCACTATTCAACAACTTCAAGGTTGATAGGGTAAAGCTAACTTTATACATCGGTTTATAGTGAACTATGCAAATATTACTAAGGGTTTCATGCACCTCTTGAAGAAGGACACCCCTTTTATTTAGGATGAGCGAGCCCAAGAATCCTTCGATGCTTTGAAGAAAGCCTTGGAATCGACACCTCTGCTAAAGTCTCTTGACTACAATATAAATTACTTTATTTATGTCACCACGTCCGAAGAGACTATTTGTATGGTACTGGTTCAGGAGGATGATGATCTCCATGAGAACATCATTTACTATCTTATTCGAAACTTAGTCGGCCCTGAACTAAAATATTATCACGTTGAAAAGATAGCTTTGGTTGTCGTTCACGCATTCCAATGGTTACGTCATTATATATTTCTTTGAAAAACTACTATGGTTGTTGATGTCAATCCATTTCAATACATCCTTACTAGGTGTATCATAGGGGGGAAGCACAATAAATGGATTTTCATTTTACAATAATTCTTTCTTGATTTCGCTTTAAGGAAATCCAAGAAATCACTAGTCTTTGCAGAGTTAATATATGACTTCCCGCAATTAGACGAGGATGTTATTCATGTTGATTCATTTGTGGATGAACACATTTTCCTTGTCTCATCATATGACCCCTGGTATGAAGACATTGTTCTCTATATTCAAAATTTTAAGTTCCCTCAACATCTCTCTCGAGATGACTAACGACGTATATGATACCAAGCTAAGAACTACCTTATCTTCGGTGACAATTTGTATCATCGAGCAGTAGACAATATATTGCATCATTGTTTAACTCACGAAGAATCTGATTTTGTTCTAAACGATTGCCATAGTGGGGCTTGTGGTGGTCATCTATCCGAGCTTGCGACAAACCAGACAATTTTGCGAGCCGGTTATTTTGGTTCATCTATCTTTAAAGATTTTGTTGAAGAGGTTAAGAAGTGTCACCCCCACCAGGTGTTCACTTGGAAAATGTGCTCACATCCAACCCCTCTCCATCTAGTCATTATTGTTGGTACCTTCACCAAGTGGGGTGTAGACTTTGTGGATTGCAACCCAACTTCAGCTGGGGAGCATAATCACATTATCGTAGTCGTAGAATACTTTATTAAGTGGGTTGAGGCCATGCCTACAGTTAAATCCAATGGGAATACTGTCACCTTCTTTGTGTTCAATCAAATTATATCCAGGTTCAAAATCTCGAGTGAGATTATCATTGATCATGGAAGTCACCTTTAGAATGAAATGATGGAAGAACTAGCATCTAAACTGGGGTTGAAGCATGGTCATTATTCCCCTTACTACCCCTAGGAAAATGGATAGGTAGAGGATGTGAACAAGTCTCTCACAACCATTCTACAAAAAATTGTTAGCCAGAGAAAATCTAACTGGCATATCATGCTATATCCCGCACTTTGGGCATATCGAACCTCAGTCAATACTGCCATCGGTTTTTCTCCTTTCCATTTAGTACACAGTGTGGAGTCGATCTTTCCTATTGAAAGAGAAATCCAATCTATTAGATTGGAAGTTTCACTCCTACCTAACACTTATGATCTCGAACAATGCCTTGTGCACCTAGAGAGTCTTGAAGAGCAAAGTCGAGATGCCTCTATGACTATCGAAGTGAATAAAATATGTGTAAAGGTCCAATATGATAAGTCTATCTATCCTCGATTGTACATTGAGGGTGAATTGGTCCTTTTATATGATCAAGCCAAAGAACCACTGGGGGCAGGCAAGTTCAAACCCATGTGGCACGATCCCTATATTGTGCGACATGTCTTAGAAAAAGGAGCCTATGAATTAGCATATTATGAAGGGAACATGTTGGCTGAGCCTAGGAATGGGATCTATTTGAAAATATATTATTCTTGAGCCCCAATCTTGGGCGTAACTCTTTGTATACTAATTTAATTTAGTGTATATATTTTTTCCCTTTATTTTTCATATTCAACTTTCTTATCGAGTTTTCCCTTGTTTGGTAGATGTCAATGAAGTCTTCAGTATACTTAGGATTCGAAGACATAGCCATTCATCATACACGAAACTTGGCTTCTACCACTTGGGTTGTTTACTCACCCGAGGGTCTACTGGTGTCTTTAGGTGGCGTATGCGTAGGTCCATCCATGAATAATGTGGCCGAATATAGCGTCGTTATAGAACTTTTGCGCGATGTCATTTTGCATGGTATTCTCTCTTTGGAGTTTCGCCTGGATTCCCAGTTAGTAGTATGTCAGTTGAATGATAGTTACCATGTGTGTGACCCTACGTTATTCCGATGATTTCTATGGGTACAAATTTTAGAACAACAGTTTGATTTTATTACTTATAATCACATACCTAGGAGTTCTAATTATGTATCTGATGCATATGCTAATTTCATTTTAGATTGTCATTTTCCACATAACTAAAGAAAAGAAAACATTCTCATCAATGTACACATTATAACATAAGTAAATCCAAAGAACCATGTTTTTATATATATTTCAAAAAATATGATGTTTATAGTACAAAATTGGGGCTAACACCCTCAATACACATATACAGTCAATCATACAAAAGTCACGACATACACTCATGTGGCGTCGGATGAGTGTCATGATAGAAAACTATGATGTTTGTGAGATGCCAATGGAGTCACACCTAAGCTCTGGGCACACCTACCACCTATCGCTACATATCCTCTGGTAGATCCTCCACCTGAACCATCAGAATCCTTTGTGTCAAATGAAACAGGTTTCCCTACACATTTCGAAGGAATCTCTCTACATCTCCTCCCAGTGCCTCATATCCCCGGTGCCTTCGAAGATGTCAAGGAAGTCAGTCCAGTTTTTTTGGACCTACGTCTGTGTCACATACATGTCTAGTTAGTACTTAAACATCATACAAAAATATTTTTGTTCTCTTATACAAAAATAATAAAAAAATGAAATATTTAAAAAAAATTGGCACACCTATGTCCCCGTAGGCGGTCCGTAGTGGTAATGGCATGTCGGGGTCCCCTCTGAATTTGATCCCTACATAAGGGTATTCATCTATAGCTATGAAATGGCGTCTCCACCAGTAGAAGAAGTCATTGTTGTAGGATGTGGGCACCCTACCTCCCCCCTGCCTTCTCATCACCTCGGTCCACTGTGCCATGGCTAGATCACGAGGTCCATGCGAAATGATATCAACTCTAGGTCCCAAACCTGGAACCCACTCGAATAAAAAGCTACATAATATAAAAGTGAACCCGAAGTTCCTCTTACTACCCTGTTTACATTCTGTCAACTGACTCTTCATGTTAGCCAGTAGTGAGGTGCACCAGTCATACACTGTGGGTCTTGAGTACTCTAACGAGTATAGAATAAGCGGTATCGATGCCTGGTGTAAAGAGGTTGATCCTGTGATCCATGTCAAAACGAGGAAAACAATATTTAGGCTTAGATTGTTTAACGCTCGGATGGGGAGTTGACTCCCGATCTTCTTGGTCCCTGCAATGCAATGAGCATCTATGTATTCCTCTATTTTCATACCTCTCCTAGCTCCCTGGGCTTTGAGGTTTACCACCTCACCCCAACATGACAACCCTGTCAAGAAATAAATTTCCTCGACTTCAATCCTTAATGGTTGCCCATCAAGGTTGAAGCTCTCACTATCTTGATCCCAGTAATCCATGAGAAAGTATAGAAATCTCACTTGGGCCCTCATCCCTTTGAGAGCCCAAAAATTATACAACCCACATTTTTTCAATGCAATTTGGGTCCCTTGATCCCTTTCCACAGTAGTATTTACCTCTTCATGTTCCCTTTCCCTCCACTCTAGCACCATCTTGTAAGAGAAAAATCAATTTTTTTGTTAGAAATCACTAAAAAAAAATGTTTACGGACATATATGCAGGTTGCAGCATTCACAGTCACATATAGGGATGAGTATACGCTGGTTGTATTTTAGACAACCCTATATAATCATGCATATACATGACTCGGTGAATGGTAGCCCGCGTACACCTAAAATTCTAATTTGTGCCCTAAATAACTTAAAATTGGAACCTAAATACAAAATCTAATCCATTGAAAATAAAGAGGAGAGGAAGATGAATTATATGGTCCAGAGGGTCGTCGATTCCATCACTCGTACCTCCTGCAATCACCAGTTGAAGTTTAGAGGTAATTTGGTCCAAAATCCACTATTTGGGTAAAAAATACAAATGGTATAGTAAATTTGTTTTTTTTTAACTATTTATAGAAAAACTTTACCTGCTTTGCATAGTTTTGGATAATATTTTCACCTAATGGACTAATACGATAGTGGATTGAGTCAGTTTTTGTAGTTTTATCTAGGGATTCTTGCGGTTTTCAGCGTTATGTCTCCCATTCATAACTTTGGGCAGGTATTTTCGCTACCTAACCTATAGGATAGGTATCCATTCCATCATGCGCACTTGCATCGTCCTATGATTTTCACTCATATTCCTTAGGTACGAACCCATTTTATAGTGACACGAAACCTTCTATCTGCTACTAGAAGTGTTTTTATTGAATGGTAGAGACTTACCAAACATGGGTACCCTAGTTATATCCTCTTCTTTATTTGGTGCCCATACAGATATTTTTTCCATAGGACCGGGAGTCCCTTATAGCTAATACATGACTTTATGATGAACTTCATTTATCACTCATAAACATGTTGACCTATACCTAGAGGACTCCCAAACAAGTTTGATTTAAGATCTTTTCCGACTCGTTTTCAAAAAGCGAAAAGATTGTCGAGTGAACTTGTCTCTTTCACACTCATAAATTGGATTTTAAAGGATGTCTATTTGGTGCAAGTTTATCCCTTTTTCAAACCAAGTAGACTAAGATTACAAAAAAGGAAATTTTTTGGTGTTAAGTTGTGATTGTGTCTAATGCCCTTTCTTGCAATAATGAGCCTATTGTCGATTCTCTCTTTTTGTTATAAATTGTTTACCTCAACATTTTTTCATTCTCAACCAAGCAGATCCTTGTTTATATCCTTCACAACTTGACACCCTATACCCAGGAGGGAACATTTCCCTGAGTGTCCATCTCCTGCATGCACCGCCTTGCATTGATAATAGGTATGTTCCATTGATGGAACTAGTTTTTATTACTTGTGACACTCGTTTCCTCCTCTGTATCATAACATTCATTTGAATATGAAAAGAAAAAAAAACACAGGCAGGAAGGGAGTATTATCTTATATTGGCAACAGTCATGTCGCCTTTGAACAAAGCACAAAATTTTTGAGTCCACTTGTCATCATAATTTTGGGTTTATCATGACTTTAGGAAGCTGATCTCATTACATAGAGTTTAATCCTCCGACTGGTTATGCTCCCAGTCCCTATGGAACATTTGATTGATGCCTCCTGCATCTCAAAGTTTCATCATTGAGTCTATGTTTCCATAGTATTTCATATGTATCATTCTCTTGTTCAAAGGATGTCTATCAACATGTGTCGACCATTCCTCAGAACTCTTGACTTTGCATGTTGGAAATACCCTCAATTTGTCTCAGAATCGCATGAAGTTGTAGTCCTATTGCAGACCATATTCCTACTTTCCTCATTGGTAGGTAACCCTGAACCTAGCATTCGACATTTCATCATTGGTCGTTGACTGGGTGGTTTCCCTTGGGTTCAATGACAAGACATCTATTCACACATTGGGATTCATGCAATGCCTTGGATGCCATTAACCTTATTGGTGGTTTCCTCTCCTTTGTCAGCATTTTTCCTTATTTGTTGATATTCATAGGGTCTTTTTTGTGTACCGCTTGCACCTGGCACACACAAAAGACACACAGGTTCGTTGGTTCATGAACATGTACTTCTTTGTCCGATTTCCTCCAAATCATCATGTTCCTGCTTTGTACCTCATGCTGAATGATGAGAGATGCCTTAATTCTCTCCTTTCAGCGGGTCTCCTTCCATCAACTTCATCTCATTTATTCTAGAGACGAGATCTAGAGTCATATGAGTACCTAGAGGCTTACAGTCATTAGTGGCAGGTTCTCTTGCCATCGAAATTTGGGAATACATCAATGTCTCCTAATCAATGGATTCTTCAAGTGTTCGACCCGGGCTCCTTTATTCACACTTGTAAGAATGTACTCGGTGCCTTGATACCTACTTTCATTATTGGTAGGTTGTCTCACATTTATTAACGATATACCTCAATGACCGATAATCAAATGAACTCTCATTGTGTTCGAACTCAACTCCTTTATTCACACGATGTATACTTGCACCTTTGGTGGATTGTGTAGAAGACTTGAAGACATTAGTTTATAGTCGCAACTTTCCTGAGTTGTTTCTACCTTTCATTAGACCAGTACCTATGTGACTTCAGTGATCATGGGAGATCAGATTGTACTCCATTGTATATAGATATCTTCAGATTGATTTTGAGACTTGTTTTACTAAGCCTTGTTCGTGACTATGATAGCCTTTGGCATGTAGCCACCTTTTTTATTTCTTATTCATGTCCATGGACACCTGTGTGGTATATTTCACATGGATCTGCAATGTAATTCATATTGGAAACCATGTATGCAGAGTCAATACAGATTGTAATGAGAAACTAGTTCTTCCAGTTGGGTCCCCATTACTCCACTTCTGGGTTTTATAATGTATTTCATCCATCACAGATACTCCTCTGACCTCACACATTAGGGGGCATCTTTTATAGAAATATTTTCCTCACCCTATGCGAACTTGCACATAAGGCCTCTTTCCATTTCCCTATGTAGACTTGAAGTCCCTTTTTGCAAATCCCAGAGATAAAAACATGATTTTTCCACATATACATGCCCTTCCTATATTACAACATGTGTATACATGGGTTTTACCACTACAAATCATGTACATTGGGATTTGTGCCCAAAATTAAAAAATGGTGTCGGGCATCCATGTCACCTCATGAGATCTATGATCCTTTTCCTTCCATATACCAGATATGGCCTCTTTCCATTTCCCTATGTAGACTTGAAGTCCCCTTTTGCAAATCCCAGAGATAAAAACATGATTTTTCCACATATACACGCCCTTCCTATATTACAACATGTGTATACATGGGTTTTACCACTACAAATCATGTACATTGGGATTTGTGGCCAAAATTAAAAAATGGTGTCAGGCATCCATGTCACCTCATGAGATCTATGATCCTTTTCCTTCCATATACTAGAAATTTTCTGAATCGACCCTTCAGTTCCACTTGAATTCTACAAATGGGCCAAATCCAAGCTATGGAAAATAGGAGAAGAATTCAACTTTGAGAGAAAAGTTACTCTGGAGAAATTATTCACTTCACATTGAGTCTGCATCTCTTTGTCCTTTAAGTTTGAACACATTCTTTAGCTCCCAATCTCTTCCCTTATTGATTGAGAACCACATTGTCTCTCTTATATGATCATTCTGAACCATGCCGACACAAAAGTTTGTAACTCATTCACTTATGTTGATTATATCTTAATATAAATACTCTTTTCTCGTCCGATTGATATCTTACAAATATTTGAATTGTTATTCCATGGGTGAATTTGTTATGAATACTGATGGATTATGCTATTGAATGTGCTAACATTATCTATTATCACCATATGCTTGTGTTTCTTGGTTGTTGAGGACTAGTTGCAGGTATATTGCTTTGGGTCAAGTGCTCAACGGTGGACTTCATTGAATGTCTCGACAAGGTAGGCCGTTTATCTTGTCTTTATAGCATATTTGATATAATACTTGATATTAGAGTTGATTTCTACATTCATTTCCATCTGTTGTGGTTTACCCATAGCCATAGAGAGATTTTCCTCGTAACACGAGGGCCAAATTGAGCAGACATTTCCTCATATGATGGAGGAACATAACGCAATGGAGACCATATATTAATAAGTGGTGAGGACTGATCCAGGTGGATATCAGTGGCCACCCACCTATTCCAACTACCTCATCTTGGCAGTTTTTCAGTTTGGAAATTTGTTTCCAGGTTTTCGGGTCTTGAACTTCCGGGGCCATTTTAAGGCCCTAAACAATGTTTTTAGGGCTTGCCAAAATCGATTTTAGACAAAATTAGATTTTTATGGAATAATGTGTATTCCTCAAATAGACCTTTCCAACGGGCTATTGTGCGCCTAAAACAAAGATCATATGCAAAAGTTACAACCTTGGGAAGTTGATGTACCAACTTACACCAATAGAGCCCACGTGAATTTTGGTGCTTCATCTCCTAGGGTTAGGTATTTTGATGTCTATGGTTTTGGCATTCATGTTTATTGTAAAAGGGATTTCAGAGCCTCATTATACTCATATTATTTCGAATGAGCGCAACCATCACATCTCTTCTCAAAGATAAGTCACCACCATTCTAGCAAGCTTGTTTTCAGTATGCATTTTACAGTTTCAACACATTTCTTTATTGAATAGAATCCATATTTATTGTATCTTTGTTATTGTTCTGTGTGTCTCTTTGTTAATAATAATAATAATCCGTGTTCATTTCGTTCTTCTCATAAAATGTGGATTAGTAGACCCATGGCCAAGAAGAAATAGGGATCATATTCTTCTAGATCCCACGGTGTTCCATCTCTGAATGCTTGGATATAAAACTCTTAACCAGATAGCGAATACATTACATAATTCTCTATGGACACAAGGTTGACACTAGGAAATGGACTTGGTCCTAGAAGGAGAAGACAACGGACTAATGGAAAGATATATCTTCTCCCTAAAGATCTCCCAGATTTGATTAAGGGACAGGGAGTATGAGTTGATTTAGGATCATTCTCCATCGGGTGTCTACACTCCCAAACTCAGATACATTAAGTTGAGCATTGAACATCAAAAAATAGAGCCACTCTAGTGGTGGAAAAGCATTTGGAAGTATAAATTCCCAATAAAAACAATAATATTTATGTGATTTGCTCTGGTAAATAAGGTCCCAACATGGGATAACATTCAAGAAAGAACCAAACAAGGACCGGGTTGGTTTTTCCTACGCAAGAATAACGAAGAAACAATTTTTCATTTATTTTTTACATGCTCTTTCATTAAGGAAGTATGGATATGTTTCTCAATGTTTTTGGGCCCCCGATGCACATGGAACGAAATATCCCTTGAAAGGACCTGGAAAAAATAGTTAAATCAAACAAATTATAAATTTGCACAATCTCTTCCATTAATAATCATATGGGGAGTTTGGTTGGCTCGCAATTCACTCATTTTTCAATAAAAACCCACAGTTCTTGAAGTAACATCAGCAAAAAGTTTGGCTATTCTCTCATACTACCCACAAGAAAAAGTCTTATAGGGAAAGCAAGTGGTACAGGAGGAATAAATCGATAAATCAAGGCCATGGGGGTCTATTACGGAGCATCTCAGAATTTGTTTTGTGGTGGAGGAGAGATTCTTTATCTTTCTGTCTCCCATTTCTTCAAGATGTCCTTGGGACTGTGTGAAGGATCAAACAATTATGGAGAACTCGTGAGTTTCAAATTTCTTCTCTTTTTTTACATTGAAAAGGGATGTAAGGAAATACGTTTCTTTGATCACTCTATAACAGTGATAAATTGGTCAAAGGGAACCCAAATATGCCTCAATCTGATATTATAAATTATTCTTGAAGATGTCAAACTTTTATAGATGATTGTCATCATGTCTACAGGGAAATAAACAAAGAAGAGGACAAAAGGTCGAAGGAGGGCATCAATTTGGCTCTGGGCCAATGGAAAATCACATAAATAAAGTATGACTGATCTCAAATAGAATACTTCCATAGGCCCTTCATTGAAGGCATCCCAATACCAGATTAAAGAGCATTTTCAGAATCTCTATGATACAGCTTCAAGTGGGCAATTTTTTTCCAGCCACATCAAAGTTGCTAACTCCCTTACCAGATCTACTTTCCTATTTTGAAGACTACTGATTGAAGATATTTTCTTATGTTTTTAGTTTTTTTATACCATCATGTCATGATCATTTATTTTGTAAAACTTATCTGAAACAATATGTGGCCGATAGGAATCTTTTATGTAAAATTCAACATTGTTGGCTCAATCCCTGCAGACAATGCACCACAAGTGCATCTACAAAATGTAATTTTGTTCACCTCTACTGAAATAAAATTACGTTTTTTTCCCAATATATATATATAGTTTAGTTTGAATATTATTAAACATAAAATGTATGGATTGTTTTGTTAGAATTCATAGTGTAATATGTACATATGACCACAACTCACACATCATTAGGAAATTTTGTGGTTAAGGCCATATTCCTTATTATTTTATTATATTACAAGGTATGGGTATGGCTAACTCAATGAAACTTGATTTGTAGGCTCAATAATTGTCTTGAGGTGTGTTCCCTTGTTTTGTGGGACAATAAACCCCTCCTAATGGAGAAACCTATATTGAAAGGATTTGTCACTTGATTTATGAATAAATATACATCTCTAACTTTTGTTTTGATTATATGATACTGTGACCTTTTTATCTAAAATACAAAGTGTTTTCCACAAAATAATTAAGGCATTGAGGTCCACCTAGGAAATACAATTCATCCCACTCTCTCTCCCATAAGATAGAATGTGATTTCTTGGTATCTTTCTAGTATTGGATATGTGTTATATTCTTTGCAAGATCAACCATGTGTGTGGTCAAGGAGGGTGTTTTCCCCTAGACTTGTCAAATGGGTTTGCAGGGGAGGGGGGTGTTTTCCCCTAGACTTGTCAAATGGGTTGCAAGGGGGTGAAGCCCCTAAAATAAAATTGGGAAATTTTTGCATCTATTTTTAGTGGTTTTCTAAACATTGTTTTCCCTTTTTGGAGATTTTGTGGTGCATGGGTAGATTTGTGTCTTAGCCAATGGTTTTATAATTCCAATTAAATAATTAGGGTTGTAGTCTAATCTGATTTAATGGATTATGGGTTTTTGGATGTCTGTAGTCTAAACGTTCTACCAAAAAAACTTTTTCCGGCATTATTTTTCGGGGAAATTTGCCCGAAATTCAGCAAGAAATTGTTAGATCCACAGGTTTTGAGTGATTATTTTTGTACACTCCAAGTTCCCCAAGGTTTTTTCAACATGTTTATTCCATTCATAAATTTAGAAATGGATTTTAAACAACAAAAAATGGTGATTTTTTGCAAATTTATATCACCGGATTTCAATAAAAAACGTCATTTTTTAGAAAAAATATACAATTCCTTTTTGGATGTCGTGGGATCCTATATATATTTTGTTATAAAAAATGAAGTTTTATGATGATGAATAAGAATTAGAGGTGCATCTCTAAATAGATTGTTGGTTTTCTTGGTTTGTTTTTTCAGGGTAAATCTCTGTGTCTATGTGCAATTGCAATTGTGTTCTTTTCTATTTTTAATAATATTTGTGTGCATTACATTACTGTAAAAGTTTTAAAAATTACATTTTGTATCAGAGAGGTTATTGGCTTTAGGGGGATGCCTTTTTGGCCAGGGTTTTGAATCAAGTCTGTGATTGAGCTTGTTACACTTAGAGCTCTACAGTATCGATTCTTGTGGTGAAAAGAAATGTCGTGAAATTCAAAAAAAGAGATTGATAAATTTAATGGGAATTTTTTTGAGTTATGGAAGCTCAACATGGAAGATTTTTTGGTAGAAAAATATCAATGGGTCATTGTAGATCTAGGAACTGCACCTACAGGAACATCAACAAAAAACTAGGAAAAATTGGATCGGAAGGAAAAGAGCGCAATCCGGTTGTGTCTTTGATATTCAATATTACCAAATGTGTCAAGGGAAGATACAACTAATGAATAATGGAATAATTTAGGGGATTTGTAATCATTATGTGTCCCTAGTAAACATAATTTTCCTATGGAAGAAGTTGTACAACCTAAGGATGAAAGATGGAGACTCAGTGACAAATCATTTGAATTCCTTCAATATTGTAGTAATTCAATTCTTGTTTGTTGATATTAATATTTCTGATGGATATAAGTGTATCAATTTATTTGTCTCTTTACCAGACTCGTGGGATAGTCTTGTTTTGGCCATAGGTAGTAATGCAACTAATTTAAGTTTCGATAATGTGGTGTTGTCCTTGTTGTCGGAGGATACGAGGTCGAAAAACATGGAAATCCAAAGCAGAGATTCCTTATCTGCAAGAGGATGCTCCCAGGAAAGAAATAGAAATAAGTCCTGAAGTGGGAGATCTAAATCTCCTAGAAAATCTATAAAGGTATGATGGAGATGTGGAAAATAAGGGAATTGCAAGGGAAAATGTAGATCCAAAAGTGTTGAGAGAGGGAAGGGAAATGATAATGCCTCTTCTATAGAAGAAAAAACCTCCACAAATGGATAAGGGGATGCGTACCTAGATTCTTTAAGAACACATTCATATCATACTTCCATGAATGGTTGGTTGAATTAGGTGCATACTTCCATATGACTCCTCATAGGGAGTGGTTTTACTAATATGAACAGTATGTTAAGGGTGATGTTTTTCTAGGAGATGAATCGACAACAAAAATAATAGGACAAGGAAAATTCAATTTTAAACTCATGAATGGTAGGAATAGAACACTCCCTGGTGTTCTTCACATCTCAATATTGGTCAAGAATTTGAATTCTATAAGTAATATGGATGATGCAGGTATAAAAATAATGTTTGAAAAGGAAACATGTAGGATGGTTTGAGGGGCAATGGTGTTGTTCAAGAGATTTTGGATTGGAACTCTTTATAAGTTTTTGGGAAGCACTATTAATGATAGGTGAAACAATTACATTGTTCTCGAGATTGGAGCTAAAGAAGGAAAGACTTATATAGTCTCCAAAGAAAATACTATGTTATGGCATCAAAGACTATGGAATATCAGAGAAAAGGGCCTTTGAGTACTACATGATAAAGGTATGGTTGAAGGTATGTCCAATTACTCTTTGGATTTTTATTTTTGTGAACAATTCTTATAAGGGAAGACCAATTGTGTAAGATTCTCCTCTGATTCTACAAGGGCAGAGGGAATATTATAGTTAGTACACAGTGATGTGTTTGGACCTATGTTGGATGTTCCATCACTTGGTACATATATGTAATAATTCTCATTTATAGATGAATTCTCAAGGAATACATGGATTTATTTCCCTAGGAAAAAATATGAAGTCTTTGACAAATTTTAAGATTTTAAGGCTCTTGTGGAGAATCATATAGAGCAAAGAATTAGGATGTTCAGGACAGATAATGGTGTAGAATTATGTGGAAATGAATTCGTAGAATTATGTAATAAGTGTGGTATAGAAAGGAAGAATACTACTCCATAACCACCTCGGTAGAATGGAGTTGTAGAAAGGATGAACATGACACTGATGGAAAAAGAAAGGCACATGCTCAGTGGTGCCAGTTTAGGACAAGAATTTTGGGTAGAGGAAATGGGTACTACATGTTACCTGGTCAATCAATAAAATTCATCAGCACTGGATGACAAGAATCCATACAAGGTATGGATAGGTAGGAAACCCTCTCTTACATATCTTAGGGAATTTGGCTATGATGCCTATGTACACATTCCAAAGAAAAATAGAAGTAAGTTAGATAAAAACATTGAAAAGTGTATCTTTATTGTCTATAGAGATGGTTTGAAAGGTTATAATATTTGGAAACCATAAACTAATAAGGTAGTGTATAGTCAGTATGTGGTATTTAGAGAAATCAAATATGTTGTCAAACAATAAGTCCTACCCAAGGAGGAAGATCTAGAGAAAGTAGAGCTTGAATTGAAGGAAAATGAATCCAAATCTATAGAAGAACACGAATAAGAAGAGGAAGAACCTCATACTATGGTATTGATGAGACTTTTTCAAGAACGACGGAAACTAAAAGGGTATACTCCACCTAATGTTTCCTCTATTTTTTCTTGTTTATTATTGATGATGATCCTAGACATGTGTTATATTCCAGATACAAAAAAAGTATGTAGAACATAAATAAATAGCTAGAAATGGCAGATGAAAAACAATATAACTAGAACATCACCACAATAATACCAAAATGATACTAGAATAATACCAAAAAGAGAAATTTGATTAATGAGAGCAATGTTCACTTGTCTCTTCAAGGCGGAAACCACTAACAGAGCAAAGATCTATTACAATAATATCCAAGACAAAAGTTCTCATACTCTCGACTCCTATTTATACTAAATATGTATATCAAAAGAACCATCTAGAGGAAGATCCTTCTAGAAGCGGAAGCTTCTATTAGGTCTTCTTACATTGGAATTATTCCTCCTTATTGCTAGGCCTTATTAATATTGAAATTTATTAAATGGAAATATATTATTCTACCTACGTGAGAGGTTAGGTATCTAAAATGTCCTCCCCATTAAATTCAACCTTGTCCTCAAGGATTTAGATGGGGAAATTGTTGCAGAATGGTAGTTGGTTCCCAAGTAGCATGTATTAGAGATGTATCTTTCCACTGGACTAACACTTCTTTGATGGTTTGTTGATGTAGACAATGCTCACGCTAGTCCAAAACTACTTGTGGTTGTAGCCAAATGGAGCCTTCTTCGTCCAACTCGGGAAGGTTGGTTTGAGTTTGGAACTTAGTTCCAATCACCTTCTTTAAGCAGGAAACATGAAAAACATGATAGATCTTAGAATGACTAGGAAAAGCTAACTGATATGCCACCTATTCTAGACGCTTGAGAATGGTATAAGGACCATAAAATTTGGGAACCAGTTTCTGAAAATGGTCATCCTTGAGGGAATATTTATTGTAGGGTTTCAGTCGAAGAAACACTTGATCTCCTTCTGCAAATTGAAGTTTAGAGAAACCTTGATCTGCTTGTTTCTTCATGTGATTATGGTCCATGACCAAATTATCTTTGAGGGTACGAAGAATAACCTCTCGAACTGTAATCATTTGGTCAACTTCCTAGAACTTCGAGACACCTGGAAAATATGAGAGAAATGAAGGTGGATTTTGTCCATATAATTCTTCAAAAGGAGTTATGCGGGTAGTTGTACGGTACAAAGTGTTGTACCATAAATCAGCTAGTGTTCACCATTGAGCCCATTGATTTTTCCTTTCCGATGCAAAACACCTCAAATAATTTTCCAAACACTTGTTGACAATTTCAGTTTGACCATCATTTTGGAGATGATAAGTTGTGCTGAGATGCGATTGGGTGCCTTGTAGCTTGAACAATTCTTGCCAAAAATTCTTGGTGAAAGTTGGGTCGCGATCAGAGACAATAGAATGTGGCATGCCATGAATCTTGAAGATTTGACCCATGAAAATTTGAGTGATAGTGGATGTTGTAAATGGGTGTTGAAGAGCATAGAAATGAGAATACTAGGAAATACGGTCAAATACCACCATGATGACTGATTTATTTCCCGATTTAGGTAAGCCTATAATAAAATCCATAGAGATATCCTGCCAAATAGCAGGTGGAATCAGAAGCGTTTGGAGTGTGCTAGGAGATTTGACTGTTTCACCCTTGTTGCATTGACACGCATCACATTCAACCACAAAATTATGAATTTCATGTTTCATACCATCCCAGAAAAAAGAACGTTTGACCCTATCATAGGTTTTGGTAAACCTAGAGTGCCCAACTGTGGGTGTAGCATGAAGCTCATAAAGTATCGTGGATTTAAGTTTTGACTGTTTACTTAAATACAAATGGCCTTTGTATCAAAGCTCATCATTGATCCAAGAGTACCCTGGGGAAACTAGAGAATTGGACTGTAATTGTTGTATCAGATGTGAACTTTTGGGATCGTGTAGCCATTCTTGGTGAGAAACTTGGAGCCAATTTGGTACAATGAAGGAGAGAGAGAAAAGGAACCCTTCATCTTCATATTTTCTATAAAGTGCATCAACAACCACATTGTCTTTGCATTTCTTTTAATTGATCTCATAATCATATCCAAAGAGCTTAATCACACGTTTTTGTTTCTCTGGGGAGGAAAGGCATTGTTCTAGAAAATTCTTAAGGCTTTGATGATCTGTCTTAATTTGGAAGCATTTCCCCAATAGATAACGGCACCAAAGATCCACGACATGCAGAATAGCAAGCATTTCCTTTTCATAGATTTATTTTCCCAAATTGTGCTCGGACAATTGTTTTTTGGTAAAGGCCAAAGGTCGACCCTCTTGAATAAGGACAACACCAATTCCTTCTCAGGAAGCATCACATTCCAGGACAAAGGTATTTGTTAAATCAAGAAGGGTTAGGACTGGAGTGGTGCACATGGCCATCTTAAAGGTTTGAAAATCCTGAGAAACTCCTGGAGTCCAAGTGAAAGAATTATTTTGAAGGAGTGCAGTGAGAGGTGCCACAATATTTCCATAATTCTTAAAAAACTTGCAATAATAACCCATTAAACCCATAAATCCATGGAATCTCTTGAGAGTCTTTGCGTGAGGCCAATCTTGCAGAGCTTCAATCTTTTTAGGATCCACCCTGACGTCGGCCTTTCCAACAAGTTGACCCAAGTATTCGACTTCTTAAGCACCAAAAGCACATTTAGATTGTTTGAGGAAAATTTGGTGTTGAGAGAGTAGATGGAGTACTCGATCCACATGAGAAAGATGTGTTGTCCAAGTTTTACTATAGATGAGGATATCATCAAAGAAAACTAATACAAAATGACGAAGAAAAGGATGGAAGACATGATTCATGAGGCTTTAGAAAGTGGAGGGAAAATTACACAAGCCAAATGGCATGACCAAAAACTCATAGTGGCCCTCATGAGTTATAAATGCAGTCTTAGGAATTTCTTCCTCTTTCATATGGATATGGTGGTATCCAGAACGAAGATAAGGTTTAGTAAAGAACTAGGCGCCACTCAATTCATTCAAGAGGTCATTAATGACAGGAATGGGAAATTTGTCTTTAATGGTGAGTTTGTTGAGGGAACGGAAGTCAGGACACATGTGACAAGAAACTTATTTATTGAGTACCATGACCATAGGTGAAGAGTAGGGGCCCGTACTAGGGAAAATAACACTTGTGTTGAGCAGGTCATGAAATTTTTTCTCAATTTCATTTTTTTGGGAAAATGGGTGATGATAGGGACGGATATTGGGAGGAAGGATTCCTAAGAAAAGGGGAATGGAATGATAATGAACACCATGGGAAGGAGGAATTCCATAGGGAGTGGAAAAAACCACTTGATGTTTAGAAAGGATGGATTGGAGGTCCTGCGGCACAACGGGTGTCTCAATTTCTTGTATGGCATGGGGTGGGGAAGTAATTCCATAATGATCATTTTTTAGAAGCTTTTCCATGTGATTGGAACTAATGATCTCCGGGGAACCAACAATGATGCCTTGGAACTTATATTGTTGGCCCTCTTGGTTGAATTGCATGGTTAATTCCTTAAAATCCATTAGAATGGGAGCCAAATTGCTTAGCCATTCTGCACCCAACACAATGTCACAACCGCCCATGTCGATAGAAAACATATGATATTTCAAGTGGTATTCACCAATTTGGAGACACACATTTTCACAACGGCCTCCACATTTCATGGACCCATCATTGGCAATCATGGTTTTAAAAATTATTGATTACACAGATATAGCAATTAGTTTCTTGGGAAATGTGTTAATGAATAAAATTATGGGTGCTTCCACTATCAACAAGAATGATGACCTTCCTATTCTTGATGTAACCAATAAGCTTAAGGGTTTGGGGAGCAAAGAAGTCAGTGAGAGAATTTAGGGAAATGATTGGTTCTACTTCGGGAGGGTTTGAGGGAGGGGTTATGTCAATGGGTTTAGGTGACACTGACACAAGGGGAGCTTCAACATCCTCTTCTGAAAAATTCTCCAAGATGGCCATAAAAATATTTTTTTCCTTACACTTGTGTCCTGGGAAATATTTTTCATCACAATTATAACAAAAGCCTTTGATTTGGCATTCATCCATTTCAGCCATGGTCAATTTTTGGATCTTTGTTGGAGTAGAAGGAGCAGTTGGAGTTTTTGGTTTAGTGCGAGGAACAAAGGAGGGTTTTTGGTTTTGAGAAGAGACAACATGTTGTGATTCCTTATCTCTTTTAGTAGATTCCACCCAACTCTAAGGTCAAGCCATGAGGACATGCGCATGAATCTCATCTTTCAGGCCACTGATAAAACATTCCCAGAAAATAGCATCAGCCATGCCCTCTATACGAAAATCCAGTTGCTCAAAAGAAGCTATAAAGTCCCCCACTATGCCAAATTGTTTCAACTTTGTCAAATGACCTAAATGATTAGTGTCAGTGTCAAAGCGTTCATAAAGTTCTTCCACAAAGTGTCTCCAAGCCACATACCCTTAGCGAGCATTTTTTCTCCATTGCCACCATTTCCAATGTTCTTGACCTAGATGGAGAACACCATATCATAGTTTGGCCAACTCATCTGTAATTCCATACAAAGAGAAATAATGTTCCATTTGAGTTACCCAGCCAGTGGGATCTGATCCATCAAATTTGGTCACATCCACATGGCGCAGGTCACGCTGAAAGTGATGGGGATGCAAATTATGGGAATGAGAGGAAGTTTCACTTTGGTATGCAAAGGTGGGTTAGATAAGGGAAGATCTGCATGGATATGCAACTTTTCGTAGATCATCGTAGTGACAGATTCAAGTTGGGTAGTAATGTCTTGTTTTAGGTATTGTTTGATTTCCACGATTGAGGTGGAAATGGAGGAATGCATCTTTTGATTGATGGTGGAAATATTGGCACTAATTTGTTGCACTTCTTGTTGGGTTTCTGTGAAATTAGAGTGCAAGGTAGTGAAGCGATCTTTCAAGTCTTATCTATAGGTATGGGCCATGATGACGAGGGGACACGAAAAGGGGTGGGTGGGACCACACAGAAAATGGCTTATTGGTGAAGTGTATCACAACGATCAGGGCGACGAGTTGAATCCAATGGGGTAAAGCCCAAATAAGGGTGTTGGAAGGGGGTTGGGTCCACAAGAAAACAAAAATGATGAAAAATTATAGGTATGATTGCGATAAGGGACAAGAGAGAAATCCAATAGAACATGTCTCAAATAATGGTGCCAACAAGATCCAAACTGTTTTTTTTTAATCCTGCGGAGTTATACTTTGATCTGAAGAATACTGTTGTTATGAAATTCCCAAATTCTTAGCAGGAATAAATGTGTATTAATTTTTCAATTCGAATGCAGGAGACACAATTTCTCTACAATAGATCTTGTTTGTTATGTTTTTGTTTCCATCCCAAGGGTTATGTATTCAAGGGTTCTACAAAAAAGGGTTTTCCTTGTTCTATAGATCTTTGATATACATGTGGGGTCCAACAATAGTACTCGGACCAATATCTCAGAGCACCAACTAAGGAGGTTAGACCGTGCCCTTATTCATATTACCCGACTACCCAGGTACTAGAGAGTATATTCTTGAGTGTTGTTCTCGGAGGCACTATAGCAGTCAGGAGACCGATTGGTTTATCTATGGAGGGCTTCAGGAGATCTAGGTCGATCTGTATACAAGTGATTTATGATGTGCTACCACTTGAAGGGGTACCAACAAGGGTTACAAGGGTGGCCAACAGATGTTTGCTTAAGAACCACTTGTATTTACTGCATGTATGAATCCCTGGCCATGGGTTTATGCACATAACGACAAATATCTGTAGCTTAAAGACGTCAGAATATGTCTCTACCCTAAAAAAAATTAACTCACCAATTTCTGCCAAGGAAGGTGCTCTAATACCACTTGTAATATTCCAGATATAAATAAGTATGCAGAACAAAAATAAATAGATAGAAATGGAAGATGAACAACAATATAACTAGAACAACACCACAATAATACCAAAATGATACCAGAATAATACTAGAAAGAGCACTTTGATTACTGAGAGAAATTTTCACTTGCCTCTTTGAGGGGGAAACATCTAGCAGAGTAGAGCTCTATTACAATAATATCCAAGACAAAAGTTCCCATACCTTCAACTCTTATTTATACTAAATATGTCTATCAAAAGAACCATCTAGAGGAAGATCCTTCTAGAAGAGGAAGACCCTTCTAGAAGAGGAAGCTTCTATTAGGTCTTCTTACATTGGACTTATTATTCCTTATTGCTAGGCCTTATTAATATTAACCTTTATTACATGGAAATATATTATTCTACCTACATGAGGGGTTAGGTCTCTAACAAAATGTTAGGGACGTAGTGGATTCAAAAGAAAACAAATTCTGGAAAAAGTCCATGGTTGAAAGAATGGAAGCCATGGAAAAGAATGAGGCTTGGGATATAGTGGACTTTTTGGTTGGAATAAATCCCATTGGAAGAAAATGGGTATTTAAGAAGAAGTTGAATGCAAAATGCTAAGTGGAGAAATACAAAGATCAGTTAGTAGAAAAAGGTTATTCCTAGGTAGATGGAATTGACTTTGGTGAAAACTTTTCTCCTGTTGTCCAGTTAACTTCTATTAGATTTCTTGTATCTGTAGTTTTTGTTCATTTTTTGAAGTAAAACATATGGATGTTAAGACAATATTCCTACATAGGGATCTGAAAGAAGAAATATACATGAAGTACCTAGAAGGATTTACAGTTAAGGGAAATAAAGAGTTGGTATTTAGGTTGAAAATTTCCATATATGGGTTAAATCAATCACAAAGGATGTGGTTACAAAAATTTGATACTTATATATTGGGATTTGTCTTCATAAGGAGAAAATACGATCACCATATGTTTTCCAAATTAGTCTGTGATCATATTATTTATTTGGTCTTGTATGTGCATGATATTTTGTTGATAGGAAACAACAAGGAGATTATCCAGGCTGTGAAAACTCAGTTGTCCTCTAAATTTGACACGAAGGATATTAGTGCTACACATTTCGTTTTTGGCATGGAAATTTCAAGATATTGCAAAAATAGGAAACTATGGTTAAATCAAAGGAAACATGTCAAGAGAATATTCCATATGTTTAATATGCAGGAATGTAGACTAATCAAGGTTCTTATTAATTTAGGTGTAAATTTGTCTATAGACCAATGTCCCAAGACATAGGAAGAGGAAGAGGACATGTCTCGTGCTAAATATGCTAGTGTGGTTTGCAGTTTGATGTATGAAATGGTATGTACTAGACTGGACATTTCACATGCAGTGGGAGTTTTGAGCAGATATATGTCAAAACCAGGGAAGGAGCATTGAACAATAGTAAAGAGGGTTTTCAGGTATTTGTGTGGCACTACTAGTTATGGATTTTTCTATGAAGAAATACCAATATTGGACATATTTTTTTACATACATGGGTTTGTTGTGATGAAAACTAGACTAGAGATCTAGATCACAAAATATCTACAAGTGGGTTTGTGTTTAAAACCTATTTGGAGGAGAAATCAGTGGGTTGAGAAAAAGACAATCTGCAATGGCACTCTCAACTGTAGAAGTTGAATACACGACAACCACTCATGCAAGCAATGAAGAATTATGGCTAAAAATATTGTGTTCAGGTATTGGGTTGGCACAACAAGTTGTAAAGATAGATTGTGATAGTTAGAGTGCAATCTTCCTAGAAAATAACCCATCTTATCATTTAAAGACAAAGCATATTGATTTTCAACATTACTTTGTGAGATACATGGTTGAAGACAAGAAGGTTTTGTTGATTAAGGTGGACGCTTTGAATAATGTTGTAGATTCATTGAAAAATTCTATGAGCATCGATAAGTTCTCCTAGTGTAGAGAAACAATGTGCATTGCTAACCTGGATCGTTGACTATGTAATCTTGTGAACCCATGTATGCAAAGAAAAAAAAATAAGTGGGAGAACGTTGGGTATGTATTATATAAACCCCACTCGTGATTCATTGTGCCAAGAACAACGAGGGGGTGACAAGGGGAGTGATATCCCCCCCGAAAAATGAGCAGTTTTTGCATCCATTTTTAGTGATTTTCATCACATCTTTTTCTCTTTTGGTGGTTTTGTGGTACATTGGCGGATTTGTGGCTTAGCCCATGGTTTTCTACCTCCACTTAAGGAATTAGGGTTGTAGTCTAATCTAGTTCAATGGATTAGAGGGTTTTTTATGTCGTGGGATCCTATATATTGTATTGTAACAATGAAGTTGGATGATGATGAATAGGAATTAGAGGTGTGTCTCTAAACAAGTTGTTGGTTTTCCTAGTTTGGTTTTGTAGGTTAAATCTCTGTGTATATGTGTGCTTGCAACTATGTTCTTTTCTATTTTTAAGAATCTGTGTGTGCATTGCATTACTGAAAAAGGTTTAAAACTTACATCTAGTTCCACATAAATATCTATAAACAAATTTTTTTTCACATGTACATACACTAACCCATTCTAAAATTGAACATACGACCTCCAAGGAGATAACACGTATTCTTAACAATTAGGTGCACTCTTTTTGTATATAAAAAAATGGAATATAATATATATCCTCGGAAACCCCTTGTTAGTTCCCCTCATTCCAAGGATGGTACCCAAGGAAAACCAGATTATTTACAGCTCAACATTGTATCAATATGTCCCTAGCAAGAATAAAACCTAGGTGGGAAGGGTAACATCCATTCTACAAAACCACTTGAGCTAGACCTAGTTGATATAAATACAAAGTGTTATAAGCCTAAGGGAACTTAACTTTAGCATCATATCTTTTGATTGAATTCTTTCTCTTAGGATAATTTATGTATTTCTACTTTTCAACACTTTTTCTTGGGTTTGCACTTCCTCTGTAGGACACTTATGAGGAGGATATTTCATAATTTGGGTTATATTTAGTTACATTAATTCTTATATTACTCTTATAAACATGAATATGGTATCATAGTGGGCGTAAACCATACTCTCCTAATTCTCCTGGATAATCTTAAAACCTATTGACTAGTGTCATCACATATTATGGTATGAAACTACTATTTTCTTGGATCACCATTTTCTATGGGTTCTAGAACTATAAATATTAATTTATTTTTTGTATATATAAAGTTATTATTTTGCAAGAAAAAATGACAATTTCTATTCAATAAAGAAAGAAATACATTCTTTTGGTGCTCATGGAACAAAACAAAAAGAGAAACTTTAGGTGATAAGGTACTTATAAGAGTATAGATGAAAGATGAAAACTCCACTTTCAAGAGAAAAGATTAAAATACACAAATAATATAAATATAATTTCTTACCCTTTGAAAAATAATCATCAACTCTTCCATTTGTCCAATCTTCTTTGTTACCTCTTTCCACCCTCCTGAAGAAGGATCCATATAAATTAATTGTAAGTTAGGATATAGTATATTAGGAGTTATAGAGGGAACTAAATATTCTTTGAATCAAACAAATAAATTTCATGAAGTCTCCTTATTCCACCTAAAGAGGCTTTAGGAACAACTAACTGCTTTGAGGAACAAATCTTCATATCCATATCTTCTATGTTAACCCACAAATGAGGATTGGACTCCCCTATCAACATTTGCAGATATTGATCCTCCTTCGTATCATCGTCATTTTTCATAAAATTTTAGATTTTATTATTTTTTCTTGTCCCTTTTTACCTTGTAGGACCAACATAAACATGGAAACAAGTAGCTTGAGGATGGCTTGAGATATGACATGTTCAACAAGAATATGTCATGTTCTCATAATCCAAGACCCAAGTGCATTGAATTTTTTTCCATTGGAGAATCATTTTGTGTAGAAGACCCATACTAAGGTTTGTGTCAACATAAATGTAAGCATATGTACACAAATGAATGCGAGAGCTCTCTCAAGACAATATTGATGTAAGTTCCCAAAGATTTTTCACTATCCTAAAAATATAGTAAATGATAGAAATGTATTGGTAAATTAGGAGGATTAATCTAAAATGACATTTTCATAATTGATATAGAATTAGGATCAAAATTTGGAAACCAAGGAGTTATAAAAATATGTGCATTTCACCAAAAGAATAAAAAGAATCCTTTGGAACAAAAAAATATCTCACATTTCTTTGTCAAAGTGGAATTAATCGCACTTATATAAAGATGAAGTAGGAGTCCAATACCATTAAATCAACAAATGGCTGTGTCATTTTCATACAATGAATGTAGATGGTAGAGTTTTGGAACTGTAATATCGACCATCAACACCTCCTCAACATGCTATGTTATATAATCTCTAGAAATAGGTGAAGGATTCAAAGCATTAGGATTAACAATTTTTTTTTCACTGCATCCCTAAAATACATCCCAGTTCCCAACATTCATGCAATCACAATGCCAAAACAATAGTTGAATAATTTGAAATATGATGATAAAAAGGATGAAATACATCCTCTATTTTTTTATCCTTATAAAGAAGAAATGACTGGGCAATGTGAATTTGTAAGGTACCAGATCTATTATAATAGCAGAAAACATAAAAAATGTAGAGAATAACAGGGAAACAATGCAATATATGAAACCACAACACCAAAATAATACCTTTATTGATGGGAAACAATGTTCCCTTGCCTCTTCGAGGGGGAAACCTCTATTATAGAAACGCTCTATTACAATAATTCTCAAGAAAAATACTTACCATACTCTCAACTCCTATTTAAACTAAATCTATCTACCAAAGGAACAATCTAGAGGAAGATCTTCTAGAAGCAAAAGCTTCTATTAGGTATTCTTACATTTGACTTATTCTTCCTTATTACTAGGCCTTATTAATATCATCCTTTATTACATGGACAATATATTATTCTACCTATATGAGGGGTTAGGAGGTTAGGTCCCCAACATGCCATACCCCTTAAAAATGACCTTGTCCTCAAGGCTTGAGATGCATAAATTGCTGCAGAATGGTAGTTGAATCCCATGTGGCATATGATAGACTTGTATCTTTCCACTGTAATAACAATTCCTTCATGGTGCACTGATGAAGACGACGCTCACACTGATCCAAGAATTCTTGTGCCTACAACCAAATGAAACCTTCTTCATCCAACTCAGAGAGACTAGTTTGAGTTTGCCTCTTAGTTCCAAACACCTTCTTTAAGCATGAGACATGAAAAACAATATGGAACTTAGAATTCCCTGGAAAAGATAATTGATAGGCCACATGTCCCACATGCTTGAGAACTTTATTTATGGATATTCAGTGGAGTGGAAGGAGGGGCAGGAGTGGCAAGTTTAGGGCAGGGAAGAAAGGATGGTTTGTGGGTTTGAGAAGAGACAACATGTTGTTATTCCTTATCTCTTTTAGTAGCTTCCACCTAACTTTGAGGGCGAGCCATGAGGACATGAGCACAGATCTCATCCTTGAGGCCACTGATAAAGCATTCTAGGAAAAAAACATCATACATGCCCTCTGTGTCGAAATCCAAGCACTCAAGGGAAGCTATAAAGTCTTCCACTATTCTAGATTGTTTCAACTTGGTCAAATGACCAAAATGGTGGGAGCAAGTGTCAAAGCATTCATAAATCTCTGCAACAAATTATGTCCAGGCCAGATACCCTTGGCGGGCATTTTTTCTCCATTACCATCATTGTCAATGTGCTCAATCTAGATGAATAACACCATACTAGAGTTTTGCCAACTCATTAGTAATTTTGTACAAAGATAAATAGTGTTCCATTTGAGTGACCCAGCCTGTTAGATCCAAGCCATAAAATTTGTTCGCCTCCACGGGAGGGGGATGCAGGTCTTGCTAAAAGTGGTTGGAAGGAAAGGATGTGGACTGGGAGGATTCAGGATCCTCGGGATTATAAGGTATGGTAGAAGAGAAAGGATTCGGGGTGTGCTTAAACCAGGTGGTCAAATTGTTCACTACATCCTAGGATTGTTGACAGATGGTTGCAATTTAAATATGGATGTGGGAAGTGATTTGAGTGGAGAAAGCTAGGAGTTGAGGTTAGCAACACTGGAAGTAAGGGAAGAAACATTGATCTGGGTTTGCTCATTAGCTTTGTCCAAGGATGCGAGACGTTGTTCTCAATCTTAGTTGTGGGTGTGGGCCATGGGGATGGGGAAGGGGGGGGAGTGGAACTGTACAGAAAGAGGTTATCGGTGAACGTGTTACATATTCCCCCATAGTAAGATTGATCTTATGGAATTTTCCTAAGAAATTTATAGTTCCTCCATTTGTAATCATTACTTGAAACTCTGGCACTGGATATACAAAGCAATTGAGAGCTTTGGCTAATTTATAGTGAATGAAATTATGAGTACTACCAAAATCAATTAGGGCTATTTCCCTTTTCTTTTTGATATATCCTTCAATCTTGAGGGTTTGAGGAGTTCTAATTCCATCCAATGCATTACACTATATCATGGGAGTCAACTCTTCAGAAGAAATTGCTTCTACATTTTCATCTTGAGATGGTTCTTGTTCTTCTTCTTCTTCCTCTTCACAATCTATGTAGAATAATTTCTTCTCACCACTTCTCTCTCTCTCTCTCACACCCATGTAGAATAATTTCTTCACCACAATTATGTCCCCACTGTGACTCTGTTGTCAAGCAATTAACATCATATAAACCTTTTCTTCTTCCTCCAATTGTTGAGGTAACAACCTCTAGGTTAAGGGTGTTTCAAAATAAGGATCATTTTTCTCTCCATAGATGTTAAGATTGGTCCTCTAGTAGCCATAGCCATACTTTTAATTTCAACATTTCTCACCCCAAATGCATCTCCAATGATTTGCTCTTTATAGAACCCTCATGTTGAATGTTATCCCTTTAAAGTTCCTATGAATAAAAAAATCAAGTGCTCATCCTGAATATCAGTTACCTTTATATTCACCCTTGCCCCTCAATGTGCCTCAGAATCCCAACCCTTTGGTTTGAGTTTTATCAATTGGCCAAAGAAGGCATTTCTCCTTGTATCCCCATAGTGCTATTTCTTCCGTGAAAAATTTTCCAAGTGATGAGCGACTAAGAACAAAGTCAATTCCATTCAAGCAAAAACTGGATTGGGTCATAAATATAAAGAAGCAATTGCACTTTTTGTGTGCATGTGGCAATACTGGCAGATTCAAAGACCGTTCCATCCGGTATCCATGTGATTGGGTCCTTTCCATCAAACTTCCTCATATCGATCTTTTAAGAACGTATTGGTCTTCAACCCAAAGTTGGAGTTTCTCCATTCTTGATTCATCTCCTTATGGTTCCCTCATCATGAATTTCATTGGATACATTTTTACCAGCGCCCCTCTCTATTAGGAAAATTTTCAATCCCTTCCATGATCCTTTAAACCATCCATCTTCGTGACCAAGTATTGCCTCCAATTTAGCTTCATTGAATCCATCATCCCCTTGTGTAATTCATCTTTTGTCATTATCTCTCTTTTGTAATTCATTTATGTCCCTACACATTTCTTTCATCTCATCAAGAGTTCAAGTAGGACTATCTGAGGCTTTATTTGGTGTATAATTTCCTTTTTTTGGTGGGTATGTTGGCAAACTATCACTTTTAAACCTTGATTTTGAGGTGGTTCCTCTAAACAATCTTTATTCTAACAGACTTCCAAATTTTGGCCCCTTCCGGTATGGAACTTTTATAGTTCTGACATTTATTCTCCTAATGCCACGTGTCCCATCAAAATTAGATGTTCCAAGTGAAATTTCACGTAACTTCCCCACAACTTGTTGATTTTTGGTCTTCAGAGATCCCACTTGTATAGCATGCCCCGTGATCAAAATAATTGATTAATATTAAGGAAAATCGTACCAGATATACTACGGATTGTCCACTATCTAATGCAATTAGTCTCACTCAATTTGTATACCTAGGAAGAAGTTATGATTTTTACCTAGAACACCTTCTTTGAGACTAATAACATTAGCCATATACCCCATCTTCCACTGTAACGTATCTACAAATGTAAGCTAACCCAGAAGATGAAATTTTATCACGTGATATCTTACTAATTATGTGGAATAACCTATGGATTTCGTGGTCCAAACGTTATTTAAAAAATTTTATAGAGAAAATTCTGGAATGACTCAATTCATGATGATTCTAGAACCCTATCTTACATGTGTTGTATCCGGGAAAGTATAAGGAATTGGGAGTCGAATTTTTACCCAGTAATCTTTGATCCTGCCTACTAAATATCCCTCCAAGGTTCCTTTGAAGCATCAGAAACACAATTATAGAAAGATTCCTAAGCAGGTTCTATATAAGAAAACCCTAAGACCTAGAGCTCTCATACCATATGTTAAGAACCAAATATCAATATAGCATAGAAAACCTCAAATAAGTACTCAACGCCTCTTTGAAAAAGAGATAATTTCAGTTAATAAGCATCTTTGATGGGGAAACCTCTTTTTACCCCACTTAAATTTTCATTTGGAATCATCAGGTAATTGATGATTCCAAATGAAAATGTTCCTTTGGTATATATATATGAGACTAGAGGTACAATTACAACTAATGGACCTAAGCCTATTACAATAAAAATAACATTACTAATATAATATTCTAATTATGGGTAATGTGCCACTACTTAGGGCTTAAATTGCATGGTACCACAATGATCAAAGGCAAAGAGAGGAAGTCACCGGATAGGATGCCAAATAGGATTTCCTTAGAAAATGATAGGTATGGGATCAAGAATCGTGGTGAAGAGAGGACTCCAATGGATCGGTCTCAAATAAGGCTATGTAGGAACCTCTAATTTCCTTTTTTACTCCCATGGAGTTATACTTTGATTTGAATAATATTGCATTGATGAAATCCCCGTGATTCTTACCGTAGAAGAAACGTGCAGTGACTTTGAAACCCTAATGAAGCGGAGGGTTGCACAAGAATAGATTCTCCTGCTATTTTTTGGTCACTGCAATTCATCAAACACCAGGATCCTTGAGAAATTCCAACACTTTTCTTGCAAACAAATCAAGAAATACATGCCATTCATTTGCAATACTTTTCCATTGATTGTGTGTAATCATTTTGCCAAACAGATGTTAAGTGGTGTTCATCATTATCATTCTGAACTGATGTCCAACCAACCCTTACTACTTAGGTGAGGCCCAGGTCTCAAACCTAACGACCACCACCATAAACCCCTAGGCTAGCACTGCTGCCGCAAGCAAAACACCCAGCGCATGAACCTATCACCTAGCAAGGACCAAGACATCTCAAGCCCAACGAGGTGGACCCCATCCCAATTACACCTTCCAGCCCCTATAACAATGAACCAACATACCAATTTTGCAAGAATTAAAACCCCAATAAGGAAAAATAACAATCATACTACCCAATCACTCTAGCTATAAACCCTAGACCATAAATCTATTAGTAATTATAACTCATCTCTTTGTATTTTAAGATGGAGTAATGTTTTCATTTACTCCCAATCAAGTTTTGATTAAATCTCATCAAATTTTGTAATTTTAGGGAAGCCCTCTACATTCCTCATAATAACCCACGCTACCATACCTGCTAAAGTTCACTAAAATCCGCTTAACTTCTATAAAAACGTATTAAATTTTTTAGAGAGGGCAAACGCCTTTTTTATTAACACTCACCCATATAGTTGTCATATTGACTAGTTCATATTAGCTTCGAAAGAAATTGGATTTTGGATTTTAATGGTATTTTTTTTGTATTGAATTATTTGAGAGAAATTGATTTTCATGGTATTTTTTTAGGATTAAATTATTTAGAGAAATTGAAATAATTTATTTTTATCTCATTTGGCGGATTGCCATTTATGTTCAAATCTAAAAATTCATGGGGATTTAGTAAAGAGATAATAAATTGATTATGAAGTCCTTTTATTTGTGGATAAGGAATTTATTATTAGTCGTGAAAAATCCATAGAAACATATATATCCCATCATCCAAATTCTAAATATATCCACCATCTAAATTTTCGCTAATATGATTTTTAAGAAATAATAATTAAATAAAAAAATACCCAAATTCAAATTCCATGTTCCTAGTCAATTGAGTATAGTATGGATGATTGTGGAGGAAAATGATTGTTATCCCCAACCCAAGTTCAATTCCATAATAACATGAATAAAAAAAGTATGTTGTAATGTCACACATTCCTTGATCGACACACCAATTTTATTACGCCAAAAGGCATAGGCACATTTAATAGGTCCGTTCGACGGTTCAAGTTTTGCAAGCCATCTTTTCGGGTTCACCAACCACGAATTTGTGGCTGCGCTAGTCTTGTATTACACTTAATACACGACGTTAATTTGATATATAGCCTTTATTTTGGATGGATTAAAGCTTGTTGGATATATAGCCTTTATTTTGGATGGATTAAAGTTGGTCAAACCTTGTGGGAGGTAGACATTCACCGATTCTTTGTTTCTGTAACAGGAGAATCTGCTCCGTCCTCAACCATTGAATACGCAATTACGTGTCTCGGAATCGGAATAGAACTCTAACCATGGAAGTTGAGGCACATAGGCAGAGTGTTGCAACGCCAGAGAAATGGGGTAAGGCGTTAAGCAGGGCTTTTAATGCCGTGGTGGTGTTAACAGTCACTGCCACTCGTGATTTTGATACAGAGAGCGCCGGTGTCTATAATGCTACCGGTTTCATCGTCGATAAACAACGCGGGGTCATTCTCACCAATCGCCATGTCGTCGAACCTGGGCCTGTTGTCGCCGAGGCTACGTTCCTCAATCGCGAGGAGATTCCGGTTTATCCTGTTTACCGTGACCCTGTTCATGATTTTGGATTTTTCCGTTTTGATCCCGCTGCACTAAAGTTTATGGAACCTGAGGAAATCCCTCTCGCACCAGAAGCTGCAGCTGTTGGATTGGAGATCCGGGTGGTGGGTAACGACAGTGATGAAAAGCTTTCAGTTATGGCGGGAACCCTAGCCCGATTGGATCGACATGCCCCTCTTTATACGACTGATGGGTACAATGACTTCAACACATTTTATATGCAGGCAGCTTCAGGGACAAAAGCGGGCTCAAGCGGGTCACCAGCAATTGATTGTGACGGACAAGCAGTTGGAATAAATGTTGGCTGCACGAAAGTTTGCATTTTTCTTCCATTGGATCGAGTCGTAAGGGCTTTGAAAATTGTAAAGAGGTGCAAGGAAGAGTCCGGCATCGATGGCAAGCAGTCCATATTCCTCGAGGCACACCCCAGATGACCCTTTTCACAAAGGGTTTGATGAGGCACGTCGGTTAGGGCTTCAAGAAGGGACTGAAAAATTAGTGAGACAGGCGTTTCCTGCCGAGACAGGAATTCTTGTTATAGATCCGTGGTGCCAGGGTGTCCCGCTGAGAATCATTTAGAGCCGGGGGATTTACTTGTCTGTGTCAATGGTGAGATTGTAACGCATTTCTTGAAGTTGGAGACAGTTCTCGATGATAATGTTGGAAAGAATATCGATTTAGAGGCCGAGAGGGGTGGTAATACTGTAAAGGTTACTCTGGAGGTCCATGACCTACATTCTATAACTCCTCACAATTTTTTGGAACTAAGTGATGGCGTAATTCATCCTCTATCGTACCAACAGGCTAGGAATTTCTCCTTCAATTGTGGTCTAATATATGTTGCAAAACCAGGGTATATGTTGTCAACAGCAGGTGTTCCTCCTCATGCCATCATTAAAAAATTTGCAGGGAGCGAAACTACACGAGTTGGGAAGAATTTATATTCATTTTGTCCAAACTACCTAGAGGATCACGGGTTCCTCTGGAATTTGTGACACATAAAGATCGTCATCGAAGCATGTATATTCTTGTCACTGTTGACAGGCATGAATGGTATATGAATGGTATGCAGAACCTCAACTTTACACTCGAGACGATGCAACTGGATTGTTGAAAAGGACGCCTGCAATATTGGCAGTCACATCTTCAACAGATAAACAGGTTAGCGCCATGGAAGTGGATTCATCAAAAGTCATTACTAGTCTAGGTTTGAAACGTATTGGCAGCAATGTAAGAAGTGATAGAGATATGTCAAATTCCCAAACTTTTGTTTCAGATTCTATCAAAAACGATAGAATCTGAAACAAAAAGGAGACGGCTGAATGATCAAGATGCGCCTGGTAGAGCACTGAGAATTAAAACTTTATCTGCCGAGAAAGTCATAGAACCAAGCCTTGTCAGGGTTGAGGTCAATATACCAACATCCGCATTGCTTGATGGTGTGCAGAATAAACCTCTTTCTCAGACAGGGGTGGTGATCTATCATTCGGAAACCGTAGGAATAGTTGCAATTGACAAGAATACAGCGGGGACATCTATAGCAGATGCCACCTTATCATTTTCTGCGAACCAACTGGAAATCCCTGGGCAGGTTGTTTTTCTGCACCCTGTACACAATTATGCATTAGTAGCATATGATCCTGCTGCACTAGGTCCATCTTGGGATGTAGCTGTACGTGCAGCTTCTCTTCTTCCTGAACCTGCTTTGCGTAAAGGTGATACTGTATATCTTGTTGGTTTGAATAAGAGCTTACAAGCTGCATCACGCAAGCGCATTGTCACAAACCCACAAGTTCAATTGAATATTGCTCCAGGTGCTATTCCCTGTTATAGAGCCACGAACATGGACGTAATCGAATTAGAGTCAAATTTAGGGGCTACATTTTCCGGTGTACTAGTGGATGAGCAGGGAAGGCTTCAAGCATTATGGACAAGCTTCTACAACCCGCTGAGCATAAAGAGTCCATTTTTTCAAGGAATTCCAATTTATGCAGTCAGACAGGTGTTACAGAGGATTATTGATCGAACTGAAGGTTTACCTTTGCTTATTAACCGACATAAAATCTCTATGCCGCTCGTCCGCATTTTAGAGGTTGAATTTTATCCGACGTTACTTTCAAAGGCCCGTAGCTTTGGTTTAAGCGGCCAGTGGATTACCGAGTTAGCAAACAAAGATCCTCTGAGACAACATGTGTTGCAAGTAAAGTGTTCTTTCGCCGGATCACGAGCAGAAGGTAAGGTGAAGACTGGTGACATGCTATTGGCCATAGATGGGAAGCCAGTTACCAGTTATCGTGATATTGAGAATGCTTGCCGGCTTCTGGATGAGAGCAACGACGAGGAAGGAAATCTAAGACTTAAAATTTTCCGGCAGGGTAAGGAGGTCGAGGTTCTTGTGGGCACCGACGTAAGAAGCGGGTTTGGATGCATGCACATTGTAAATTGGTGTGGCTATGTTTTACAGGAAACGCACTCCGCTGTCCGTTCGCTCGGATTTTGGCCAGATGAAGGGCGTGGGGTATTCCTGTCAGGATTGCATTCTAGCAGCCCTTCCCATAGATATGGAGCTTCTACTGGTGATTGGATTGTTCAAGTTAATGATATACCGACGCCTGATTTGGCAGACTTTTGTTAATTTAACAAAAGAATTCGAGCACGGTAAGTTTGTTCGTGTTAAGACAGTGGATTTAGATGGAATAAGCCAAGTTTTTGCTTTGAAGCAAGACTTATATTACTGGCCAACGTCGGAACTTAAATTTGACCCGGAAACGGCAATATGGAATCGGACAACCATTAAAACTGTCCGTGATGATTTTTAACATTGCTTAAAGCAGTAAGTTAAAGACTCTACTCTTTAAAGATAGCAAATGAAGATTTTTTAGGGGATATTTGTCTGAAATCGACAGAGAAATTTTTGGATTTGTAGATTTAAGTGTGTTAGGAGTTTTTCAGCATGTTAATGTTGGAACTACTCTGCATTCAGATATGGATTTTGAACAACAAAAATTTATATGCCCAGTGAAAAAACCCATTTGATAGAACCTTTCTTAAAACTATCCATACAATTTGTGTTTCATGGTTTTTCATTTTGTTGCCTAACCAAATCACCCTATTCTATTCTCCATTTTTTTTGGGCAATCAATGTTAAAATAATCAATATTAGTTTGCATTTGTTGTATCTTTAACACTATGAAGGAATTGTATAGTTGTCTCCATTCTCAACCAACAATTCAAATGTTTCAACCATAAGAATTGCTTTACTTCAATTGTTATATATATATAAATATTTATTTGTTAGTAATACTTTTTTAAATCACATGTGTTAACTTCGTTACTCCATATAAAAGTATTGAATGAATTAGAAATCTTATGTGCTCAATAAGTATTTTTCTTTCATTTCATATGGAGAAGTAGAAAGCACTTATGTACTCAATAAGTGTTTTTTTTACTTTCTCTTTATATAAAGTTGATACAAAATTATTTTAATTAAAAGTGAATGTTGATATAAAATTATTTTACTTAAGGTGGATGTTAGAAGATATGTTTAAATGACATGTGTCAACTCCATGATTTTTTGAAATATTTTATTTATGGCTCACATTGAATATTTTTCTTATTATTATTTTTTAAATGCTATATGTCAACCTAAGGAGACATCCCCAGGGAAATGTTCTGCTCTCATCCTCCCACTGGTCTTTTGTTCCATCCCCATGGAATTATGATATTATTATCATTGGATCTACCCCTACCATAGTGGAATGTGTTAAAATCTCCTGCACTACTATATGTGTACTGCTGTTAGGGACTTTGAACTCCCCAAAGGGATTTCTACTGCATCTAATTTGTACCACTACTTGTGCCTTACTATTGGTACTTCCAATTTTATAAATTTCTCACTTATATTCCTGACTTCCCATTCCTTTTGACCATCGGGCCAATCGGTTCTCTAAACAACTCTTTATTTGTTAATGTGTTAAAAATACATGGGGTTGTAGGTTCTCTACACTGATTCGGATCTAGATAGGGATATTTTCTTCCTCATTAGATCCCACTCCACTAGTCTTTCTTTCTCATATGTGGTGCATATTATTTCTTCAATGTGCTCCACACAAGATCGCTCTCACTCTTTCTTCACCACTCTCCAAGCTCTTCCCCTCTTAGCTACTACTCTTTTTCCTGGTTGCTTATATATTGGTAGGGTCTACCACCTGATGTCGCTCCTTCCTCTTTCTCAGATAATTTCCCTCGGATTCTCTTGGATCTCATCATAATAAGATCTTCATTGTGCTCTCTTTCTATCCATTTCCATCCTAATCTTTCCATGTTTCTAACTCCTGTGCACGCTAGGTAGTCTAGTTGTTCCATTCCATGGTTAATACCTTTATCATGAAATAATCTCTTGAATAGAAGTGTACAACGATATGATGTACCTACCAAATGAAGTGTTGTATGATTCCCTTAATAAACTCCTTATCTACTATACTGTAAGACTGAAGGGGTCCACCGCAAACTCAGTGATATATCCCACTACAATGTTGTCTAGCCAAAATTCTACTGCGTGAGTGAATTTGTTATTCACCCTTTTCAATCGCATGACACTTTATTTTGTCCACTCCACTAATATAACTCTATTCTTTGGATGGGTATCTTTCACCCACAAGTATCCACTCGCAATAGTGGGAAACCTACCAAAGAGAAAAATATCATGTATTTCATCAATAGGTATCTTTCCAAATATTGCCATGGCTTAAACCTAGAGATTCTATTATCTTTGTGGAAAAACTGTAGTTCTTGAACTGTCAACCATATTTAAATACCCAATTTCATGGGGTTCCAACCTAAAACACCCCTTTATTAAGCCTCCTCATGCTCTATTGTATATGCATCCCTCTCTTGATCTAATCTTTGAGTTCCAATCTAATAAATGTAACCATTATTGTTTATTTCACCTGGGATGGACCAAGTTCTAACTATAATATTAACAACATACCCTTCAAATTCATTGGCCCCTTTGATACCGTAAGGAAACAACCGCAATACTACATCATACAAATTTCACCCAGATGGATTCTATGGGTGGTTGTAGGAATTAGATGTTTGCAACCTAGATGGGATGTGTATCCTTAGAGGCATTTAACCTACTTATTGTTAACATTAAAACCCTCATTAGATCTTATTCCAGACCATTGTCACAACTATTCTAATAGGAATTCATTAACCATTATAGTCGTAAGTGTTCAATGATAAGTATTTGTCTAGTGTAACACAAGATTATGATCTAAACACTAGTTATAACATTCATTTATTTAGAGCCATCCTTCAAATTCCATTAGTTTATTCTAGTGCGCAATGTTATTTCCTTCATCATTTAACTTGTTCATCATCACCTTACTAAAGAAAATACAATAAAAACATTGCATACTTCACAATAATAACATGGATATACCGTGGTTCACACCCCTGGGCTATGTCCACAAATATTTTTCACTTGGGCTCTTTATTCATCTTCATGCAAAATCTAGTAGCAAAGAAATTTGGGACAAAGTTCACAACATCCATGAAGGCTTAAGGACAAGGTCAAGAAGGCTAAGCTCCAAAATCATAGAATATAGTTCAAGAGTTTGAAGATGAATGAAGAAGAAATGATGCACCATCTCCTTTGTGTGGATGAAATTAAATTAACAATGGATGAATTCATGGGATCCTCACTGCATATGAAATGAGGACTGAAAAGAAAAAACTATCAAAGAAAAAAACTTTCAAACTCCTCAAAGAAGACAAAAAATTTCAAGAATAAAATCAAGCAATTGTTTCAGTTTATGAATTAATTTTAAGGAAGCAAATTTTTGAGAAAACAAAAAGGGATCTCGAAAATATAAAGGTAATTTTCCATTTAAACAAGTTTTGTGAATCAGGAAAAGTGGGACATTTTTCTAGTAAGTGTCTATATACAAAAAATTAAAGTAGTGGTAAAGAAGAAGACACTTATAAATTAATATAAAGGGAAACATAATCAACACAAAAATAACCACAAACAAGACAAGCATAAAAAGAATAACAACTTTATAAGAAAAAACGAAATTTCACCTGTGCTGGGTCGATGACTCGTCTTAAGAAATCAATTCTAGCACTGATAGAGAAGAAAATATCTTTATTGAAATCAAAACAAAGATTGATGAAAACAAAGAAATGGTGGATTCAAAAGAAGATGAAAATTCTCAAACAAATGGGAGAAGTGGATCTTGAAGAAGAAAATCGTGTTCTTTAAGCGTAAAACAAATAAGTTGAGGAAAACGAATTTGAAACGAAAGAGAATTTGTAGAAATATGAAGAAGAGGATCGTGATTCAAAAGCCCAAATGTTACAAAGGCTTGAAGAATTAGATAAAGATTATCATAAGCCTAAAAATTCAATTAGAAGAGGAAAGAAGGATAGAAGAAGTGGTGAGAATCCCACTAATAAAAAAGGAAGAAAATTGCAAGAGGCTAGAATATGAAATTGTTTCCTTAACAAAGGAAAGAAAGAAAACAACTATTGAGTCAAAGTTTAAAAAGAGTGTTGAAACCTTAGATGATATCATCAATTGTCAAATATATTCATTCATTAATATTGTTCTTGGATATGATTTGTTTGTTTCCTCCCTACCTACACTTAGCCTTGCTACAACCAGGGTAAGTTCTATTTGTTGTAGGAGAAGTTTACACTAGTTTTCTAGGAGAACAACCTTTTGTTTATTGTGTCAAACCGATTGATGAATTGCATCCTCCTTGCATGCCATTATTTGAGGATGTTGTTACGAATAACATTGTTGTTTATATGTCAAGTTTTTATACTCTTGTAAGGGAACATGAACTTGGGCCTACTTCCTTTGATCATCTAGCACAAAACAAATTTCCCTATCATCACCATCACCATATAAATCAAAGGAATGGAAAGCATGCTTTCAAATATTTGCAGAAGAGATGTGGAAGAAAGAATTTTGGACCAGTTCCAACTGCTAGGATAGATTGTGGTTGTATTGATGAGTGGTCAGTGGAATCATTCATCACATGTTTGAGGGAATTCATATCGTTGACTATCATTAGTTGTACAATCATGTAGTGTTTCTCTTACTTATTGATGATTTCCTTGGAAGTTGTCAACTAAGGATCAAACCAACATGATAGTTGACTGGAGTTTCGACTAAGTTTTGGTTGGGTTGTTTGTCAACTAGAATTTTCAACAAGAACTATTTTTGCTACCTATAATCCCTTAGGGAGGAAATATTTGAAGTCATCGATATGCTAACCCAACCGATGTCTTATTGTTGGCTCGATTGTTTCTTATTGAATCGACTTGGATTTCCTGAGATGAATCGGACCATGTTTGACTATTGTAAGAGATGCACTCCCACTTATGTTCGATATAGATATTGTATGGATTGACAAAGATTGATTATCTAGCATCATTGCTTGCTAGTGTCCATACCTCTATCTCGTGGAGCGTTGTTGTATCAGCGTTTGAGCGCTTTTCAAAGGAGACTGTACCAAAAGGGGGAAAACTATGAGCCATGTTAATTTTTTCTTAAGAAAAATTGAAGAAATTCTCTAGAATGGAATATTGTAAACCTGTCAGCACACCCATGGTCATAGGCTGTAAATTGAGCAAAAATAATGAATCTCTGGAAGAAAATCAAACATTATATAGGTCAATGATTGGAAGCCCCGCTATGTGAGCATTTAAGGCTTCTAATATTTATGCAAGCAATAAGAATAGTTGCATGATTTCTAGTTGCACCAATAGAAACATGTACAAGCCAAAAGGATATTCAAATATCTAAATGGAACGTTTTGTAATTCTCGCTTATGGCACCTTGAAGATGTTAATATTTTACTCAACAACATATACACATGCATTCAAGGTGTAGTGTTGGATGACATAAAATTACAAGTGGATCTAGAATTCCTATCGGGCAACAACTAGCGTCTTGGTTGAGTAAGAAACAATATTTAGTCTCTTTATCCACATTAAAATCCAAGTATATTGCAAAACAACATGTTACATGTTATCTAGGATGGTCAAACATCGCTCTGGACATCAAGGTAGAATATTTATTAGTCAATATCATCATTTTGTGATAACACAAGTGCAATAAAAATTTCAAAGAATCATTGTTATGCACTCAAAGAAGAAGCAAATTTCCACCAAGTGTACTTTAACCAAGTGTCAATCTATAATATATTTCCACCAAGGAACAAATTGAAAATATTTTTACCAAAACCCCTTCATAGAGAAACATTTGAATATGAGACAGAGGCTGAGTGATATCCCTCTCATATCACCAGCATAGAACCTGTGGGGAGCATACCTTTTTAATTAATTTCAACAGCAGGTGTTCCTCTCGAATTTGTGGCACATAAAAGATCATCATCGAAGCATGCATGTTCTTGTCACTGTTGACAGGAATGAATGGTATGCAGAACCTCAACTTTACACTCGAGACGATGCAAATAGATTGTGGAAAAGGACGCCTGCAATATTGGTTGTCACATCTTCAACAGATAAACAAGTTATTACCATGGAAGTGGATTCATCAAAAGTCATTACTAGTCTAGGTTTGGCAGCAATGTAAGAAGTTATAGAGATATGTCAGATTCCCAAACTTTTGTTTCAGATTCTATCATTTTTGATACACAAGAGACGCGGACGCCAGCCCATAAGATGCGCCTGGTAGAGCGCTGAGAATCAAAACTTTATCTGCCGAGAAAGTCATAGAACCAAGCCTTGTCGGGGTTGAGGTCAATATACCAACATCCTCATTGCTTGATGGTGTGCAGAATAAACCTCTTTCTCAGACAGGGGTGGTGATCTATCATTCGGAAACCGTAGGAATAGTTGCAATTGACAACAAGAATACAGTGGGACATCTATAGAAGATGGTGTAGATGCCACCTTATCATTTTCTGCGTACCAAATGGAAATCCCTAGGCAGGTTGTTTTTCTGCACCCTGTACACAATTATGCATTAGTAGCATATGATCCTGCTGCACTAGGTCCATCTCGAGATGTAGCTATACGTGCAGCTTCTCTTCTTCCTGAACCTGCTTTGCGTAAAGGTGATACTGTATATCTTGTTGGTTTGAATAAGAGCTTACAAGCTGCATCAAGCAAGCGCATTGTCACAAACCCACAAGTTCAATTGAATATTGCTCCAGGTGCTATTCCCTGTTATAGAGCCATGAACATGGACGTAATCGAATTAGAGTCAGATTTAGGGGTTACATTTTCTGGTGAGCTCGTGGATGAGCAGGGAAGGCTTCAAGCATTATGGGCAGGCTTCTACAACCCGCTGAGCATAAAGAGTCCATTTTTTTCGAGGAATTCCAATTTATGCAGTCAGTCAGGTGTTACAGAGGATTATTGATCGAACTGCAGGTTTACCTTGCTTATTAACGGAAATAAAAATCTCTAAGGTGCCGCTCGTCCGCATTTTAGAGGTTGAACTTTATCCGACGTTACTTTCAAAGGCCCGTAGCTTTGGGTTAAGTGACCAGTGGATTATTGAGTTAACAAACAAAGATCCTCTGAGACAACATGTGTTGCAAGTAAATTGTTCCTTCGCCGGATCACGAGCAGAAGGTAAGGTGAAGGCTGGTGACATGCTATTGGCCATAGATCGGAAGCCAGTTACCAGTTATCGTGATATTGAGAATGCGTGCCGACTTCTGGATGAGAGCAAGGATGAGGAAGAAAATCTAAGACTTACAATTTTCCGGCAGGGTAAGGAGATCGAGTTTCTTGTGGGCACCGACGTAAGAAGTGGGTTTGGATGCATGCACATTGTAAATTGGTGTGGCTATGTTTTACAAGAAACGCACTCCGCTGTCCGTTCGCTCAGATTTTGGCCAGATGAAGGGCGTAGTGTATTCCTGTCAGGATTCCATAATGGCAGCCCTTCCCATAGATATGGAGCGTCTACGCTGCTGATTGGATTGTTCAAGTTAATGGTAAACCGACGCCTGATTTGCAGAGTTTTGTAAATTTAACAAAAGAATTCGAGCACGGTAAGTTTGTTCGTGTTAAGACAGTGGATTTAGATGGAATAAGCCAGGTTTTTTGCTTTGAAGCAAGATTTATATTACTGGCCAACGTCGGAACTTAAATTTGACCAGGAAAAGGCAACATGGAATCGGACAACCATTAAAACTATATGTGATGATTTCCAACATTCTTATAGGTTAAAGATCTTTAATAAATTTAAAGATTTTGGGGACATTTGGTCTGAAACTGGTCAGAAATGGTTGGATTTGTAGATTTAATGGATTATTTCTGTAAAATCCAAGTGAATTAGTCGAACAAAAAATAGTGATTAGTGTAAATTTATATACTGAATTTGGATTCAAGCTAAAAAAACATTTGGTAAAACCTTTCTTAAAACTATCCAAAAAGATTAGATTTGTGTTTCATGGTTTTTCATTTTATTTTTTAACCAGGTCACTCTATTCTATTCATTTTTTTCTGGCAATCAATGTTAAAAATAATCAATATTAGTTTGCATTTCTTGTATGCCTAACACTAATGAAGGAATTGTATAGTTGTCTCATTCTCAACCTACCATTCAAATGTTTTAAATCCATAAAAATTGTTTTACTCCCTTCAATTGTTTTTAGTATATATAGAAATATTTATTTGTTAATAATACTTTTTAAATCATACGTTAATCTATTATGTGCATTGAATGAATTAGACATCTTGTGCTCAATAAGCATTTTTTATTTTCACTTCATATGGAGAAGTAGAAAACACATATGTTCTAAGTGTTTTTTAATTTCAATCTTTCTTTATATATAAAATTGATACAAAATTATTTTTTAATTAAAGGTGAATGCCGACATAAAAATTATTTTGAATTTAAGGTGGATGTTGGGAATATTTTTTAAATGCTATATAACAACTCTCAAGAGACATCCCTCCAAGACATCGCTTCTCCTGAGTGAGTTGAGTCACCTCAGAGAGCCCATGAGTTTGGTGTGCTCATGAGATGGGTGTGTCGCTCCTCTCCTGATTGAGATGAGAGGATGTGTACCCCTATGTGAGGTGAGGATGCCCATGAGATGGATGTATAATTTGAGATGGATGTATCGTTTGAGATGAGACGATGTGTGCCTCTCTATGGGTTGAGGATGCCCATGAGATGCCTGCTCTCCTCCTGATTGAGATGACAATGGCTGCACCCCCTGCGGTTGGGTGAAGGTGCCCATGAGATGGATGTATCGACTCTCAACCGAAGCTGTTATGACGTGCAGGGTCTCCCCGCCTTGTGGACTTAGCTGAGTCGCCGAGATGGTACTTCTGTGATGTTTCTCCCATGCAACTTAGTGAGATAGAGATTTGTTGAGTAGGGACGCCCCTCGTATCGGTATACTGTGGACTTGTCCCTAGTGGCAAAGCACTAGGGGATGTGTGAGATCCTTGCTATATTGTCCAAGAGAGTAAGATTTTCAATTAACCCTAAATGTGATGTAAAGGGTAGACGTCACTCCACCATATGTGAAATATAATTAATGCTTATTGTAATAATTAATTATTGAATATTATTGAGGCTGGCCATGTTACACAATAGGCCCCGTCCAGCCTAGTATAAACAAAGCAAGGACTTCCCATCAGGAAACAATACACACAAGTCACTCTATCATTTGGAAATTCCAAAGGGGTACTCTTAGGATGAAGTGCAATACTTTGGGTGCAAGTTTCATAGGCAAGAGAGCACCCTCTTGTGCATTAGGGTTTTATGGTTGGAGGTCTTTCTCTTGAATATAACAAAGGATTGTTGGTGGCTTTTCTCCTTGTTGAGAAGGGTTTTCCCGTGATACTTCTTGTGTGCTCTTGTGCATGGTACCTCTTGTGATCTTGGTTATTGCAACACTTAAAAGTTAGGTAAAATGATTTGTCTCATGGTTCAAGTAAATGCTAAATGAAATAAACCTCATGCTTGGACCTAACATAGTGGAATTCAACATGGTATCAAAGAATAGGTCTTGAAGAACCCATTGTACAAGCATTAAAGCAACTGTCCTCTCATCTCCCACAATCAGCATCTAATCTTCTAGGGTTTCCAGAAATTCGTACGACCCTCCCTTGTTTGGCTATTTCATCACCTTATACTTGAGATTTGGGGATAAAAATTGCATAGGGATGTATGTAATTCTCAAGTAACTCCAGCAACTTTCAGATTGCAATTCCAAGAATTTTAGATTTTTGGCCCTAGGGATTCTAAGGTTTCACCTTTTCCTCAGAGGAAAATTCAGATTTAGGGTTTCAACAACTCATTGAAGGAGATTAACCTCACCAGCCTTCTTGACTTTCAAGGCTTATTGTTGGCAAACATAAGTCTAACGATATTGCTAGCTTAGCCTAACCATTAGGTTTCCTAGCCCAATTGGTAAGTATTTTGTGAAGAATATGAAAATATGATTAACAAAACAATGATGGAAGATAAGCTTGATGAATCTAGCAAATACAATTCCTGGAAGTCGAGAATTCAGAGAGATGAAGACATCAAATAAGAAAGCCTCTTATTCATTTTAGCACTCTCAAGTATGGTTCCTCATTGATAATGATACTTTGTTAATTGACAATGGTGCCTCTCGAGACTACGACCGTGATTTAGAGATCACCTGAAAGATATTGTTGGAAAAGAGTCCAATCTACATGTTGTACTTGGAGACAATGCCAAATATAATCTGAAAGGGGTTGGAACCTCTACATTCCAACTAGATTTTGCATACTTCACCATATGAGGTACTATATGTACCTAGTATGAAAAGGAACCCTGTCTCCATTTCTTTCTTATAAGATAAAGGATACAATGTTACCTTGAAGGAAAAGTTCTTGAATGGCACAAAGACTCACATATAAAATTTGCCAGAGTAATTCGTGTTCGAGAAAACAACTTATATAGGTTGATTATCGCACTGAAATCTGTGCCCCGCTTACATGATAATTATCATTTTGAGTGATTTATGGCATAGGAGACTTCATCATTATTCATCATAGAGCTCTTCCATCTCTAGGGAAAATAGTAATAGGCCTTCCAGAGATACAAATTCATCATAAATGTGTTTGCAAAGGTTATGCTCTTAGCAAGAATTTTCGGTAACCTTCTTGAGCATATATCAGTCAATAGATCCCAAGAAAATATCGACTCGGAGCACATTTAGATGTGTGTGGGCCACCGATTGTTGCCTCGAATGGATATTTGTACCATGCACTCTTCATAGATGATCACCTCTAAAACTTGGATTTATTTCTAAAAAAACAAGGATGGATTCCCTGCAAGATTTCAAGAATTCAAAGATCAAGTTGAGAACCTAACCGGAATAAATATCAAGGTACCAAGATCATATAATGAAGGAGAATATACCTCCAAGGATTTCGATAATTTTTGTATTGAAGAAGGGATCAAGAGGGAGTACACATTTCACAAATCCATCATCGAGGGAACCAAGGCAATGATACACCCATCGTATTCACTTCCATGATTATGTAAGGTAGTTTACAAGGAAATTAGTATATGTTCGTAACATGAGTCCCTCGCCTAAATTTTAAGGAACATTACTCTCAAGGAAGTCTTCACTGGAGTGAATCCTAAGATTGGACACTTCAGATATTTGGGTGTCCAATCTCTTAATACCCAAAGAAGAGAGGTCCAAGCTAGACCCCGTGAAAAACATAATATCAGGAATAAAGAATCTTTGAAGTCATATCGTCTCTACATCCCCCGGCCGTAGACACATTGAGATGAGTAGAGATGTTATCTTTGAAAAAGAAATAGCCTTTCAAAGATCCATAATCCCAAATGGAGATTGACAGTGAGAAAACACCTTCTCCCCCTTCAACATTCCAGGGAGACAACCATTATTCCAGCCAATCCAGTTGATCCAGCTGTTCCAGCTTATATCCCCAAAGACATTTCTGCAAGAGGGCCACAAAATGCCCCCACTTTAGGATCAACAAACTCTGGGGAGTGGAGGTAGAGGGCCATTAAGCCCTCAAGGCATTAAGGAGAGAGAAAGATACTAAAGAGATTTTCAAGATATTTTTTAGCCATGAGCCACATCAATGATACTGAACCTTCTTGTCTGGAAAAGCAGCAGGTCATCATGTATGGAAAGATTCCATGGAAGAATAATATCAGTCCATCTTAAAAAATGATGTGTTGATATTTTTCTGAGACCATAAGGGAAGTCCGTAGTAACTTTGGAAAGGGATCTATAAGATCAAGAATGGAATTGATGGAAGTGTTGAGGAGTGTTGCAAGACATACTTGTAGCTTCTATATTACCAAGTGGAGGGAATTGACTATAATGACATTTTCTCTAGTATCTCGATACACTTCCATCCCATTTATCATTGCACTAGTTTCATCCATGGGTTGGAACTACATTAGATGGATGTAATGCAACCTTCTCAATGGTGAGATTGAGGGAAGAAGTTTACAAAGCATCCAAAAGTGACCCTTGATACAACGCATAAGAAATATCATGTGCGCGGGTTGAAGAAAACCCCAGATGGACTAAAGCAGCACCTCATGCTTCTGGTACAAAAATATGGATGATTCTGATGAGTTCTTTGGGCTTCAACAAGAGTGTTGCTGATCCGTTCCATACCACCACATTGTTGGTGATGAGTGTCCCAATTCATTCAGATGGATGATTTATTCCTCACTGGTTGAGAAAGACTTATTGTTGAATGCAATAGAGCATTGACTTCTAAATTCGACATAAAGGAATTGGGTATGATGCACTACTTTGGGACAAGAAGTATATGGGACTGATGATATTTTCTTGTGTCATTGAACCATACAAGAGACATATTGAAGAAGTTTTGATATGATAGGACTACAAATCCATGCCTACACCATGGTGATGGATTTGAAGAAAATGAATGATGCTTCTACCGATTTAGGCAAGTATCGATCCACATTTATACCGACAAATGATTCGATCATTGATATATCTAGTTACCACTAGACCTGATATATGCTATGTACTGAATGTCTTTAGTCAGCTTCATGATTCACCAAGACAATTTCACTGGATAGCATCGAATCATGTATTGAAATATCTACGAGACACAGTTGGATACGACCTGAGATACGATCCGCTGGTAGACATGAGTTTTCTGCTACATTTGGATGTAGATTTCAAGGTGGAGTGTTGGACCTAAAGACATTCGATTGTTGTTTTACATTAGAGTCTCCATGGTTTCCTCGGTGCGCGAAGAAACAAATCTTGTGGCCTTGATTACCCAAAAGTGGAGTATATATAGCATTGAGTGTGGTCGATCACAAATCGTACTTTGCAAGCTCCCGACATATTTATTTTGATCATGAGATGTATCCTAACATTATTCATTGTGATAACCAAATTTGTGTGAAGCTCTATGAGAACCTAGTGTTTCAATCATAGATCAAAACACATTGAGATAAAATATTATATCAGAGACATGGTGCGAGGGGAGCATTGCACGTGCGCACTTCCTGGCCAATACATACTTCACATTCACCAAAATCGCTTGTAAAATATTGCAAAGTTCAAGCATCTTTGTGAGAGACTTGGCCCAGAGGAGAATGCCTCCTTATCCGAGAGGGAGTGCTGATGATTTCTACTTCCCCATACATCCTCCAGACACGCTCTCCTCCTACACCGAAGTTGAGATTATCTGTGAGAGATCCCATGTGTTGGGTGCTCCACATGAGATGGGTGTTTCGCTCCTCTCCTGGACTAAGATGAGACGCATGTTCCCCCATGTAGTGGAGAGGATGCCCAAGTGAGATGGCTGTGTTGTTCCTCCATGGACTCGAGATGAACGCATGTGCGCCCCCTCGTAAGTGAGGATACCCGAGATGGTGTTTCGGGTTCCTCCTGGATTGAGAGATGAGACTCATGTGTACCCCGGTGGGTGCCTACGATAAGGGTGTGTGTCGGCCTCCTGGACTAAGCTGTTATGACGTGTGGTCTCCTTCCCTGTGGACTTAATTGATTCGGCCTTGAGATGGTACTGTAGATGATTCTCCCGTGGACTCCGTTGAGATAGATTTGTTAAGTAGTAATGGCCCCGTACGAAAGTAATGTGTGATCTATCCCCAGTGACTCCAGCACTGTGATGGCGTGGAGATCCCCGTTATATTATCTAAGAAAAGATTTGCACTTGTAACCCTAATTTTGATTTAAAGGGTACAGTCGGCTCCACCATATGTGAAAGATAATTAATGCTTCATTGTAATAATCAATTATTTTATGAGTTATTGAGGTTGGCCATGTTGTGCCAATGGACACCACCTTTGCTCATTCAATTTAGTATAAATAAAGGTGATTTCCCATTGAGGGAAACACACAAGTCACATGTCATTTGGAAATTTCAGCAAGTACATTTCTAGGGATGAAGTGCACACCTCTTGGGTGCAAGTTTCAAGGAAGTAGAGCACCCTCTTGTGTGCATTAGGTTTCATGGTTGAGGATATTCTTGAGAATATAGCAAAGGATTGTTCGTTTTCTCCTTTGCTAGAAGGGTTTTCTTAAGATATTTCTTTTGTTCTTGTGTGTTTTGGTTATTCTCTTAGATGTTATATTGCAACACTGTGAACTCAGGTAGTCGCATTTAATTCATGGTTCAAGCAATGCTAAATGAAATAAAACTCTAGTTTAAGACTAGCATAGTGAAAAATCACCAAACAAGTATGCTGAAGTAAGAGGCAAGTATTTATCCTATCCTCCCTTGATAAAAATTCATGAACTCCTAATGTAGATCGAAGTTTGGAAAATTCTCTTCCTTTCGAAAGGAGACTTTGTGAAAATGTCTACAACTTGATCTTCTGAGAAAGGAAAAAGAACACTTCAATAACTTGATCATGAATGAGATTTCTAATGAAGTGCATGTGTAGCTTGACGTGTTTGCTACGCTGATGTTGAATTGAATCTTTGGCTATCTTGATGGAACTTTGATTTTCGCACCAGAGGGTGGTTAGATGGTACTACTAGAATCCAAACTATGAAAATGATCCTGGTCAAGCCACAACGAGTTCTGTCTTGAATTAAATCCATTGCCTTATATTCTGATTTTGTTGAAGAAAGAGTAATATCCTATTGTTTCTTACAAAACCAAGTGACAAGTCCAAAACCAAAACTCTTTATCAATAATATATACCCCTAATAAGAATTCCCACCATACCTCTCAATTCAAGTTGGAATAGGTTGGTTGGCATTTCTATGGGTCAACGTGGCTCCTAAATCCATAATATTACCAACATGCTCCTTCTATTTCATCAACCCCTTCTCGATACTGGGGAGGGAGGCACAGTGCACTATGCATTCTCACCGAGATGGATTCTAGCGGTGGTCGAGGGAATTAGATTGGTTCAGAACCCTGGATGGGCGTATCTCTTAGAGGAATTTAACCTACTTATTGTTAACCTTCAAACCCTCATTATATCTTATTCCAAACCACTGTCACAACTATTCTAATATAACATCATTAACCATTATAGTTGCAAGTGTTCAATGAAAAGTATTTATCTACTATAACACAATATTATGATCTAAACACTAGCTATAATATTCATTTATTTAGAGCCATCCTACAGATTCCATTAGTTTATTCTTAGTGCACAATGATATTTCCTTTATCATTTAACATGTTCGTCACAAAATTACTAAAGAAAATACAATAAGAAACACTACATACATTCGTACAAAACATAGATATGTCGTGGTTCATCCCCCTCATGGGATATGTCCACAAAGATTTGTCGCTTTGGATATTTATTCATCTTCATGCAAAATATAGTGCTACACACTATACATTCCTTCCTTAATTACAACTGATCTCCACAGATCGCAATAATCCTCATAACAATAAGAGGAATTGTTGGATGCATGCACATTGTAAATTGGTGTGGCTATGTTTTACAAGAAACACACTCCGCTGTTCGTTCGCTCGGATTTTGGCCAGATGAAGGGCGTGGGGTATTCCTGTCAGGATTGCATTCTGGCAGCCCTTCCCATAGATATGGAGCTTCTACTGGTGATTGGATTGTTCAAGTTAATGGTAAACCGACGCCTGATTTGCAGACTTTTGTAAATTTAACAAAAGAATTAGAGCACGGTAAGTTTGTTCGTGTTAACGCAATGGATTTAGATGGAATAAGCCAAGTTTTTGCTTTGAAGCAAGACTTATATTACTGGCCAACTTCGGAACTTAAATTTGACCCGGAAACGACAATATGGAATCGCGACAACCATTAAACTCCGCCCTGCGATGATTTTACATTGCTTAAAAGCAAAGAAAGTTAAAGATTCTACTCTTTAAAGATAGGTTAAAGATTCTAGCAACAAGATTTTTTTGGGGATATTTGTCCAAATCGAATGAGAAATTCTTGGATTTGTAGATTTTAAGTGATTAGTTTTATAAAATCCTAGTGATCTTGGAGTTTTTCAAGATAAATAGCTATTGAATCCATCAATCTAAATGGATTCTGAATAAAGAAAATTTATATGCCGGATTCTAGTGAAAAAACCCATTTGGTAGAACCTTTCTTAAAACTATCCATACAATTTGTGTTTCATGGTTTTTCATTTTGTTGCCTAACCAGGTCACCCTATTCTATTCATTGTTTTCAGGCAATCACTAAATAACTATTATTGTTTTTCCATTTGTTGTTTCTTTTAACACTCCATGAAGGAATTGTATAGTTGTTTTATTCTCAACCTACCATTCAAATACCAAACCACAACGTTTCAACAAACTGCTTACAAACATTCATTCGTCGCACATTTTAAATCACATGTGTTAACTTCGTTAATTCCATATAAAAGTATTGAATGAATTGGAAATCTTATGTGCTCAATAAGTATTTTTTTACTTTCACTTCATATGAGAAGTAGAAAGCACTTATGCTCAATAAGTGTTTTTTACTCTTCTCTTTATATAAAGTTGATACAAAATTATTTTAATTAAAAGCATCGTTGATATAAAATTATTTTACTTAAGGTGGGCGTTAGAAGATATGTTTAAATGACATGTCAACTCCATGATTTTTTGAAATATTTTCATTTATGGCACACATTGAATATTTTTTTTCTTATTAATATTTTTTTGAATGCTACATGTCAACCTCGGTCTTTTGATCCATCCCCATGAAACTCGTAATATTATCATTGGATCTACCCCTGCCATAGTGGAATGTGTTGTACATGCTCCACACGGTACTACTATATGTGTACTATTATTCGATCTTGAACTCCCACCGGTATTTCTACCTGTAATTTCCATCTGTACCACTACTTGTACCTTACCATTGGTACTTCCAATTTGTACCCCTCACCTCTATATTCTCGGACTTCCCAGCTTCCTTGACCATCACACCTGGTTCTCTAAACAACTATTTATTTTCTGATGTGTTAGTTGTACATGAGGTTGTAGGTTCTACAATGATTCAAATCTGGACAGGGGTATCTTCTTCCTCATTAGATCCTTCTCCACTAGTCTTCTTTTCCTTCATATGTGTGGCTTAATATTTCTTCATTGTGCTCCCCACAAGACCCGTGATTATCTACCCTTTCTCTTCACACTCTCCAAACCTTCCTCTTAGCTAACGCTTCTCTTTCCTATTATTAAGCTTTCTATATTGGTAGGGTCTACCACCACATGTCGTTCCTTCCTTCTGCATAATTTCCTATATCTCATCTTGATCGATCATAATGGGATATTTTTCTTTATTGTGCTCTTCTCTATGCATTTCCCTCTCCATATCGTAATCTTCCCCGATGTTTTCCCCAACTCCCCATGCACGCAGGGAGGTTTATTTGTTTGATTCCATGGTTAATACCTCTTTATCATGCAATAATCTCTTGATAGAAGTGTACAATGATATGATGTACCTCCCCTTGGACCCTTTTAATAAACTCCTTATCTACTATACTGTAAGATCCTATGTATCCATTGCAAACTCAGTGATATACCCCACTACAATGTTGTCTAGCCAAAAATCTATTGCGCACGTGAATTTTTTATTCACCCTTTTCAATCGCGTGACATTTATTTTGTCCACTCCACTGATCTAAATCTATTTTTCGGATGGGTATCTTTCGACAATGTTATCCACTCCTGCAATAGTGTAGGAAACTCACTAAAGAAAATATTGTGTATTTCACTAAATACATATCTTTCCATATATTGTCATGGCTTAAACCTAGAGATTCTATTATCTTTGTGGAAAAAAGTTAGTTCATGGACTATCAACCATGTTTCAATATCCTCTTTCATGGGGTTCCAACCTAAAAACACCCCTTTTATTAATCCCTCATGCTATATTGTATGGTGCATCCCTCTCGATCTAATCTTCTGAGTTCCAACCGACAACAGAACCATTATTGGTTTACTTATCGGTTGACACAGGTTCTAACTATAATATTAACAACATACCCTTCTACCGTTGGCCCTTCTGGATACCAGAAGGAAACAAATAGCAAATACTGCATTGTGCAGTCTCACCCGAGATGGATTCTATGGGTGGTCGCAGGATTTAGATGTTTGCAACCCTGGGATGGGATGTGTATCTCTTAGAGGCATTTAACCTACTTATTGTTAACCTTCAAACCCTCATTAGATCTTATTCTAGACCATTTTCACAACTATTCTAATAGGACTTCATTAACCATTCTAGTCGTAAGTGTTCAATGATAAGTATTTGTCTAGTGTAACACAAGATTATGATCTAAACACTAGTTATAACATTCATTTATTTAGAGCCATCCTTCACATTCCATTAGTTTATTCTTAGTGCGCAGTGTTATTTCCTTTATCATTTAACTTGTTCATCATCACCTTACTAAAGAAAATACAATAAAAAGCATTGCATACATTCACACACAACATGGATATACCGTGGTTCACACCCCTGGGGCTATGTCCACAAATATTTGTCGCTTGGGCTCTTTATTCATCTTCATGCAAAATCTAGTAGCGAAAGAAATTTGGGACAAAGTTCACAACATCCATGAAGGCGATGACAAGGTCAACAAGGCTAAGCTCCAAACTTATAGAAGATAATTCAAGAGTTCGAAGATGAATGAAGAAGAAAATGTTGCAGCCTATCTCCTTTGTATGGATGAAATTAAATTAACAATGGATGAATTCCATGGGATCCTCACTACATATGAAATGAGGACTAAAAAGAAAAAACCATCAAAGAAAAAATAAACTTTCAAATCCTCAAAGAAGACAATCAATAAAGAACAAAAATCAAGCAATTGTTTCAACTATGAATTAGACACGAAGGAAGCAAATTTTTTGAGAAAACAAAAAAAGGGATCTGGAAAATATAAAGGTAAGTTTCCCTTTAAATGCTTTAACTGTGGAAAAGTAGGACATTTTTCTAGTAAGTGTCCATATACAAAAAATTAAAGTAGTGGTAAAGAAGAAGACTATAACATAAA
>SNQJ01S0000966.1:24063-38634 GCA_010110895.2 Picea sitchensis
ATCACGTGTGTAGGATCACTAATATAATGTCTCAAAACAGATACATGAAAAACATCATGCATACGCCTCAAAGAATCAGGCAAGGCTAGTCGATAGGCCACGGGCCCCTTTCTCTCCATAATCTCAAAAGGTCCTACGAACCTAGGAGAGAGTTTATCTCCCTTCCCAAACTTGATCGAACTCTTATGCGGTTTAACCCGAAAGAAGACTCAATCACCGACCTCGTAACTACGGTCGACTCAGTGCGCATCAGCATAACTCTTATGTCGATCCTGCGCTTCTTTAATCCTTTGTCTTATGGTTTTCACTTGCTCTTCCTTTTCTTGGATCGCTTCTAGTCCCACCAGGACCCTATCCTCAAGTCGATGCCAACTCAAGGGCGTCTGACATGGTCGCCCATAAAGAAACTCAAAAGGCGCCATCTTAATGGTGATCTAGTAACTGTTGTTGTAAGTGAACTCTACTAGAGGCAAGAATTCCTCCCAACACTTTTGTAGGTCCATCACATACATGCGCAACATGTCTTCCAAGGTCTGGTTCGTTCGTTCGGTCTGTCCATCAGTCTCTGGGTGATATGTAGTACTAAAATTTATTTGATTTCTCAAGGCCTCTTGGAAACTCATCCAAAATCGTCCAGTAAACATCGATCCTCGATTAGATATAATCTTCTTAGGCACACCATGCAGCCTCACAATCTTATTGATGAAAATTCTCGCTATGTCAGGTGCCTGATACGTCATATGCACAGGAATAAAGTGAGCACTCTTCGTCAGAGTGTTTACTACTACAAAAATTGAGTTGTGTCTCCTTTTCATCAGTGTCAATCCAACAATAAAATCCATCGAAATAACTTCCCATTTCGATTCTAGAATGGCATGTGGTTGAAGTAATCCTGTCGGGTGTCTATGTTCAGCCTTTACCTACTGACACTCTAGACATCTGGCCACATAGTTGACTATGTCAGTCTTCAATCCCTTCCAGAAGAATAAGGGTTTAAGGTCTACCCTCATCTTCGTGACTCCTGGGTGAGCCATGTAAACTGCTCTATGAGCCTCGCTCAAGATCAAAATCCTCAACTCGTCATTTGGTGGTACGTAAATATGACCTCTAAACCTCAATAACCCATTGTTATCAAAAGAAAATCCCTCATATCATGGTACCATCATTGTGTTTTGTCCTATAAAATCCTCGACTTCTTTGTATCAGTCATCATCGCGCCGTAAAGTGAGAATCTTCTCACGTAGATTCGTCTTAAGAGGCAACATCGAAAAGATGTGCGGCCTCTGACTCCAAGCATCCACCACTCGGTTCACTGTTCCCTTTATGTAAGTAATCTCAAAGTCGTACTCGCTAAGCAATTCCGACCAACGTCGTTGTCGCGCGTTCAGGTCGCTTTGCGTAAAAATGTGATGTAGTCCACAATGATCCGTCCTTAATTCAAATTTTCGTCCAACAAGGTAGTGTCTCCAAACCTTCAAGGCATAAACGATGGCTAATAACTCCAATTCATGCATCGCGTAGTTCTCCTCATGCGTTCTCAGTTTACTCGAAATGTAAGCAATCACTCATCCGTCTTGCATCAAGACTCTGCCTAAACCTTCCTTGGATGCGTCAATGCATACCAAGAAGTTTGCATCCATGTTAGGGAATTTTAGTATCGACGCTGTTGTTAACAACTCTTTAAGCCTCCGGAATTCTTCTGCGCATTTCTCAGTCCAAACAAACTTCTTATTTTACTTCTACAATTCCGTGATCGAATTTGCTATCCTCGAAAATCCTTCGACAAACCGTCGATAGTATCCTGCTAAAGCCATAAAAATACACACTTCTGTGACATTCGTCGACGCAGGCCATTCCATAATAGCCTCAACCTTTGCTAGATCCACGGAAATACCTTCGCCGGAGATGACAAGTCCTAAGTAGTGAATCCTTGATTGATAAAAAGAACATTTGGACAAGTTCTCATACAATTTGTGCTCTCGAAGGCACTGTAGTACCAAGCGCAAGTGCTCATCATGCTCCTCCATCGTCTGAGAGTAGATCAAGATGTTGTCAATGAATACTTGGACGAACTTGTCCAAGTACTCGCGGAACACCCTATTCATCAAACTCATGAATACCCCTGGGGCGTTTGTCAGTCCAAATGGTAAAACAGTAAACTCGTAATGTCCAAATTTCGTCTTAAAGGCGGTCTTAGGGACGTCATCCTCGATCCGTAACTGGTGATACCTTGATCGCAAATCGATATTGGAGAACACCGTCGCACCCTTCATTTGATCGAACAGATCATCAATTCTTGGTAAGGGATACTGATTCTTTATCGTGGCCTTGTTCAGTTGGCGGTAGTCAATGCAAAGCCTCCATGATCCGTCCTTCTTTCGTATGAAAATAACCGGTGCACCCCATGGTGACACACTAGGACGTATCAGTCCCAGGTCCAACAACTCCTTCAATTGCATTTTCAACTCTTGCAATTCTGGGTTCGACATCCGATAAGGCGTTTTTGCTATTGGTTTGGTCTCCGGTTTCAGGTCTATGGTAAACTCCAGTTCCCTTTCCAGCGGCATCCCAGGTAACTCCGCTGGAAACACATCCGCAAACTCCTTCACCACCGTAAGGTGTTCTAGACCTTCCGCTATTCCCTTTTTTTTTAGCACGAGGATTGCATAAAACTTGCACCCCTTGCGCATACTCTTTCGTAATTGTAAGAAAGAGATGAACCTCAGGGAAACTCCTTGGTTCCGTCCTACAATCACACATCTCTGTCCTTTTCCATCAACCAAGCTCAACCATGTCATCTTATAGTTGAGTATCGCCTCATGTGATTCCAAACAATCCATACCAATCACGACGTCATAAGATCCTAAGATCGTGATGTACAAGTTGACCCTCATGACAAAATCTCCCAGGTTAAGGGCATAGCCCGTAACCTTTCCTCCAACCTTTTGTTTGGCTCCCGAGGCCATCTCTACGAAGCTAAACTCATCTTGTTCGACTGCCTTTAGCTTAATTCTTTTTAGTGCTGCACCAGAAATGAAACTCTTAGTAGCACCTAGGTCTATCAAAATACTAAGGGTCTGGTCAATGATAGTACCTGTCGTCTCGAGCACAGTTGACTGGTGCTCTGCCTGGCAGTTATTCACCGCCGCATGAATCCGATGGGCCTTGCCCATATCTCCCACCGCAGTGGGTCTGGCTGATCTGGACACCCTGGTCCTCTCCACAGGACAGTCGCGCTGGTAGTGTGGCTCCCCACACATCCAAAATCCCTTCTTCGGCCCAGTAGTCCTGGTACCCGAAGTAGAACATGACTTCCAACTGGCCTGAAACCCTGGTCTGTTCTACTGAACAGGACTAAACTGTTGTTGCTGCAAGAGACGTTGTTGCGGGTGCTGTGGTCCTCGATAAGGTGTCCGCTGCTGAGTTGGTGGTCATCGGGGTGTAGCAAAAGTGGATCCCCTCTGTAAGCCATGATATCCCGACGTATGTCTCACTGGTGTCTGATGCTACGGTGTCCCAGATGCACCCTGCCCGGCTGGTCTCACTGAAGTCCTGGTCTGACCCCCACTGATAAGCTCCTCCTATGCTATGAGGGCCTTTTGGAAATCGTCGTGCAACGTTTGAGGCATCAAGATCCTAACCTTTGCACGCAGGCTTCTATTAAGGCCAAACACGAACCTGTTGACTTTGAGCTTCTCAATGTTAAGGTGCGGAGCATACCGGAGCAGCTCCATAAAACGTGTATCGTACTCGGGCACCATACGACCTCCCTGTCGTAATGCGTTGAACTCATTGAGCTGACGCTTAATGAATTCCTCTAAAAGGTACCTCTCTCGGAACCGTTCCTCAAACAGTTCCCATGACACATATTCAACGGCCATTTCCAGTTGCAGTAAGAGCATCTTCCACCATAGAAGAGCGCTCCCCTTCAGTTGAAATATCGCCATGCGAACCTTCATGTTGTAGGTATAATCGCAGAGTGCGAATCACATCACCATATTCTCCAACCATGCCTCGGCGGCTGCGTCGTCTGGGGCACCAAAGAACTTGGGAAATTTAACCTTCTTGAGTTCACGGTGAATGCTACCTGTAACGACCAGTGCGCGTAGCGGAACCTCAGTGGGTGCTGGCGCCCTGGCCTCGTCTCTATCCAATCTGCTGATCAGTGCCTCAGACATGCACTGAAAAGATATCATCATCTCAACAACATCTCCAACTACTATCTGCTCCTATCCGAGAACCTGCTCGCCTCCCTGGGGGTTAGACTCCTCAGGTGTGGATGCTACTGGAGGCATCACGCCTCCTCCCCTAGTACCCCGTTGTCTGCCTCCGTGACATCCTCTAACCATGATTACCTTCACGCACACAATCAACTCGATCAACAAAGTATAATCAAATCAAATCATGTCACGAAAGTCATAGCGAATCCCAAGTCACGGGTCGAACCAGCTTTGATACCATAAGAAACGACCCTCCTCGTTACGACAACAACTCTGATAACAGGTGCTAAATATTTTTATTTTTTTTTCTCTAAAGGTGTGTGCGCGCATGTAAGAAGGATACAGACACACTTGACTCTACGTCTCCACCCGACGACTAACAAGATGCAACCATGATGATCACAAAAATAAGACATAAGGCACACAATTGCAAGCATTAAACGACAATAGACATAAGGAGGAATCCATAGCAGTAGATTTTACTATTTCTGCACAGGAAAGCAGGGCATTTAATCTTAGTCCTCTACTCCGGAGAGAGAGAAGGTCATATAGGCTCCTGGCCGACTGCTCATGCAAAAACTAGTAATCTCCATCAGGTGTGTCGCAAGTGTGGAAACCCTACCTTTAAAGGGCCCAAGACTCTTGATACGACACATGATTCTTTACACAAAATAATCACACGCACAGACTTACACTAAGGCTACATGGAGGTGTCTACATCTCGCTCGACACAAGCAGACCAAGCACACAAAAATGACACTCCAGTACGACATTAGTTAATCAAGAGACTACAACCTATAAGATTCTTAGGGTCATCCCAATGCGCAACCTTAGATCATAATTTGTCAACAAGGTGCCCTCTAAATCAACATTCAAGGGGCCTTATTGTGTAAGTCTGAACTTCGGCTGGTTAACATTAACATCCAAAGTTTACATATAGATATGTATCACAATATCTCATGATTAGATCATGTAACTCTTAACCATATTACTCAAATTCCTCTTTCCACACTGATAACAAGAACAATCATTTATTATTATACACTAGGACACTTTAGTGTTATACCTTAATAATCATTGTAAACCTATCATTCTAATAATCCTTCTAACTTTATTGTTCTAGTTGATCATTAAAATTTAACCTTCTACCTTCACATTTTATCCACATTATGATACAGTAGCATTGCAGTTACACCTCATTTTAACCTTTATGTGAACATTTACAATAAGGTTTCAATAATAGTAAAACAAACAACATTACCTTTACATTAAATTTATGTGAACATTTGCAAGAAAGTTTCAATAATTGTAAAAATAAAGCAACATTACCTTTACATTAAATGGCCATAACTGGGCAAATAAACTAGCATAATTTCAGTTCAGGTTATGTAATAAGAATACTGCATTTTACTACTGGAATAAAACAAGTCAATCATCTATCTTAGCATAACATCATAAAAGTAACATTCTAATATAATCGCTCTGATTTAATAAACAGGGTAACCATTAATGTTCTGATTTAATAATCATTTAACTTGACAATCTAAACAATCATTATAGAAATTATTCTTCTAATTAATCATTATAAACCTAACATTCTAATAATCATTCTAAGTTAATAAACGTTGTAATCATTATTGATCTAAATTAATAATCATTATAAACGTAGGTGGATAACTAATCTAGGTAGAATAATGATTATTAGGATTTAGGCAGAATAATAATCTAGTCAGAACAATAATGACTTAAATCATTCCACGATTTCTGCCTTATACGTGTCATTATACTGTTCTGATTTAATAAACATTATCATAATTTAGGTAGAAGAATAATCTAGGCAGGATATACGTTTAAATAACCTTAATAAACAAATTTCATCATCAGCAAATCAATGCCAGCCACCTGGTCTGTTCAACACTCATTAAGATATTTGCATATATTCTTGGCGCTACCTGTCAGTTTTTAAATATAAAAATATAAAAACGAATTCTAGGGATATCGTTGAACTGTCCCAGGTCCACGCTAACATTCTATGTTAAGTATTTAGAAACTAAAATATAATAATGAAATAACCACCATTTAAAAAGCAATGAAATAAATAAATGGCAATTTAAATAACACGACATTTATTCGTTGTAATAAAACACTCATTCGCTAAAGGTAAGGATGCAAAGGTAGAGATATTATGTCCCATTCTGTAAGATGTGCATGGGTGTGTGCCAGCAATGCAGAGATCATTTCGTTCTCTTAGATCCCAACGCCTTCAGTGGAGCAACATCCTGCAAGGAGGGGGAGGTTAACCGATAATTCCCATTAGCACGACTAACGAGTAACAGGCTTACTGTACAGTCATTTTGGCGAAGGCAGGGGGTGGAAACCAAGGACAAGGAGCTATGTCATCCTCCTGAGGGTTACGGGTGTAGGAGTATGTCCCACCAACTTCCAAGACAGAGAAAACTGATTCAACGATACCGCCAAATCTGAGCTTTCTCCTAAAAACTGTCTGCGTCCAACAGACGTCACTGCCACCACATCTAAACCTGGGCAGAGGTAAATGGAATAAAATAATCTCGAGATAATAAGCTGAGGGGAGGCACGGATTAAGGGAGATCCCGGAAGGGTTCAGGTGCCTACAGTCGCGCAGCCCCTCCCGTGGAACAACATTTACGCTGCATAATCGGCATGTAAGGTGGATACACACTGATTAAGACATACACAAAGGATTTTTTTTTTTCATGCTTTAGGTTTGTCAAGAGAGTCGCGTGAAGAGGGTCACCACATGTAGAACAAAGAACCCTAATGCATGGAGAGAGAACTCCCTCAAGTGATTTCACACTGAGGATGGTTGACATAATTTCCAACGGGTGTCCCCATTCCAACTGTCCACAGTATTTCGCACAAGGGTTTCATTCAGATCTCAAATAAAATCGAGTCGCATGTCATATTTCTTCAGAAACAGTGGTCATATTTCTTCAAAAAGGCTCATCCTCAAGGCATTTATACATGGAATCAACCTTGGGTTTATCAATATTCACCATGGCTTCGATCAGTATCTCGACTTTAAGAATTCATTGTCCAAGAAATGTCAATACAGGCACAGTCACGCTATGAACTAGTCGAATCATAGAATTAGGGTTTTCAAGAGACGACTAATGCTCATTGTCCGCATATCAATGCACAAGAATCCATCTCATGAATATACTGGAATGCAGAGGGACCGATTGGCAATCAAAGAAGTGTTTCTACATATTAGGGTTTCTTGATGTTGGACGCAGATGCAAGCTGACAGACAGAGTAATGTAGAAATGTGAGATTAGAGGCTATGATGTACGTAAAAGGAAACACTCATGGAATAAAATAGAAAAGAAGGATTGGCCCCATGAAACAAGATTACCAGGTAGGTTATAGCAATGGAAGCGTTACATTGACTCAGATATTATACAGAAACAAGGTCATTTACCCATATTATATCAAGAATCCCTTCAATAGCTTATCAGTTGTAATTTATGCAAAGAAACATAAGCAATATAAACTTGTACATGATTTGCCTCAATAACACCCTGTCCATGAGAGATTTAAATAAAAGCAACATTTACAGCCATAATTTCTGAGTAAATAATTAAAATCAGCCATTCAATTCATTTTCATTCGCTATTCCGATCCCAACATAAGTCACAGTGCATTTTATTCTACTAAAATTAGAAATCATACTGTTGCCTTGTCACCCATAATGTACTGTGTTCTCTATGCCTCTCCTGCTCCATGCCTCTCCTGCTCGCCGACCGTAGAGACTACACCGGTACCTCCCAGCCAAACACAAGGGGTACTCTGCTTCCCCCTTATCCCCCCGAGCCGCAAAGGGGCCACACACAAACCAGAGGATATGCCTAGCCTCCCAGCTCGCCTGCAAGGCTGAGCTACCACTCTAGTCCCAGCTGAGAAAATCCCAACTCCTCACAAGCAATCAGTCAAGTCCAAATTTGACAGCATAATGATACCTAAAATCCCATCCCCTTTTCCCCTCATCCCCCTTTCTTTTATAGAGTTTTGATACCCCCCTCTTGCCCTAATCACATTTAATTTAAGTTTTAATAAAAACCCTAAAAAATTCTTTGTTGTACAAGTGTCATTCATCCCCCATGTTTCTCCAACATTATTTTCTTTAAATTTATTAAAAGGCTCATTTCCCTATTTTTATTATTCCTTTTCTTTTTTTCTTTTTTTCTTTTTTTTTATTAAAAGGCTCATTTCATTTTTATTATTCCATTTCTTCTTTTTCTTTTTAAAACCAAAAGGTAAATGCTTTAATTAATCCCTTTCAATTTTTTTTAAATCTCATAACTTTTAAACCTCAGCATTACTAAATAATTTTATTACTTATTAATTGTCTATGTTCTCAGACAATTTAGTTTCCTTATTTTATTAATCCCTTCTTCTTCTTTAAACCAAAAAGGCCAATTAATCTTTCATTCATTATTTATTTAATATCTTTTGTTCTTCACAAGTTAGGAATTAATTTCCTTGTACCCTTTAAACTTAGTTTATTAAATCCTTGTTCTCTTTATTTACCCCAAGAATTTCATGAAGACCTAACTATTACTTAGGTGGGTTCTCGTTTAAATTTTTATTTATCATTTCCTGTGGTCTCGCTCTAAGGTTAGACTAAAATTCCACCAAAAGTTTTAGACCTCGTACTTAGATTCTCGAACCTGGCGACCGGTTAGGGGAGCTGTTTTAAGGATTTCCTTAAGGCTATTGTCTTAGGGCTACATGGTAGGGTTGTTTCCTCTTCCACATCAATGTGATGCCCTTTAGGGATCTAATTCACATGCTCCAAGGGTGCCACTGGCTTCGCTCACTTCCCTTATGCTGATGCTCTTCTCAGGATGCACCACTGCTCCAAGGGTGCCACTCGCTTCTTGTGTTTCTTTTGTGCGACGCTCCCTTCAGGACGCACCACGGCTCCAAGGGTGCCACTGCCTAATCGGACTCCATTGGTAGACATCTATAACCCCCTGGAGTCAACATCTCGATCGGGTGAACTTGTGGGAGACTAAGGGCTCTAAGGAATAAGGCCCTTGCCTCATTGCACACCTCTTAGAATCATCGTGGGCGACTGTCACAATCTGCCCTCACAAGAGATCGCAAGGGATCCCTCTCAAACTAGGTAATCAAGTAACCCACAGGGCCTGAGCCATGGCGGAAGTGCTAGTAGGTGGTATGTGGTCATGTACACCTCTCCCTCAAACTCTCTAGAAATCATGTGTGTGGCCCCTTTACTCCATATGTGAGTCCTGGTTGGCAAGCTAACGTCATCCTGCATCATCGACAATCGTGTCTTAACATGTCAACATCAAATCATCAAATCAATGAAATATCACAAAGTAGTCAAATCAACCCAAATAACACACTCCCCAACTCAATCTGAGTCCAAGGTGTTCCACCCATGCCTCTACATCCCTCAAGGTCAAAACCCTGCACACTCAATAAAACTGAGTCAATAGCAACTATCTACATCAAATAGTAAAACATCATGTCGCCTATCAATTGCATCATAATCAAGTATAAAATGGCTTCTAACATCATAAAGTCCGTGATCACTTTCATGCAGTGTCCTCAAAGAATAAGTTTTCTCAAGCAGTAACTGCAGCAGGATGTTAAGCAAACACCTAATTTTGAACTTGAATATGTTTGAATATTTGAGAACAAATTCAATCCCACAGATGAAAAGAGAAAGTTTCTAAATTTTGCTCCATTGCAGTCATTGCTTTGTCCAAGAATGTTGTAGTATTATATGAGAACATTCATTCCATTGAAGAAAGAGAAGATAAGTATTTTTGGAAGAATGGTATTTAAAATGGAGATTTGTGAACTTTTTAGATAATAAGTATTTTGGAAGAATTGCTTAATATGGATATTTATGAGTCCTTTAGTTTGAAAGGGTATCATGAGTTTATATGACCACTGCAAAAGAAGATGAGAAGTATTTAATTGTCAGAGGAGATTAGTATTTTATTGATGTGTAAATATGATCAAATAACAAAACTTGGGATGAGAATTACATCTGAGGACAAATCTCTTTATCCACAAGGAAATTCCAATCCATTTTGGACTTTATCCACAAGGAGATAATTATTTATTTGGAAGAATGACTTAATACATGGAGATTTGTGAATTATCTTCTACATACACACGCTTCTATATTTATTTTCAGATTATTATCTAACTCTAACACACAATTTGTTTTAACAAGAGCACAATAACATCACTTGGGATAAAAAATTTCACCTCCTCAAGGATTGTGGACCCATCCAATAAGGCACCCCACCTCAAGGACTTGAGATCCTATCCACAAGAAAATTCCCCACTTCAAGTATTTCCTCGGATCTTATCCACACAAGGATTTGAGAATGACTTAATATGGATATTTTTTGAACTTTTATTCAAAAAATAACTCTATATTTATTTTAGATAAGATTTACAACTTTTTTAAATCATGTACTCTTAAATTAAGAGTACATGATTTAAATCTTGTGGTTGGTTATGTTATTATTAATGCATTGTTTTATTTAATATTTAGTTGTGTAGTATACATGCTAACACATGTGTTATTTGTTTTTTATTATGTTTTGATTTTACAGATGTCTAAATTATATTTGGTGGAAAATAAGTTTATAATATATTTTGTGGGAAGAGTATGTTGGAGGATGAAAGTTAACTCTTTGGTGGTCTGTATGTCAATTTTATTTTAATTACAATTTTGAATTCTATATTATTTCACATGTTTGAATTCACAGGAATTTTTAATTTTGAAACTGCTTTTGCAGGTTTGAATTTCATGCATGAAGTGATCTATCTTAAAACAATGTCTTAGAGTCCCACCTTTGGAGTTAAATGTTTGTTTGCTTATCATCCTAAAATGGATGTGGAACTTATGTATTTTATAGTGTTGGTTTGTTCAAACTTTGATTATATATATATGTGTGTGTGTGTGTGTGTGTGTGTGTGTGTGTGTGTTTCACAATTTTCAATTCAAAATAACAATTTGTCTCATATATATTTGATTTCTCATAATTGATGGTAAAACAAATGGCAAAGTTAACTTGTTATGAACTAAAGTTTTGTATAAATTTGATTATAATATATATATTTCATAATTTTGAAATTCAAAATAGCAATTTTGTCTCATATTCAATTTCTCATAATTGATGGTAAAAAGTGACAAAGTTATCCTCTTCAATAGTAGTCTGGGAACCATTGAAAGAAAATCAACAACATTCTTAATACTAGCTTCACTCTAGACAAACAATATTGTTACAAAGGATGATATGAGAATATTTCATTTAGTGATGGGACTATAGAGTAAAACACTAACTCTAAATATTGAAAGGAAGGATACATAAATACTCTGAAGAATATTTTCCTTTTGTGTTTACCATAGAATATTATAGAACAATTGAAATAAGATGGTTAAAGATTTCATCCCTAAAATAATGTTAAGTTGCATATGTGAAGTAAGAAGGAAATTAGTTATCAATAAATGACTAAAAAAAAAGGTATTTCTCTATCCTCAATTGTGCATCCCAATTGTATAGACTAAAACAATTTCTTCATCAAAATTTAGATAAGTAACAGAAAATCACCACAATATTTTATATACAAACATCACTACTTAATCTTATAAGCAATAATCTTAATCTTATAAGCAATAATCAAGAAGGGTAACTCTCATACAATTGCATATATTGAACCCTACTTCTTTGGTTGACTTAAAACAAGAATAAGTATTTATGGATCCAATATAAGTGCAATGTGAATTTTGAATTCTCAACAAATTATATTGACAAAGTAGAGTTTGATGTGTTAGTGCAATGTGAATTTTGAGTTCTCAACAAATTATATTGACAAATTAGAGTTTGATGTGTTACCTTTGGATTTGTGTTGTCATTTTTTTAATCCATAGTTGCCTAACTAATGATCTAATATATTAGTGACACAAGAACCACTACATACTAATTAAAGAGTACAAGCAAGCTTATTTAGTGATGATCTGTAAAAACAATTATCACCCTTAGTAGTGAATTTAGTCACATATCAAACATGGTTAATTTGACCATAAGAAGAAGACTAAATGACCTAAAGGAGGCCAATCAAATCAAGGGAGACAACAAATTGAAACCCTATAAACAAAGTCAAAGGAGACCATGAGATGAGAAGGGACAATCTCTATAGATGTAAGAAATGTGAGATTAATGACATAGATGACATAGATCTAAATCTATAATGTATGAAATGAAGCTATAATATAACACATAGATCAATTCATCACCATATAAAATTGGATCAATGATGAAGCTATTAAGGAGAAAGTGCATTTAGGGCATCATCGATGAGGTAAAAAAATCTTTCTACATTTATTGATTCATATACAAAACAATGGGACTAAATCAAATCATGCATTACATGTTTACAAGTTTACAATTAGAAATCAAATATTTAAATAAAAAAGAGACAAGAATTCTATACATAATGTAATAATCCTAGTACTTCATGTGAAAGATTATGGGTGTGTGAAATGATTATTCGTGAAGCCTTTTGATTACAAATATAAATCCATGCTTACAAGTTTACAATTAGAAATCAAATATTTAAATAAAAAAGAGACAATTCTATACATAATGTAATAATCCTAGTACTTCATGTGAAAGATTATGGGTGTGTGAAATGCTTATTCATGAAGCCTTTTGATTAGAAATATAAATCCATGTTTACAAGTTTACAATTAGAAATCAAATATTTAAATAAAAGAGAGACAAGAACTCTATACATAATGTAATAATCCTAGTACTTCATGTGAAAGATTATGGGTGTGTGAAATGCTTATTCATGAAGCCTTTTGATTACAAACATAAATCCAAATTCAAATGAAATATATAAATTCATTTTTTATTACAAATATAAATCCAAATTCAAATGAAATTTATAGATCCATTTTAAATAAGTATACATAATTAAATTCAAATGAAATTTAAAATCAATTTTAATGAGATATATATAATTAAATTCAAAATTGTTCATGTGAAAGATTATGGGTGTGTGAAATGCTTATTTATGAAGCCTATTGATTACAAATAAAAATCCAAATTCAAATGAAATATATAAATCCATTTTAAATAAGTATAGATAATTAAATTCAAATGAAATTTAAAATCAATTTTAATGAAATATATATAATTAAATTCAAAATTGTTATTTCATTGTTACATTCTTATTTTATAATATTTTTGATACTTTTATTTACATTCTTATTCTACAATATTTTTTATACTTCTATATTGTTAGACATTATTTCTTATTTATTAAGAAAACATAAACATAAATATGATTGTAAATATGGAGGAACACATTTATAATATGATTAATATGAGATTAATATGATTGTTGAAGAAAATTTGCATAATAATCATATAATCATGAGCTCCCTTACATAATAATCATGAGTACCACTGGTAGACAAAGTGATTCAATAGTGAGGCTAGAAACATGAGAAATAGGGTTATGTCGTAAGCTACATTCGTGATAGAAGTTTGTACTCTCACTATATGCAACTTCTCCGCAAGGACATAGCCCCTAGAATGACACTTGTTTAACTGGTGTCACTGTATTTTAACTGGTGTCAGTGCATTGTTTAACTCAACTCATGTCACTGCATTTTAATTTGTATCACATCATCGTATTGTGTGCAACTACCTCCACTTGGTTTGGGCGTAGGCTAAAGGGTGATTTGCACCTTTTTCAAACGTCGTGACACAAACTGTGGTCACTGTCTTCATCCCTCGAAATATGAGCAGGATGTCACACAAATAAATCTTCCACGAGACACCAAAGTCATGATCACACCATAAGATTTTTATGGTGCGATACCCCAAAAGATTTTCATGTTGGGATAAACATGCATTAGATGTGATATTCACCCATATATTAGATCATACTCCTCAAAGATATAAACTAAACTAGCACAAGGTGGTTATATTTATTTAAAGATTGAGGGATTTTGTTTTTGAATGGAAAATGAACATTTCAAAGGTTCCTAGTTAAACATGAATGGATGTATGGCTGGAGCATGTGATGTAAGAGATCCTAAAATATCCGGTCAACATTAAATCAACCACTATTGGTGTTTCTAAACTTCCATGGACTACGATTCTATGTATCAAAACATTTTTGTGGGTCATTGGTACAATTCAATAAGAGGTTGGAAATAGTATACATAGTATCAAGTGAGTTTTTTATACATAGTATCATTTTTATAAATATCATAATTGGAAATATGTTTGAAGATAGTCAAAAC
>SNQJ01S0000966.1:41323-74289 GCA_010110895.2 Picea sitchensis
CCAAAAGCTTTTAATACACTAGTTATATTGTTAAAGACATTTTGTTGCACCTTTGTATCCTTTGTCAACTTTTGAATACCCAATAATGATGTAGCTTCTTTTAACTTTCTTGACTTCAATAGAGAAAGTAGAAGTTGAGCATGCACTGTTACTGATTCATCTTTGAAATAAGTATTATACATATTCTTAGTTCAATATCTTATATAATGCTTAGCTTTTTTCTTCCCAAATTTGTCAATATCAACATTTTCTAATATTTCATCATCAATGTTGATAGATTTTCCTACATATTTCAATTTAAAGTTTATATTAAAAAGCATAACCCGAACACAAATTCACCAAGTTATATATACTTGAGTGTTCATCTTGTATTAATCTAAATTTTTGTACACATAACTATAGGTGATTCATCTTCTAATTCAATTTCGGTTTCAATGTCTTCTTCGACATTATGAGACAAATCTATTTATGTTTTCTGAAAAACATCAAATTGTAATTACAATCAACTATATTATTTACAATATTTTTAATTTGAATTCTATACTTCGAATTTTGTACTTTCTGAATACAGTCCCAATGTGTGTCGTGTGATCGATCATCATATGTGCATGCATACCTGGTTGAAATTCTTCTTGTCGAAAATCTCTATTGACATTAACATCATTTCTTTNTGCACGTTCTTGTTTCTTTCTTCGATAAAGCTCTTTCCTTTGTTCGATTTGGCGAGTATCATCTCGAGTGCGATCATATTTTCTCTTGTGTAAACTTTTGTTACCCATGCCTTTTATAGTTATCTGTAAAATATATGTTCAACAAAGACTTCACCTTGAAAAAATGCTAACATTTATCTTTCAACATATAAATTGTTATTCCAATCAAGACTTGAACAAACACCATTTACCTTATTCAACAAAAACCAAAAATATGATTCAAAACTTTCTTTAAGTGCTCTAGAAAACCACCATGTATCGATATCGAACCTCTGATTAAGCCTATGGAACAGAGAGAAGAAATAAAGAAAGAAAAGAATACAGATGCAATTAGTAATATAAATGCTTTGAAATCCTTATCCTCAAGCTTATATATATCTGTCCATCCAATGAATTGTGTTAAATGTATTCGACCGAAATCCTATTTATACAATTTGGCGTGAAAGAAAATGATACGACGTGTCATTTCATTTTTTCCGATGGATGAAATTCGTTCGACCATCTTTCATCCAAAAGAAATGTTTTTCGGCCGAAAGAATGGTTTTCGACTGAAAAACTTGGAAACCGTTCAATTTTGACGGTTTCCGTTAGATTTTAGTCTTTCGGCCGAAATATTATTTAGGCCGAAAAAAGGAAATTGGGACTGAAAACTAAAACCAAAGAATTTCCCCAAGCTTAACTGAACTTCAGAGGTTACGGACTCCTGCAAATACTGAGAATTTGGTTTCGAAAATGACACCAGCATTTCCAAAATTGAATCTACTTTCAATTCGTATATTTTTTTTTCATTTTCTTTATTTTTATCTAATTTTATTTTATTTTTTTTAAAAATCACTACATAATATTTTCAGCAGACATTACGATTCAGTGAAATGAAATATCGGTATCTTTGAAAATATACAGTGAAAAATTTGCAAAAAAATATATTCATAATCCTTAAACTGTTCTTTTCAAAAGGGTATATTTATATTTTAGTTTTAAGTAAAAATTAAGATAGATAAAACGTGTAGAAAAACATGTGTTTAAAATCTGCAACGTTTTCAGCGTGGTCAACTTCAAAAAATTCTAGAAATTATAATATTCATCCGTTAGATTCAAAATTATAGTCATAATAAAATAGAGTCTATGTAGATTGTTGCAGTATATTTCGTTTCTTAAAAACATAAGTTTAATAATAGATAAATTGTTGAAGAAATAAGTAACTCATTATCATTCATTTCATGTTTAAGGAACATACTGTTAAACAATTGTCAAATTGACATATCAAGTCGTGATTAAAAAAAATTGAAAAATAGTCATTGGAAAAATAACACAATTCTTCACAAATTTTGTTTTTACTATAAGGTGAAATTCTAAATAAAAAAAATACTTTTGTATGTCGGAAGTTGAATAACTTGTGAAAATACAGTTTTTTTTCTCATAAAACAAGTAAAAGTGTAACCCATCTTCATGATTTCACCCATAGTCAAACTCTTCTTTTATCATAACTCTTAACTCTCTTTCGATTCCATCATTAACTAAATTTTCTAATGAATATGATATAGATTCCTCATTATAATCACCTTCAAAATTTGTTAAAGAGTAGGCCAATATATTTAGAGAAAAACAACAAAGGAGAAGGTCATCAAAAAACAAAAAGAGCGATAAATATTAACTCTTACCAGATGAGAATGCAACGAAGAACTTGTGGGATATTACTACTCCTGGACCTTAATAAAACTTCTTTATGGTGATTCCCCTTAAATATTTGTATTTAATGCTACATCTAATTGCATCAACATGAATAATTCATGCTCTGGTGGATATTGATCTAGTTTAGTTTCTAGGGTTGATAATCATGAAGTGAGAGAGCAAGTATTAATCTCTCATGATATTGAGAGAAGTGGAAGTCAAGATCATCACATACAAGAACATTGTGGTTAAAAAGAATCAAAATTAACATAGGTATTTGTAAGAGTGTATAGTAAGAAACCTGATGAACACAACCCATGATGCTTACATTGTCCCCTAAAGGAGGGGTAAATTATGTTTTTTTTTTCAAACATGGAAAATACATATATTACAGTTTAATGAAATTATTTTCCTATTAGATATGGTTTTATACTTTATTAGGAGATTTGTTAAGACTTCACAAGGTTTTATAATCTAATGAAAGATTCACCAAGACTTTATATAAACATATTATATTATTGATAAAATAGTCTTCAAATGTTCCTATGTATCATGGGGATCCAACAATTTATTATACATATAAACTTAGGGGTGGTTCTTAAAATTTTCCCTAGTTTCCTTGCCCATTAGATAGTGTTTCCATTTCTTAACTACTTGAACCAAGGCATAGAGTTCCTTGTCCTATGTAAGGTAGCTTAGGACTTTTTCATGGAACACTTTAGAATGATGGCATACTAACCTACTTCATTATATCAAGATCACTCCCATAACATATCCACTTGCATCCATCTCCACTTTAAAAGGATTTTGCAAATTAAGAAATGAGAGAATAGGTTTTTGACCAATATTTTATCTCATCTCTTCAAAAGCCTTATGTTGATTCTTTTCCCACTAGAAACTCTTGTCATTAACTATTGTGGCATGAAGTGGTGTTGCCATAGTTGAAAATCATGCTACAAACTTTTGAATTTTTTGCATTGCCCCCACAAAGCTCCTAAATTCAATGACCTTGGTAGGAGTTGGCCACTTGATTATGACCTCCATCTTCATAGGATCAATCTTGAGGTCCCCTCCACCAATCAAATACGCCAAGTAAACTAGGATTGTTGAGTAAATTCATATTTCTTAAGGTTTTCTAATAGTTGATACTTTCTCAAGGTCTTTAACACCTCCATGATACGTGAGATATGCTCTAGCATACTTGGCATATCATTCTTCGAATTCCATTTCTATAGCTATCCCTCCTGGCCATGCCTAGTGTTGGTTTACACAAGTCTCAAATCTTTTGGATTTGGTGGGTATTTCTATAGACCGTCTTTCTTCATTCAAATACATCATGAATAGGATCATTCGAGATGAAATTTGTAGGTGGTTTATGCAGGTTACTTTACAAACCCCCAAAGTGAGTTACATTTGAAGATGTCCTTCTACATTGATCACTTCAAGTAGGTGAGGGATGGACTCATCATCCAACCCTCATACACATCTCATCATTTTGTTCACTCTCTTTTTATTCCCTTGGTCCATTTCTGAGTGGGATCACATAGGCTTCGGGTTGAGGTAGATAACTAGATTGACAAATCAAACAAGATTTTCTGGTTGTTCCTTTTTTGTGAAGTTGACACAAGGGAGCACTTCATCTTCCACTACCCCATCTACTATGATATATATGGATAGTTCCATCGTCTATATAATGAGGAGCATACCCTCTCCAATTCCTTCAAGAAAAGTACCTTGACTAGATATCCTTAGCCTTATACATGAACGAGGACTTCAGGCTCCAGTCCCATACTCTTTGACCTCCTCCTAGACTATATTCCACTCAAAGGATAAATTCCTTGTTTGTGGTGCTCTCATCAACTAGGGGCACCAAGAGACAAATTGATAACAATGTTGTTTTTGTCTCTATATTAGTTTGGACTCGAGGGAACAACCCCCCTCCCCAAATAAATCAATGGAATTATTAGACCATGTCCTTTACCAATAGGAATATGAAATCATCCAAACTTTGGTGACGAGTGAGACCTTTCACACAACAGCCTAGTGGGTGGTCAAGAGTTCCCCCAAACTCTTCCTCGAGACAACATTCAATCCTATGTTTTCTTCATTCATCCTTGGATGTTAGGAGTGATGGATTTAGTGGACTATGATAGGCCTAGATCATCATTTTTTGTTTTCTAGTTTCTATATAAATCCCCTTTGTGTGTCTCCATCCCAGTGTGGTTTCCCATACTCGAAGTCTAGGGTTTTGTAGGCTTTAGCTTAGATTCATAATTTACTTTATGTATATTTTTTTTATAGGATCCATTTTGGTGCTCCCCCTTTGTAATGGAATCATTGTACTCAACATTCCTATTTACCTACTTTTTTGGTCATTTGTTGGACAATAATAAAATTATCATGTTGTATCTTATCTTATCTTCCTAGGCATAGCTAAAAATCACTATTATAAATGAATCTAGAAAGGGATGCAATGCATCATTCATCAAACACATAAATGTAGTTGGCACATTACATAAACTAAAAGGTATTCCTAGCCATTCATATAGACCTTGCCTCACCTTGTTATCTTCAAATTATCTTTTTTATTTACTTAAACCAAGTGGCATCCTGATTTGAGATCCAACCTAGTGAAGTTCGTGGCATGTTGTTTTTTATCTATTGGGTCATCAATATTGAGCACAAGGTATCAATTATTGAGGGTGAATTTATTCAAATCTCTATATTCGATATCCATTCTCCAAATCCCATATTTATTGGGCACTATGATGATAGGTCACCTACAAGGTGAGGTACTTGGTCAAATTACTCCCTACTCCAACAATTGATACAACTATTTCTTCACTTCATCCTCTTCTAATAAGGACTATTTGTATAGCCCTATGTTTGGAAATGTGGATTCAAGAAACAATTGTGTCTGATGCTCCACTTCCATTTTAGGATGTAACCCTTTAGGCCCTTGGAACACTTAATCCATCTTCTGCACTGAAGACCACACATCTTTTCTCCCATCTGCCGCTTGGAGTGCAACTCCACATCTTTCTGTGCACTAAAAACCACTCCTCGCCACTACCATGGGTTTGCCTTCACAGACTTGTAACAAAAAACAACACATGTGAAATGGGTGCAGGGTTGTCCCGCTACCTGGGCATAGCCACTGTCGCATGGGTTATACATTACAATTTTAAATTTTTTTACCATGGTTTAAAATTATACCAAGGGGAGCTATATAGTTTGTATAGTTTTTGTATTATATATATTTTTATTTTGTTTAGTTTTATATTATGTATTATATATATATATTTTTTTTATAAAAATTAAAAATTAAAAATTAAAATAAATATTAAAATGTAAAGTTTAAATTTTATTATAAAAATTTCATCTTGGCCCCTAAGGGACACTAAACAAATCAATTGCATAAATTCTTCATCTGGAGGCAAATTTTCGCATGTAAATAGTCTAGACGATCACAATAGAATGTAGAATCTAGCCATGACAAACACACTCACAAAATTAGCCCAAAATTTTAGTGATACTTCCAAGAGTGTCAAGGAACTCAATTTTGGCCTAGAGGTAGGTGTTGGAAAAGGGCCTACGGGGTCGAGTTTTCTGAAAAGAAAAGGATACCCATTTCAATTATAGCCATGCAGGCCTATAGCAGGATGTTATTTTTGGGATTAAGTCCAAAATTCATATTTAATTTCAAAATTTCCCTAGATCAACCCTCCAACCAACACTTTCCCATGACCTTTCTAGGGCCATATCTCATTCATCCATAGCTTGATTTGTGGCAAACGAAAGGCATTGGGAAGCTAGTGAACAAAAATATAGTATGGGTGCCTAGGATTTCATAAATATGGCTCTTTGGTACCAAGGATTGTCCTTTCAAGTATTCAGTCCCAGGGCCCCTTTTATCAATTCAAGCCTGGATTGAATCCATGCTTCACCAATACTCAAGGAAACCTTGTAGGTAGTGAGGGGGGCATAAAAAAAAGTATTAAAAGTTTCTAAACATTGAAATTTCCTTACTTTTAGTGGTATATTCCATGATTCCCTACCCTCCAAAGTAGGCCAATATTTCCCCAAGCCATGGGAATTCTCTCCCAGTGAATCTGGAAGCCATTAATGGTCATTCTGACACCATGAATTCACCAATTTACATCTACAAAACCATGACAAACAATTAAAGGTTCCATTGGGAAGAAAAAATGCCAAGGAAGATGATGATGTGGGACAAAATCTTGTCCTTTTATTCAAGGACTTTGTACGAAAATTTTATTTCCTGAATGTTTTCCTTTGTGAATAAAATATTGTAATTAATTTTGATTTGATTTACCTTTTTGAAAAAAGACAAATTTTCAATTGGTTCACTTGCCACTTTTCCAAAACTGACAAGTGTTTTGTGACCTAACCCTAGCCTCCTCTTCTATTATAAATAAGAGGAATGATTTTGTATCAAGGGGGACTTATTGTCCCCGTGGTGTAGAAAAGTCGGTGAGGGAGTGCATTCTTAAGGCACTCTGTAAGTGAATTCAATGGTTCAAAATCTACGGGGATACCTCAAATCCATCCATGTTAAGGGTAGGTGCGGTCCAGAATGGGTGTGATCTCCGAGTGATTTTGATTTCTTAGATGCCCCTGTGTCGTGGCATCTTAGCCACAACCCAATCCCACAAGTCAGAGATATTTAGCTAACAAAACAAAGGGGGACTTGTTGAATATAATAGCTAAGATTTATTGAATTCTCAGGGGATCTTGGTGATTGTGCTTAGTTGTTCTCTTTCAATTGTTGGGATTAGAATACTTGTTTTTTGAGGGTTGAGGGGTAGTTTTTTATGCTAGTTATGTAAGCTATATATGCGAGGGATTCATTAGCTAGGTACGATTTCCTTGGGTTTGACTTGATAACAACTCTTGTGTATTTTTTTTATGTGAATGTTTGTGCATATTTCAGGAAGGAGCCAAGCATACCAGCCATAGTTGGTAGCTAATAATTCTAGGGGTCCCTTAGGAAATTCCTCAAGTTCTTTTTCTCTGATGTTTATAGTAGTCCTTTTCTCCCTCTATTTTTTTTCCTTTTAAATTCTCATATTTTTTGTGTTATTGCTTCCCTTAACAAGTAAACTGGAAATTTTGGCCGATTTACCTTTCTGAGATAGCCTTCTTTGTTGGTTGTTATAATTGTATATTTAATTTTTGCTTCCTTTATTTTTATTTATGTTGATAAAATACACTAAAAAATCAATTGCTAACATAATAAGAACTTAATCGGTTGCTCATTCTGCTTCACCTAAGCGATAATGAACCACTTGAATACATGTTTGAGGAAAAGGAACCAATAGGGAAGCAAGCAAAAAACAATGAACAACCGTGTAAAAATATTTCCCCACTTTACTAATGTCATTTTCATTTGATTTCACTTAGTTCTATAAGTATTTCATTCTTTTCATTGTCAATATAGAATTAATTCTTAAAATAAAATACTTTTTTTCAAGCATTTATATATGCATGTATGTGTGTGTGTGTTCTTTCCTTTGTAATTATCATAATTTAATTTTTCACTATAATTTTCCAACACACTGACCAAGGAATGAGTTGAATTTTACTTTTCACATGGCGTCTATGTGTCCTGCAAAGAGAGTCAACCCCATTCCTTTGGGCTGAGTAGTGTAGTCAATTTCATTATTTTGTTTTTCATTCCATGACTTCCGTAATGTAATGGAACAATACTTCAAGAGTCAAATGGGGGGAATAACAAATACTATACCTTGAGTTAGCCTTCCAATTGGATCATGTCACCCTTCTTTGGCCTTGTAGTAGCTTTGTCCTCCAACAAACCTGAAAATTTTTATATCTAAACCCTTGAAAAATAGATAAACATTCACTTAGAATAAATATAGATGTACAAGAACTCTTTAAGCCAATTTTATCATTAATATTCAACAAATAAAATGAGAGAGGTCTCCTCCTTTTATAGCTAAGTATCCTCCTCAACACAATGATCAATACAATCTGCTAGTATCATGAGCTCAAAAACATCGGCCAGCTCAAAAACATGGGAAAAATACAATGAATGAGATAAAATTATTGGACAACTGAGAGGGGGGTGAATCAATTGATACTGTTCTTAAACAATAATACTTATTTTAAACTCTTTACGGACCATTCAATGACAATCACAGTAATGCAGGAAGGTAGGCAATAGAATATTCTACATCAATCACACACATGAAATATAAAGAGACACATATTTCCTAAGGAAACCCATAAAGGGAAAAAACTCTTCTTCTTGATATGATAAGTAATTTTTGTTTTTTTTACATTATCATTCTTATGATCACCAACTCATTGTGAGGCTACCACCTATGTTTTGCAACCTGCAACTTGCTGAGAGAACCAACTCTCTGGTTTCTCTAGCACCCATTAGAAGGAAGCACCAACTCCTTGGTTTCTCTGGCACCCACTAGAAGGAAGCACCAACTCCCTAAGTGTTCCAGCACCAACTTCCAGTCACACAGGCATTGACCTGTATAACAGAGAACAATAGTTCTCCCTTGCACCACCTTGCCACCCTGGTTTCTCTGGATGCGACTCCATGTGTTCATTCACCCACTTGAAACTCTGAGGACGACAGTCCTCCCTAGCACCTCCCTACCACCCTAAAATATAAATATTTTCTTTCTTGAATTTATCATATTGATACAACATTTATCTATGGCTTACCAGTCTCATCATTGTTTTGCTACACTGCTATGCTTTACCTGCATTAGTGTCTCTTTCCTCGCATCTGTTGCACTTTATGTTCTTCTCTCAGATATGCATTTTGGTTCCTTTCTTCTTCTGTGCTTTATGCTCTGTGTCTTCTTTCCATTCTATGAACCACGCCTCTTTTGTGCACTCTATCTCCTGCACACAACATGCTTCTACCCACATAAAAAACACTCAACAACAACACACCCTCTATTCTTTGTTCTATGTATATTTATGATGTTGAGTCCTCTACCAGATCATACACCTAACTCTTCGTTGTCTCTGGAGATCCTGCTGAGTGTGTTCTTCATCAGTGACCGTTATGTTGAGATTATTCATCATCAGTGGTCATTCCTGAGATTCTTTGCCTCGTTCTAGAAGTGAAACCCTTCGTCTTCTCTGTTACAATTGAGCTTATCCTCTCTGTTACATTCACAGACTTCAACGCTTTCCCATATGTCAATTGTCTCTATTATGAGTCTTCATTCCACTAGTAGTTACCTCAAGACTCTTCAGCTCCTTTGGTAGTCACCCTACTTCTCCTTGAATTCTCTGGCAGATGCAATCATTTCATTCTAGCAGTTACTCAGAGAACCTGCACGCGTTCATCCCTTTGGTGTCTTTTCCCTTCCCGAGAAGAACTTCACTGTGGTCACTATCTCTTCTTGCTAAGCCCCTTCCTTTCACGTGACCACCGATGGTGACTATCCACCTAACCAACAATCATCTCGTGATTTCAGGTTTCACGATGTTGACTGCGAGTCACCTTGATTTTCCTAACTCGCAAAACTTTGAGGTGGAGCCTAGCAATGATATCTCCTTCCTTAAACTCATAAATGTGACCATGGTTGTGACCACATGCCTCACTTTCGAAACTATGCTTTCCAGATCAACGGTCCATATCTCTTCCTTTAATCGACGGTTGTGATCAAATCATGATTTTTCGTTTCGTGACTTCAAAGGTTAGAGCACTTCTTGTCTTTGACTCCCAATTTCTAGATACCTTCTCCAGATCAACGACCCATAATATTTCATATTTCAATGATCTAGATCTCTTCTTCGAGAACTCGGACTTAGTTCTTCATCGTACGAGATCAACGCTCCACGATCCTCAGTGATCCGATGGTCCAGATCATTTTGAAAATTCACATTTAGCGAGTTCCTACAACTCTCACCTTTGACTTCTCCAGTGTGTGAGTTAGCAAAATGATGATGTCTCGCCACCTATCTTCTGGATCCAACGACTCATATCATTTCGCGACTTCGCATATCGCGAGTTTGAGGATGGGTCTTGGCCATTATCCTCTTAGTAGTTATATTAGATTCAACGGTTGCTAGTTCTTCATGCTCTGATCTAACATACGAGGTCTAATCTCCTCCACTACGCGCTCCTCTTGTCTAGACCCGGATTAGATGACCATCGGGTAATCATGATTGATGATCCAATGACGACTGTCACTCCTCCTCCTGAGCTTACGCGTCCTCCTGACTTGGAAGAATTTCTAAGTGTCAAAGGTTCTGTGACCTTTGATCCTTCTATGAGCCTTGATGTATGGTATCTCGTCTGTGCATATCACAACACTATCTTTCTTGATCTTTTTCAAAAAAATTCCTCGGCCCCGGAGCATACTTGTGCTCTGCGTGCAACTTTGTGTTATTCCTCCTGAGCTTCTTGAGCTTGCTCTTTTGTGTCTTCGTTGTTGTTCTTGCAATGCACACTCACCAACATCATTGATGTTCTTTCCATCAATGACAATCACATTCTATTCATGCCAACAATCTCCCCCTTTGGAATTGATGGCAACCCTGAATGGAAACACTATGGTACTTAGAACTCCAATTGTAGTATCCACACCTTTTCTCCCCTTTTGACATCAATGTCAAAGAAAACAGGTCCCCCCTAAGCTGTTGCAGTATTTTTTAGATGTATCAGATATTCAGCCAACACATACTCCCCTTAAAAGGATGAACTCTCTTAGGTTGAAAGTGGGATCACACCCAACTTCTGGCGTAGATACTCAAACTGAACTTGTGCAAGCGGTTTAGTGAATATATCAGCAATATGATCTTTGGATGGAATATAATTCAAAGACACAACAGTGTTGGTTACCTGTTCCCTCAAGAAGTGATACTTGATGGGCATATGCTTGGTCTCGGAGTGAAATACAGGATTCTTTGACACACTGATTGCACTAGTGTTATCACAATGAATTGGGATTGGTGCAGTATATTTTACCTCAAATTCTATAAGTGTTTGAATCATCCATAATACTTGGGTACAACAACTGGCAGCTGCAATGTACTTGACTTCTGTAGTCGATAAGGAAATGGAACCTTGCTTCTTTATCAACCATGATACAAGGGAATCTCCTAGGAAGAATTCACCTCCACTCGTGCTTTTCCTTTCATCCACGCAGTTAGCCCAATCAGGATCTGAATAGAGTGATAATTGAATATTATGATTCTTAGGATACCATAGGCCATAGTCCATTGTTCCTTTCAAGTATCTGAATATTTGTTTGACAGCTAACAAATGGCTCTATTTCGGTGCATCCTGATACCTTCCTACCATTCCAACAACATGCATTATATCTGGACAGGATGTTGTGATGTACAATAGGTTGCCTATCATAGATCTATATGAACTCTGATCAACATTAGATGAGCCATCATCCATTCTTAACTTTCATACAGTGACCATAGGTGTGCTCATAGGTGTTGAGTCTTCCATTTGAAACCTCTTCAACATTTCTCTTAGATATTTCTCTTGAGAAATAAATATTCCTTCAGACCTCTGAGAAATTTGTAGACCAAGAAAAAATGGTAGTTCCCCTATCATAGACATTTCAAATTCATACTGCATGGCAGAATCAAACCATTGTATCAATGAAGCATTACTACTTCCTAAGATGATGTCATCTACATAAACCAACACAATGAGAAAATCATTACCCTATGTCTTGATATATAGGTTGTTGTCAATTGTTCCTCTCTTGAATCCTGTGTCTTGAATATACTTATCCAGTCTATAATACCATGTACAAGGATCTTGTTTCAACCCATATAATGCTTTCTTCAGCTTGCAGACAAATTCAGGGTTATTTTATAGTTGGAAACCCTCTAGTTGTTCCATATAGGCTTCTTCTTTCAAATATCCATTTAGAAATGCTGACTTGATATCCATTTGATAGACTTTAAACTGTTTATGAAAATCATAGGCTAGAAACATTCTAATAGCTTCTAATCTTGCTGCAGGCGCAAATGTTTCATCAAAATCCATTCCTTCTATTTAAGCATATCCTCTGCAGACCAATCTAGCCTTATTTCTTAAAATATTTCCTTTCTCATTCATCTCATTTTTGTATACCCATTTTGATCATATTACATTTTTAGTTGTTGGCCTAGGAACGAGTTCCCAAGTGTCATTCTTTTCAATCTGTTCCAGTTCATCATTCATTGATTTTAACCAATTTACATCTTTATTGGGTTCATTAAAGTTCTTGGGTTCCACCATGGATATGAAGGCTATATGTGATTTCTCGATATATTTGATTATCCTTCTCTTAGTTTGTACACCTTTGTATTTCTCACCAATTATCTAACTTGAGGATGATTCTTTTGAGCAATTCTAGAGGAAGGATTTGATGGTGTCTATTGATTTGAGTCTGCCTGAGTATTTGTGTCTTCATCTGACTCTGAGTTTTCTTTTTCTGATTCTTGGACCTGTTCATTTTCAGCTTCAGTTGTGTCCTCTATAGCAATCTTGATATTTATCACCTCTCTTACTAGGACTCCTTCATCAACCTTTAAATCAATGCAATCAACTAGTTTATTCAATATTTTATTAAAGAATCTATATCCTTTACTATTGGTAGCATATTCTAAGAAGATGCCTTCATCAGCCCTGTCATCATAATTGCCAATGTTTTCATTATTATTCTTTATGTAGCACTTACTCCCAAAGACTTTGAAGTGTTTGATTGAAGCAGGTCTTCCATACCATAGTTTGTAAGGTGTCTTGTCACTGTGTGGTCTGAGGTGGGCTTTGTTAAGAACATGGATTATTGTGTGCATTGCTTCTACCTAGAAGGTTTGACAAATTTTCTTCTCATTCATCATTGACCTGGCCATTTGCTGAACTGTTTTGTTTTGCCTCTCAACTACTCCATTTTGTTGTGGAGCTCTTGGGATTGTGTATTCTCTCTTGATCCCATGTTTATCAAAGAATTCCTTGAAATCACTTGACATAAATTCTCCTCCTATGTCTGATCTTACTGCCTTTATCGTGTTGCATGTTTGATTCTCAGTTAAAGCATTGAATATTTTAAATTTCTAAAATGCTTCAGATTTTTATTTGAGAAAAGCAACCCAAGTGAGTTTGGAGTAGTCATCAATGACCAGCATAAATTATTTTTCCTTCCCTGTGCCTTCCTATCTTGATGGTACACATAAATCCTTATGAACTAATTGGAGTGGTTTCTCTGTTGAAGTAGAGCTCTTTGATTTAAACTGTGTCCTGATTAGCTTTCCTACCTGGCAGGGTTTACACATAGAATCATGTGGCTTTGATGTTCTTGGAAGATCTTTTACTGCCCCAAGATTTTTTATCTTGATTAAGTAGTCAAAATTTAGATGTCCAAGTATCCTATGCCATAACCAGCTTTCATCATATTTTCTTACATGACACTCTTCTATATCTTCTTTCAACACATATACATTATTATTTGTCCTTATGCCTTTAGCCACAACTTGTCTTGAGTTTACCGACTTTATCTTACAATATTTGGAAGTGAACACCACTTCACATCCTCTGTCACACATTTGACTTACACTGAGCAAATTATGTTTCAACCCATTTATAAGAAAAACATCCTGGGATTTTCCTTTACCATTACTCAAACTCACCATCCCTTTACCCTTGGTTTTACCTCGAGCATAATTTCCAAAGGTTACATTTCCTGATTTGCTTTCTCTTAGAGACATAAACTTACTTTTGTCTCCCATCACATGTTTGGACAATCCACTATCAATATACCAGGGGTTATTTTGTCTTTGAGCTGACAACACTAATCCACACTTGTCATTTTCTTTCTTCTTCCAAACCTTGACATTTTCAGTAGAGGGATTCAGATATGGTTTATAGTTCCTTAAGCGACAGTCTACAGCTTTATATCCATAATTATGGCAAGTGTAACATTCTGGTTCATTGAATAAATGATCATAACGATTTGTATGCTTAGCCTATGTCCTTTTCCCAGCCATCACACGATTTGCAGTTTGTGGTTGTTTGTTACTTGGTTGTCTCATTCTTTGTTGCGATAGATATCTATTTCTTGAGTGTCTTGATTGCTCATATCTAAATCTTAAAGAACAATTTATAGCTTTGTGACCAAAATTAGAAAAGAAAAAACAATACCCATAGAAAAATCCTTTGTACCTGGAAAATGGTTGTCTTCTTTGAGCAGGTCAATTTCTTTTATTCTGGTGATTTATTTGAGCAGAGGGTGTATTGTTTCTTTGTTCTACAGATTCAGTTCTGGCACTTTTTCTTTCACTCTTCCTTGGCGGATGATTATCTTCCTTTGTTTCTCCATATTTGTTGTTTTCAATGAATGTATATTTGACAAACTTGATGGATTCTTTGATGCTTGGCTGACCACTATTTGATCCTTTTTCATAACCCAAACCAGTTTTCAAATTTGGATTCCTTTGCTAATTCAGAATGGTGGCTAATCCTTCTGAGGCTCTAATTCTTGGAATATTTTGTAGATACAAAGCTTTAAACTTCTCCATCTCTTTTATAGTTTTTACTACCTCTTCTTCCAAGGCTTCACATCTTTCCTTCTTGTCTGAAAACTGTTGTTTTAGAATGTCCTCTATTTTCCTTTCCTCTTCTAATTCCACTTTTAGGAGGGCAAAGTCTTCATTAGTTTTTTTACTGTCTTTCTTGAACTGTATCAGCAATTTTTTTTCTTTCTCTTCTTAAATGTAAGTCTGTCAATTTATTTTAGAGCACTGATCAGTTCTCCTTCCAAGTCAACCATAGCTTCTTCATCACCAACATCACTTCTTGTGATTTCATTATCATAATCATCTTTGGCCATAATCATAAAGTCATTAACCTTATCTTCATCATCAGAATTACTATCTGTGTCTCTTGAAGAGTCATCATTGTTTACACATAAACTTTTCTTTTTACCAAATCTCTTGGATTTATACTTCTCTTCACCTTCAGATTTTTGGTGCTTCTTCTTGTGTGGACACTTAGATGCAAAGTGACCTATCCTTCCATAGTTAAAACATTTGAAGGGAAACTTTCCTTGGTACTTGACTGATCCTTTCTTTAGTCTTCTCACAAATTTTGCTTCAATTTCATCAGGTTCATAATCCTCATTCTTATCATCTTTAAATGATGCTTCTCTAGAGGTGGGTTTATCTCTAACTATCCTCATTTCATATGTAGTAAACGTTCCTACAAGTTGAACAAAAGCAAAATATTTTAGATCATTGAGTTATTCTATAGTAGAGACCTTTGGGTTTAACTTATCTAGCAGAGATCTCAAAATTTTCCAAACTAAAAAGTGTTTCTCAATTTTTTCACCAAGTGCTTTCATTGCATTTACTAGTTCTTCAACTCTCAGAAAGTACTTCCCAATAGTTTCATCCTCTTTCATCTTTAGTTTTTCAAACTGTACTCTGTAGGTTTGAATCTTGGTGTCCTTTACCTTCTCATTACCTTCATAACTTCATATGAGTTAGTCCCACATTTCTTTAGAAGATTCTAAGTGCATACATTTTACAAATTCTGCTTATGCAAGCCCACTCAGAATAGCAATCATAACCTTAGCATTGAAGCTAAATTATAGCTTGTCATCCTTATTAGCTAGTACAACCGGCTTTACATAACCAGTCTCTAACACATCCCAGACATCTGCACCTAAATCCATTATGTAGGTTCTCATCCTAACTTTCTAGAAGGCAATGTTTGATCCATTGAACATGGGGGGGTTATTGGTTGACGTTCCTTCATGGCTTGACATATTTAATATTACTGATCTACCTTTAGATAAAATGAATCGGCTCTGATACCAATTGTTGGACAACTGAGAGGGGGCGTGAATCAGTTGCTACCGTGATTAAACAATAATACTTAATTTAAAATCTTTACAGAGCATTCAAAGAGAATCACAATAATGCAGGAAGGTAGGCAATAGAATATTCAACATCAATCAAACACATGAAATATACAGAGACACATATTTCTTGAGGAAACCCATAAAGGGAAAAACCTCTTCGTCATGATATGATAAGTAATTTTTATTGTATGTACATTATCATTCTTATGAGCACCAACTCATTGTGAGACTACCACCTCTATTTTGCAAGCTACAACTTGCTGAGAGCACCAACTCTCTTGTTTCTCTAGCACCCACTAGAAGGAAGCACCAACACCCTGATTTCTCTAGCACCAAATCCCTAAGTGTTCCAACACCAACTTCCAGTCACACAGGCACTGACCTGTATAAAAAAGAACAATAGTTCTCCCTTGCACCACTATGCCACCCTAGTTTCTTTGGCTGCAACCATATGGAAGATACAACTCCCTATGTTCAAACACCCACTTGAAAATATGAGGACAACAATCCTCCTTAGCACCTCCCTACCACCCTGAAATATAAATCTTTTCTTTCTTTAATTTATCATAGTGATACAACATTTATCTATGGATTACCAGTCTCATCATTGTTCTGCTACACTATTCTCCTTTTCCTGCATTAGTGTCTCTTTCCTCACATCAGCTGCACTTTCTATTCTTCTCTCAGATTTGAATTTTTTTCCTTCCTTATTCTGTGCTTTATGCTCTATTTCTTCTATTCATTATATGGACCATGCCTCTTATGTGCACTTAAGCTCCTACACATAGCATGCTTCTACCTGCATAAAAAAAACTCAACAAAAGCACACCCTATATTCTTTGCTCAGCGTATATTTATGATGGCAAGTCCTCTAACAGATCATACACCTAACTATTCATTGTCTATGGCGATCAAGTTGAGTCTGTTCTTCATCAGTGACCGTTATGTTGAGCTTATTTGTCATCAATGGTCATTCCTGAGATTCTTTGCTTGTTTCTAGTAGTTTGACCCTTCGTCTTCTCTATTATAGTTGATCGTATCCTCTCTGTTACATTCATAGAGTTCAATGTTTTCCCATCTTTCAATTGTCTCTATGATGATTCTTCATTCCACTGGTAGTTACCTTGAGACTCTTTGGCTCCTCTAGCAGTCACCCTACTACTCCTCGAATTCTCTGGAAGATGTAATCATTTTGTTCTGGCAGTTACTCAAAGAACCTCTGTGTGTTCATCCCTTTGGCCTCTTTTCCCTTCTTAATAAGAAATTCACAGTGGGTGCTAGATCTTCTTTCTAAGCCCCTTCCTTTCACGTGACCATCTGCCTAACCAATAATTGTCTCATGATTTTGCGTTTCGCGATGTTGACTGCGAGTCACCTCGATTTTCCCAACTCACAAAACTCTGAGGTGGAGCCTAGCAATGCTAGATCCTTCTGTAACCTTCATCAATTTTACCATGGTTGTGACCATAGGCCTCACTTCTGAAACTACACTTGCCAGATCAATGGTCTAGATATATCCCTTTGATCGACGGCTATGATCAAATCGCGATTTCGCGTTTCGCAACTTCAAAGGTTATAGAATTTCCTGTCTTCGACTCTCGATTTCCTGATACCTGCTCCAGATCAATGACCCATGATATTATGTATTTCAATGGTCTAGATCTCTTCTTCGAGAACTCAAACTTCGTTCTTCGTCGTGCCATATCAATGGTCCAAATCATTTCGTGAATTCGCATTTCGTGAGTTCCTACAAATCTCACCTTTGACTTCTCCAGCTCTTGAGTCAGCGAAATGATAACATCTCGCCATGTGTCCTCTAGATCCAATGACCCAGATCATTTCACAACTTTGCATATCGTGACTTCAAGGATGGCTCTTGGACATTATCCTCTTAGTAGTTATAATGGATTCAACGGTTGCCAGTCCTTTGTACTCCGATCCAATGGCTGAGGTCTATTTCCTCCACTGCATGCTCCTCTTGTCTAGACTCTGATCTGATGACCATTGGGTAATTGAGATTGGTGATCCAACGACCATTGTCGCTCCTCCTCCTGATCTTATGCATCCTCTGAACTTGGAATAATTTCTAAGTGTAAAAGGTTCTCCGACCTTTGATCCTTATGCGAGCCTTAATGTATGGGATCTCGTCTGTACATCTCAGAATGCTATATTACCTAAGCTTTGGAAAAATTTACCCTCGGCCTTGGTGCATACTTGCGCTCTGCATGAAACTCTGTGTTATTCCTCCTAAGCTTCTTGAGCTTTCTCTTCTGTGTCTTCGATGTTGTTCTTGCAATGCACACTCACCAACATCGTTGTTTTTCTTGCCATAAATGACAACCACACACTACCCATGCCAACAAAAATATCCCTCAAAAACATCCAAGGCAAGAGTGCCCCTCTAAAATGGTCCACATACATCAAATAGTTTCACATGTGTGGGCTAGAGAGAGCTAGGAGAGATGCCCCCTTTAAAATATGTGCCAACATACCATCAAGGGGGGAAAAGATGAGTCAATCATGGTCCAAGGAATCTAATCATGGTTTTTGGGGTGAATGAAGGAAGATTATTGGGCCACATTTTATCCAAATATGGTGTCACAATTGATCGATGGTGTCAAAATTGATCCAGTAGAAGGTATTCGACAAGTAACATTACCTTTAAATAAGGAGGCAATGCAATCATTCTTTGGAAAAATCAACTTCATTAGGGGGGTTCATGCTAAGCTTCATTGTGATTCCCAAACCTATTTTAGTCCTGCTAAAAAAGGATCAAGAGTCCATATAGAGTAAAAAAATTATGGAATCCTTTCAATAGATTGATGATGCAATTGCTTCAACAATGTTGTAGGTAACTCTTAATTATTCTAATGATTTTTAAATTTTCTCTTTTGCATCAAAATATATAATTGTTTGTGTGCCTTTACAAAGGAATGGTGGGAACTTGGAGCATCCAATAGCCTTTATAAGTATAGGATTTAGAGAAGTTGAAATAGAACATTCTACCATGGAGAATGTCCTAAGATATAAAATATATTGGAAAGTAAGGGCCACAAATCACAATCATTGTAACCATTGGACCACTAATACAACATCAACACCACCTACTTGGATGTAAATCATGGGCCCATCCAATAAATACTCCCCCATATTGATATTAATACTATGTCAATTACCTAAACAATTTATGGTACCTCCATCTGCAATCATTACTTTAAACTCTCGTGCTTTTTATTTTTGATATATCCTTCTCTCTTGAGGGTTTGTGTAGTACTAATTCCAACCAGTTCATGACAAGATATTGTTGGATTAATATCTTATATATATAGATCTTGTGATGGTTCCAATTCTTTATCTTCTTTCTCTTCATAATATTTGCAGAATAATTTCTTTTCACCACATTTTTGTACCTAATTATACTTCTTGTCACAATTGAAACATAGTCCCTTTTCTCTTATTTCATCCATTTGTTGAGGTGTTGATATTATGGTAGTTGTGGGAGGTATTAAACTCCACTTGTAAACTTTGATGAGACTAGAATATTTTGGGAAGCAAGAGAAACCCTAAAGCCTTGAATAATAACCTTAGAAGACAATTCAACTTAATATAATAATTAATATTGAGTTATTAGCCCCCAGGAAGAGAAGTCGGCCCAATAAATTAAGATGGAGTAGTATAAATAGAGGGCGCTAGAGCTCATTTGTCACTCACTCACTCATGATTGCATAAGGACAAGAAGTGTGCATGAGTGAAGGAGAATTGCAATTGTTGCAGTAGTGATCTTGTCTTGGGTTATCGGTTTGGACTTTCTATTTGGTCTTTGGCTATCCTTCCTTGGTGTGCTAAACTTGGTTGGCTATTGATATTCTACCATAATTATTCTATCTGTCAAGGTGAAGGTGCTTGGGGGTGGCATTTTTGTCTATGGTTGTGTGAAAATATTGCTATATTGTCTATGGTTAAACGAGCACACCCATTTTTCTAACAGGTTATGGGCCCACACCTCCTTTATTCATTTTAACTAATGGAAGGAAGCAAAGCCATAATATTATCAAGCTTGTTGAAAAATTGTTGCTAGGGTTTCTAGCAAGTACAATTACTGAAGCATTGTCACTAGGGTTACTAGCAGGTGCAGTTGAAAATACTAAAACCTCTTTCCCAACACCTTATGATGGAACACCTTACTCAAGGAGAGGATATTCTACCGCGCCTTAGTCTAGCGCACCTATTGACACTCTTAGAAGGAAAAAATGTCAAGGTTGAGATTTTGGATCAAAGTCAATGTTTGACATCTCAAAGTTTGACCAACTATCAGTCAACAAAAATCATGAATGAAAATACATATCATATACACTATTCATCTCTTACAAGAACTCTTGAAGATGACATGTGGATAATTGGCAGTGGAGATTCCATGCATATGACATGAGACCGGGTCAGACTCTCTAGTCTGAATGAAAATAAGACATCCTACAAGGTAGAACTTAGAGACAAAAACACCTATCCATTCAAAGGAATTGGTCAAGCCTCCATCAAATTGAAATCATGTAACAATTTTCATTTGAGTAATGTCTTATATGTACCTAGTTTACAAAAGAATCTTGTATCTATATCTTTCCTAGAAGGCAAAGGAAATGTAATAGCCTCTGTAGATGGTGAAGTACTATCTTGGTCTAGAGACTCCAGCATAGAGAATGATAGAGTTATTGGAACTCTTGAAGGCATATTATACAAACTACTAGAACAGAATGATGAAGCTCTTGTACATGATGAAATCAATCCTAGTGAACTTTGGAATAGAAGGTATGCTCACCTTAACTATCAAGCATTACCTTTCCTTGAGAAAATGGTTGAAGGATTACTAGAACTACAATCTACACATGAAGTAATTTGCAGAGGATGTGCACTTGGTAAAAATGTTAAGAATCCATTATCAAGTAGCAATATTAGATCTAAGGAAATCCTCGATCTAATACATTCATATGTTTGCGGTCTTATGCCATTCAAATATCTAGGAGTTTCTCTTTATTATGTAACCTTCATAGATGATTACTCAATAAACAGTTGGTTATATGTCTTGAATACAAAGGATGAAGTTTTCAGCAAGTTTCCATAATTCAAAGAAGAAATAGAAAACCTCACAAGCAAGAAAATCAATACTTTGAGAACAGATAATTGAGGAGAATACACATCCAAGCAATTTGTTTCCTTTTGCAAATCAACGGGGATTAGGAGGGATCTAATTGTTCCTCACAATCCTCAATAAAATGGTGTAGCATAAAGGAAGAATCGATCCATTGAGGAAACCATGAAGGAAATAATGAATGATCAAGGTTTATCCATTTATCTATGGGGAGAAGAAACCATGACAAAAATATATGTTCAGAATAGAAGTCCCCACCACAGATTGAAGGATATTACTCCATAAGAAGACTTCTCAAGAAAGAAACTTAATATGGAACACTTAAGAAACTTTGGGTGCCATGTTTACATTCATATCCCCAAGGATAAAAGGAAGAAACTGGAACCCTTGGGAAAGAAGGGAATATTTGTTGGATATAGTGAATCATCCAAAGCCTACATAATCTATATTCCAAAACAACATAAGATTGAAGTCAGCAGAGACGTAACCTCCAATGAGAATATGGCTTTCAATAAATCTATAGAAGAATCCATGTAAGAAGAAGAATATGAAGAGCCTAAAGAAGAAAGCACCTGTCTTCCAGAAAGTCAGAATGAAGAACCAGAACAATTTGATCATCTGATACAACCATGTGAACCTATTGAATCAATCATCATACCCAAAACTATGAAACATACAATTTGGCTTGAAGCTACTCTACAAGAAGCAGAAAGACTCAAAGCTCCAAGTGGCACCTTCAGAGAAAGCAAAAATCCCAAAATATTCTCCAGCTATGCAACATGCATAACAAAACTTATAAATGAAGAACCCACCACATTTGAAGAAGCAACTCAGAAGAAATAGTGGAAAGAATCCATGACAGAAGAATACCAGTTTGTCATGAAAAATGACATATGAGAAATTGTCCCTAGACCCAAGGAAAAATCAGTGGTAACTTCAAAATGGGTCTATAAGATCAAACATGCAGTAGATGGAAGCATGGACAAATACAAGGCAAGGTTCATAGCTAGAGGGTTCTCCCAGAAGGAGGGAGAATATTATGATGAAACCTTTGCTCCTGTTTCTAGATATACTTCTATTAGAACCATTATGTCTCTTATTGCCTCCATGGGATGGATTCTACATCAGATGGATGTAAAGATAACTTTTCTCAATGGAGCAATTGAAAAAGTAGTATACATTGAAAAAACTCAAGGTTTTGAAGTACATTCTAGAGGCACTCATGTTTGCATATTAAAGAAAGTTGTGTATGGACTCAAGCAAGCTCCAAGAGCTTGGTATGCCATAATTGACAGTTACTTAATAAGACTTGGTTTCTCTAAGATTCATGCATATCCAAATCTCTACTACAAGGTTATGAACAATGAACCTATGATTCTATTGTTGTATGTCGACGACTTATTCTTGACATGTGCAGAGTCTCTCATCATCTAGTGTAATAAGGAATTACCTTTTGAGTTTGATATGAAAGATCTTGGTCTCATGTGCTATTACTTGGGACTAGAAGTATGGTAGAAGCGTGGTGAAATATTCCTTGGACAAGGAAAGTATGCAGTGAAGATTCTTCAAAAATTTGGAATGATGGATTGCAAATCCATGGCCACTCTTATGACCACAGATATAAGAAAAGTGAGAGATTCATATTTTGATCCAGTAGATCCATCCCTATATCAACAATTGATTGGGTCGTTGATGTATCTAGTGAATACTCGACTAGATATGTGTTTTGTTGTAAACACTTTAAGCTAGTTCGAGGTGGAACCCATACATGAGCACTAGATATCTGAAAATCATGTTCTAATATATATATGTGGGACTCTAAACTATGGTTTAAGATACACCTCATTCAGTGATATACAACTTCATGGATTCACATATTCAGATTGGGCATGGAGTGTAGAAGACAGAAGGAGTACTTTAGGGATATGTTTTAGTTTGGGATCTACTATGATATCATGGGAGAGTAGGAAATAGAAGTAAGTTTCACTCAACACAGTAGAAGCAAAATATATCGTAGCATGTGAGGCATGTACTGAAGCAGTATTGTTGAGGAATTTTATCTCCCCAGATTGCGAAGAAGCACTGATATACTTTATTCATTCATGGGTAGTTATTTTCCAGTTTGGAAAATGGTCCAAGTTGGGAAGTTCCTTTCCAATCTCGAAAGTGGTTCGAGATTTCTGACGTATAGGAATTTTCTAGTTCGGAAAATGGTCTAGATTGAACATTCATTTTTGTAATGAAAATGGTCCGATATTTTGTTGATGTACCATAGACAACAATTCCCCTTATGGCCAGTGTGGGGTAATGGTCTAGGAAAGTCATTCTTCTTAGAGGTCACTCTGAGTAGTGTTCAAGTAGAATTGTCTGCCTCGTCGAGCAGTCATTCCTTCAAAGTTCATAGCTATGAGCAGTTTCGAAGAATGGTCTATTTTGGAGGTTGGTGCGGGACATTCATTTCCTTAGGAAATGTTCTGGACAGTCATTCTTCAGGGAAGACTCATTATATGGAGGTTGCACTATGATTAGTGTTGGAGGAATGACCTAGTTAGGTGAATGGTCTAGGTTCAACAATTAGGGATAGGCATTCCCTAGGGAAGACTCATTCTATATAGGTTGCACTATGATTAGTGTCGGAGGAATGGCCCAGTTAGGTGAATGGTCCATGCTTAGAAATCAAGGACATTTATTATTCTATACTTGGGAAGAATATTCCAAATAACCCATGGCTCATATTTTAGTTTTTAAGGGAAGATCTCACAGATGTGAGTGGAATAATGGCCCAAATGAATGAGTTTGTATCATGATATTGCTTATGCAGATGACATGATTTTTGTAGAGACTATATGTCTCTGGACATTAGTTGTATACTGCTATGAATAGACACAGTTGTGTTCTAATTGATGGCATTGTTTCGATTTCCATGGAAACTATCTAGTTGGTTAGTGATGATGGTTCTTGTGATCTGATCATGAGATAGCATGTGTGGTTATGATGATGCTATCAGTTGAATGGTTTGTTTGTGCTCAATACCATTTATGCTAATACCTCCCTAGCTAGGAGGGAGTGTTGATATTATGGTAGTTGTGAGAGGTATTAACCTCCACTTGTAACCTTTGACGAGACTAGAATATTCCAGGAAGCAAGATAAACCCTAAAGCCTTGGATAATAACCCTAGAAGATAAGTTGTCTTAATAGAATGATTAATATTGAGTTATTAGCCCCCAGGAAGGAAATTGGCCCAGACAGTTAAGATGGAGTAGTATAAATAGAGGGCGCTAGAGCTCATTTGTCACTCACTCACTCATGACTGCATAAGGACAAGAAGTGTGCATGAGTTCAGGAGAATTGCAACTGCTTCAGTAGTGATCTTGTCTTGAGTTAGTGATTTGGACTTTCTCCTTGGTCTTTGGTTATCCTTTCTTGGTGCACTAACCTTGGTTGGTTATTGATATGCTACCAGAATTATTCTATCTATCAAGGTTAAGGTGCTCAGGTGTGGCCTTTGTGCCTATGGTTTGGTGACAATATTGCTATATTATCTATGGTTAAATGAGCACACCCATTTTTCTAACATGAGGTGTTGACCTTGTCGATTGAATGAGGTTAGGAAAGGGAACATGGTGCTCTCTATAGTTTTTAGTATCCACCCTTCTAGTAGCCATATTTTTTTTTCCACTTTGCTTTCCATACTGAAAGCTTTCTGTAGGGATTTAGGTTTGAAGACATGCACCTCATGTTGAATGTTCTGGAATGTTTTTTACCTTGAGACTCAGCTTTTGGAATTGTTGATTTTTCTCTATAATTGGACATTTTTTCGAATATTTATCAATTGACTAAATAATATATTGTTCTTAATATCCTCATAATGTGATATCAATTCATCCATAAAAATGGACCAAGAGATAATATAATCCTTTTTTCTTTCACAAATCCATTGATACTAAACAAATTGATCATTTTCCAAATACAAGGATGCAACAGTTACCTTTTTGTAATCTTGGCACTTGGTGTATGTCAAATAATTTCTCCACTTGGAATATCCATGTTATAGAATCATTACCATCAAATTTCCCCATATCAATCTTGGGAATGAAGTAGTTCTTTAGTGTCGAGTTGAACCTCTTGTGATGTGGATGTTGAAGTGATGATTAATCATGATTCTGGGACCCCATACTCATGTTCTCCACATGTTTTAGAATATTTCTCCTATGTGATTGGGGATCAAAAATATTGTTATCCTTATTTTCAATGTTCCCAATATCACCTTTAGGTAACTGCTCATATAGACGTAAGAAGATGGATTCTATGGAATTTTGAAATTATTCCATCATATTTCCCATATGTTCCTTATTTTGATCCATATTTATTTCCATATGTTCCATATTACTTTCCATTTGTACCTTATTGTCATCCATATTCTTTCCCACCACTTCAATCTAGTGAAACATTTCATCTCTTTCTTCTTGAATTATGTTCGAGCTCTCTATAGGTTTAGTTGGTGAAGTAAATTTTGGAATAACCTTTGGATCCATGTGATAAAATAATAATTCTCCTCTTTTCCTTCTTTATCACAAATTTTGAATCACCAAAAATAGATCTTCCAATCAAAAGTTATGTCAATTGTAAGTTATGTACCTTTCAAACCCTAATTCAGAGAATGTTTGGATGGATAACCTTTGTCCTAGTATATATATGGAATTTGAACCCTTATGAGTCTAAAATTTTGGTCTTTAGTACTCTGATATGACTTCTTAAACTCCTAAAAATTTCACAATATGAACCTTTAGGAATAAAAAGTTATAGCAAAACTACCAAAATGTTTTTTTAAGACTAATTTCAAGATTAGTAAAAAGCCTTGACTTCCATAAGATATATATCACGAATTATAATGTTTCAAAATCTAAAAATTGTTTCACATGTAACTCATTGTATGTCTTTGGGATTTTGAAAATTTTAGAGTCTGAAACTTCAGCAAAAAGTTTTCATAGCGAAAATAAAAAGATGCCTCATTTGAGACTAATTTCAGGACTAGTCACAAATCCTAAATTCCAAAGGAGATATCTCCAAAAATATAACGAACCGGAACCTGAAATTTTTGTTGCTTGTTCTTCGCTATCGTTCCTTAGTCTCCTCAAAATTTTGCTATCTAAAACGTCTCGAAAAAATTTATAGCGAAAATTCCAAGATGACTCGCTTGAACCAACAAAACCCTAGGATAGATGCTTTAATACCAAATGTTATGAACCAACACCTTGAGAATAATAAAAATTCAATAAATAACAATTGACTTCGAGGGGGAAACCTCATTTTATAATATATCCAATGCACAATATGAGATAATATGATCCTGATACTAGGTTTCCTTGGTATATATATAGGAGACAAAGGGTACAATTATAATGAAAGGGTACAATTAAGGGCTCTAGCGTACCTACTAATATAACACTAGAAATGTAATAGTTCAGTATCTAGGGCTTAATAATGGGTTTTATACTTAATAGGGGGATTTTTATAAGGATTTACACTACACACCTAACTTGCATTCTTAGACTTTAGACATGCCTATAGCTACACAACATTAGAGGAGAAATTGATCTTCCCAACTAGAGGCACCCCATAGCATCCCATCTCCTTTGATGATGAGGAACCTTAGCCAACTTTTTATATTATTTTATGATAGTGATGGTAGGTCTAGGTCTAAGTTTTGAGATTCATTGTTTTCATTTAGGGAGAAATAGGATTTCCCATGCAACTTGCTTATGGAACACTATATATGTCCTCTAAATATTGATACTACACAAACTAATAGCCCTAAAAATTGTTTGATGAGTTTTCTTGTTTGAATGTCTATTAGATGTATGTTGTTATGTATTTGAGTATGTATATTTATAACACTTATTTTGAAATTATTTGGGAGGTCAACTAGACCTTTGGTGACTTCTTAGCATGTTTGTAACATATTTTTGTATATAAATAGAAGGCCACATTTTTACTTAAAAAAAAAACAAATAACATTGATAACACACACATAAGTGCATGAAATTCCACCTTCATTTCCATAAGGTCAACCACTTATGCCAATTAGGTTGTGATATAGTGGTAAACCAATGGGATTTTACCACAACTAACCTGTGTTTGATTCTTCCAAGCTCTAGTTGAGAATCCTCAAAGTGACATGTTCTAGGAGTGATAGTTTTATTAACTTGAGCCTCAATTCAACCTTAATCCTTTTATATAATATATTCAAATAGAAAGCCTAGGAAAATTCAAGAGAAAATAAGTCCCCAACTCTAACCCAAAAAATAAGTGTCGTTGTGAAAAAAAAACAATAATGTTGACATGTAGTTTGCAAAAAAACAAGTTAATGATGAACTAAAATAATCCATTATAACAATGCTTAAAACGATTAAATGTATTCTTGAAATAAATATAATAAACATGTTAACTTGACTGTGTGAGTATTTAACCAATGAACTAGAAAACTAAAATAATGAGCACCAAAATAATGAGCATCCATGAGAGAATTGAGACAATAGATATATATTATATGATTAAGATGTACAATTTATTTCCATTGTATCATTTTAAAATATTAAACAAAAGTTGCATCTTTATGGAATAGCGACGTATGCTTATAATCTTGTGTCAAAAAGAGTATAGAGTATCCCCACAAAGAACAAATGCAGACATGATTTTGTAATTTTATGTGGTATATCATATATGTGTACAAAAGAGATGATTGTTTGGTAAATTTCCATGATGGTATTTAATGTTTGTTTAGTGAATAAGGTTGATCGCTCTTTCATTTTAATTGGTTTACATATTGTTTATTATGTGCAATGATTTGGTACAATTGAATCATTATATTGTGAATATAATAATTGGCCATGTTTAAGTTGATAATTGTTTCTATCATTTGTGTAGCTTTTTTAGGTTGTAGTGTGGTATTTTGAGTTGTTATTAAATTTATGAATGTGTTGAGTATTATTATGTTGAACATTTTATCCCAAGTTGGTTTAGCATATAGATGAATGTTTTATTCTAAGGTGGTGTACTACATAGATAAAGTTAGTGTTTTTAGCACAAAATTAATCTTGCACAACTAACATTGTTGAAGTGTTGTTACAAAATATATTTTGCATGATGAAAGCATTTGAGACTCTTGTAGAGAGGAGAATTGTGTTGATGCAAGATAAAATCACATTTTTTAATAGATCAATCGAAATCTCTTGAATTTTGAAGGTTCAAAACTTTAACCTACATTCAATGTTATTATAGATTTTTAATAATGAAGGATGAACAAAAACAATTCCTTGATATATCAACACTTGCATCAATAATGCTAGCTTTCATCTCAATACCTTGATATATCAACACTTACATCAATAATACTAGTTTTCAATACATTGAAAATATGTGTTTGACGCAAACGATATGGCAAGTTAACATTATTAAATGTAATGGAATATAGCTACACAAAGAGGGTAGTATGGTGAAGAGTTTTATTTATTTTTAAATGAGGTATTAAACAATTACATCATTGATCTTAATTATAATGATGACAACAACTATTGTTATGTGACATAATAAGATAATATATTAAATAAATATATAAAATTGAATTAAATAATTTTTACAATTTCATTTTTATATTTAAATATGGTAGAAATAAAAGTATCACATCGTTATAATTTTTGTAAGTCTAAATATTTTGAAAAGTAATATAAATATAAAATTGAATAAGTCATGTTTTATATTATTAATAATAATACATTAAAAGAAGATGTTCATATTTAAACATTTTTTAATAAAAAAAATATTAAATTTGTGTATTCTACATATTACATAGGTTATTGAGAAAGATAAATAAACAAAAACTATGAAAACTCTAAAGATAGACATGAGAATTGAAATTATATCATAAAAATGAATGTAGAGATTAAAACAAAGAAAGTAAGCATCTAAATATCAATAAAAAAAGGATATGGTTATTATAGTTAAGTTTTATTATTGAAATTGTTTAGCAATATATCTTTGCAAGTAATTAATATAAGGATATGAAAGACCTTATATGGAAAAAATAAATTTGGTTAAATGAGGCTTGTTCTTATTCTTATGTTATTATTAGTAAAATGAAGTAATTAATATTAATATAAAGATATGAAAGACCTTGTAGGAAAAAAAAAGAATTTAGTGAAATGAAGTATGTTTTTATTTTTATATTATTATTAGTAAAAACAAGATTATAAGGACAAATATAAAGTATTTATTAAATACTAAAATTTCATTTTAGTAACTAAATATTTGTGTTGAATAGTAGAGAGTTATGAATTTTATTCTTACATTAAAATTGTTGAAATTATAGCAAAAACAAGATTATAAATATATCTCTTAAATATAAAATATTTATTAAAGATAGAAATTATTTTCTAGAAAGTAAATACTTTTATTGATTTGTCTATAAATTTTATTTTTGCATTAATATAGTAGAAATTACACTATACACAATAAATATTTAATAAATATTTAAGGCATTCAACAATTAACTTCACCTATGTCAATTTCCTAATAAAAACTTTATTAGATATTATTTTTTTGATTAATTCTATATCCATGAGTATTAGTCTAACCAATAATTCTCATGATTTTAATAATCTCATTAACATTCATTGCATCAAATGATGCTTATAGAAATGGGATTGAAACTAACTAAAAAATTTATTGTTAAATATGAAATTGATAAATATTAACTATAAACATAACCTACCTCTCACACACATATATATGAAAATTTAAAAAGAGTGATGATATTACTAAATTAAAAGTATGTGCAACTTTTGAGTGTTTAAATAAGATTAACATTAAAAAATTATTTCTATTTACTAATAAAGTTAGTAAATTGTTTCTATTTACGAATAAGGTTAAAGTTTATGATGAATCAAGCTATAAGTGCATACTAAACATAAAGTGTGTTATTTGAAAGTTTAAATAATATTAACATAAAAAAAAACTATTTATATTTATTAATAAGGTTTATGGTTGAATCAAGCTATAATTATATAATAATTTTGGTATAATATTATGTTTATATAGTTAAATGGAATCATTTATCTATGAATTTACAATCTCCACCAAAATTTAAAAAAAAATCAAAACCTTCTAAAATTCATTTATAAATTGATGATTACTTCTTCTTAATTTCAATAGATGAACACCTAAATTATTGCTCATTTCTTTATGTGTTTATTTTTTTAGTTTCCTTGCCATAATTTCTACACTTTTGTTTTTATTAGTCTTTGCCCTTCAGGTTGAGGGACTATTAATAATAGATTTTCAATGTTCTAATTTATAGAAGGGATTATTGGTAATAGATTTTCAATGTTCTTATTAACTTGGCACATAAACCAATGAATTTTGATAGTTTTAATTAAAGTTTTCCAAAATCATAGAATTGAAGTTGTAATTTAACCAAAGTTTTCAGTTAGACTTCTTGTTTGACCTCTTCCCTAGGCTAGGAGAAAATATCATACTCTATCTTGGTTGAAAGGAGTACATTTACAACTTCATTTTTCGGAAACGAAGTAATGGTAGAAATGACTCTAACATTACTTCTTAACGTTAAATGTTTGCTCCTCTAATACTTAATAGATAAAGCATTTCCTATTGATGTGTACTTCCTCTCCAATTTCTCCATGAAATTTTTCGGCAAACTGGAAAGAATCTTGTCCAACCCAACCGCAGCATGCAACAGGGGTCTGGGAATGACGAAGAATCCCAATACCATCGGCTGGTCTCTCCTCTTCAGAGACTTTTCAGCAGAGCATGTGACCCTCCCGAGCCAATGCTATGAAGATTGGTTGTATCAGGGAATTTATCTTTGTAAGTTGAAAATAATGCAGTATGTTTAATAGTTGAAGTCAGTAATATTTTGCAAAATTAATCATTCAAATGAACTTTGGTGTTTGATTCAGTCAGGAGGAAGGCTTACCATATTGCAGTTGGGACTCTGATATTTGTCGCACCGAATCCTAGTGTTTGATTCAGTCAGGAGGAAGGCTTACCATATTGCAGTTCGGGCTCTGATATTTGTCGCACCGAATCCTGGTCTGTTATTTCTCTTTTAGTGTTCTTGGGTGGCTCCATTACGTTTCTCATTCACTCCACGGTTGTAAGCATATTCTTCACAAATGTCCATTAATTAAATCAGTTCATCTAGAATTGTTTATTTTCTGCGGAACCCTAATTGTGTGATTATATTGAACGTGAAGCATAAAGAAAGAATCAAGGCAGCAAGCAAGCAAGCATCCAGCAAGCAAAAAACATACATACAATGTTCTATTTCATTGAATTCTCTTCATAACATACAACATATTGAACATCATGATCTTCATAACATCAAGTAGAAAGAAAGCATACAGTGTCCCTCAGGATTTCACTCACTTCTCTTAATATCGAGTCGTGAGCTGGGAATTCAGGGTACGTGTTATTGGAAGATGGGTCCGTTGGAAGGAATTTGGTTAATACACATATAGTCACAAGCATTAGCATTAATTGTTTGGCTGTAGATTCTTACCTCGGGAAATATATCCATGCAAGCAACAAATTATTACGTGGGGAAATATATCCATACGAGCAACAACTAGTGACACCAATATGAGCCTCCAATTTAGAATCCAACAATATATTACACCTATGAATCATTTTCTTATGCTTTATTTGCAGCAAAGCAGCTTGACAATGTTGGCATGCCTAATATTCCCCAAAGTCTCCACTTCTGATCGAAATCCTTGTCTGGTGTAAATTGTAGTTTCCCGTTGTTCCAGATCCTTTTCACAGCAACAATATTATCATTTTCTTGCCTTGTACACATTGCCTACATGTCCACTTTCAATAAGATTATATTTTGACTCTATGGAATGTTTGACTCGTTGAATTCGACCCTGTGAGAGGCTATGATATTCCATGACTCTGTACTTGATTTAAAGCAAGCGAGCAAAATTATTGCATGTCTTATACAAGAAATATTTTCGAAAATAAATCATGTAGTTGTGTGCAAAGGTGCAATATTTCATAGGCGTAGCCTCTGCCCAGTGCATCAAGTACTCAATCGATGTGATAATGTATAATAGTAAATCTATCAGTCATACTTGCTTTATGAACTTATTTAAACCCCGAAAGTTAGGCCAGTGAATCTAGGTTAGCTCATCTCCTCCTAGAAAGTATAGGTTAGCCCCTGATCTAAACACTGCGGGTATAGGTTGGCTCATGTGGTTTCTTTATTTACTGATATTTCTGCTGGAAACATGAAGGTAACATTAATGGCTCATGTCCACAAAGGCCAGGATTGTCCATAATTTTTTTATCATAGACAAGATTATTGTAATCAACGGGAACAAAGCCAGACAAGAAGTTGCCAGACACATTAAAAAAACTCAATAATTCAATAGGTATATTCTCTGAAAGTAAATTGTTTGAGAGGTAAGGGTTGTTAAGAACAGGAAGTAACCCAAGTGATGCAGGGGTTGATCATGTGATGCGGTTGTTGGCAAGGT
>SNQJ01S0000966.1:74339-84462 GCA_010110895.2 Picea sitchensis
TATATATTGTAAATAATGATGATGAATAGAAGATTAGAGGTGCAACTCAAAACATGTTGATGGTTTTCCTGGTTTGGGTTTCCAGGGTAAAAATCTATGTGTAATGTGTGTGTTTGTGTGCCATTGTTTCTTTTTTGTTTTTATTAAGAATATGTTTTCAGTAATTATTGTACAAGTTTAAAATATACATTTGGTATCAAAGTTGTTATTAGCTTCAAGGGGATGCCTTTGCGGCTAAGGGTTTGGATCAGGTCTATGATAAACCTTCTTAAAGTGGGAGATCTACGATATTGATTCTTCAGGAGTAAATAAATTGTGAACAATTTGAAAATAGAGATTAGTAAATTTATTGTGAAATTTTTTGAGCTATGGAAGCTCAATATGGAAGATCTGTTGATGGACAAAGATAAGTGAATCATTGTGGATCCAAGTACTGCACCTACAGTAACATCAATAGAGGAATGGGCAAGTTGGATCAAAAGATGAAGAACACAATTCAATTGTGTCTCTAAGATTCAATATCACTAAATGTATCAAAGGAAGCTACAACCAAGGATTTATGGAATAAGTTAGGGGATTTGTATTAGTTTAAGTCCCTCGTAAACAAATTGTTCATGTGGAAGAATTTGTACGACTTGAGGATGAAAGATAGAGACTTGGTGACATAGTATCTGAATTCCGTCAATACTGTGGTAATTCAATTATTATCTATTGATATTAATATTTCCGATAAAGATAAGTGTATCCATTTATGATGATCTTTACCAGACTCATGGACTAGTGTGGTTGTGGCCATAGGCAGTAATACAACTACTTTAATTTTTGATGATGTGGTGTCATCTTTTTTGTCAGTGGAGATGAGGTGAAAGAACATGGAAGGAAAAGACACATATGAATTATTTGCAAGAGGATGCTCCCATGAAAGAAATATATCTAAGTCCTCAGTTGGGAGATATAAATCTAAGGGAGGATCTAAATCTCCCAAATTTTTTATAAAGGTATGTTGGAGATGTGGAAAAGAAGGGAACTATAAGAAGAAATGTAGATCCAAAATTGTTGAGAGAGGGAAGGGATCTGAAGACGCTCCTTGTACAGAAGAAAAAACCTTCATAAAAGAAGGAGGGGATGTGTACTGGGATGCTTCAAGCACACATGAAAATCATGAAGCATGATTGGTTGACTCGGACGCATCCTTTCATATGACTCCTCATAGGGAGATGTTCTGTGAATATGAAATGTATGATGGAGGTGATGTTTTCCTGGGTGATGAATCGACAACCAAAATCATAGGATGAGGAAAATTCAAGTTGAATCTCATGGATGAAAGGATTAGAACACTCCCTAGTATTTTTCACATCCCATGATTGGCTAGGAATTTGATTTATGTAAGCAAAATGGATGATGTAGAGGTAAAAACAGTGTTTGGGATAGAAATGTGCAGAATGGTTGGAGGAGCAATGGTGTTGTTGTAGGGAGTTTGGATTGGAACTTTGTCTAATCTATAGGGAATCACTATTAGTGATGGGTGCAATAATTCCATTCTTCATGAGATTGGAGCTGAAGAAGAAAAAAGTCCTATAGTCTATGGAGAAAAGACTATGTTGTGGCATCAAAGACTAGGGCATATTGGGAATACATGGTAAAGGTATAGTTGAAGATATGTCTAATTTCTCCTTGGATTTTAATTTCTATGAACATTGTCTATATGAGAATAAAAAATGAGTAAAGTTCCCCTCTAGTGCAATGAGGGAAGAGAGAATTTTATAGTTGGTGCAAAGTGATGTGTTTGGGCCCATGTCGGTTCCATTATTGGGAAAATATGTGTACTATGTCTCATTTATAGATGACTTCTCGAGGAATATATATACCTTAGCATAATAGAGTTGTAGGAATGATGAACAAGACATTGATGGAAAATTCAAGGTGCATGCTTAGTGGTGCCAAGTTAGGAGATGAATTTTGGGCAGAGGCAGTGGGTACTGCATGTTACCTGGTCAATTGATCACCCTCATCAAAATTGGATGAAAAGACTCCACACAAGGTGTGGACTGGTAAGAAACACTATCTCATACATCTTAGGGTATTTGATTGTGATGCCTATGTTCACGTTCCAAAGGAAAATAGGAGTAAGTTAGATAAAAAGGCTGAAAATGTATCTTTATTGGGTATAAAGATGGTATAAAAGGTTATAAACTTTGGAACCTAGAAAATAAGAATGTAGATGTGGTATTTAGAGAAATCAAAGATGTTTTCAAACAATAATTTCTATCAAGGAGGGATGAACCATAGAAAATAGAGTTTGAGTTAAAGGATAATGAATCAAACTCTACAGAAGAACATGAATAAGAAGAAGAATATATTCATGCTCCGGTATCGAGGAGATCAGTTTGGGAAAGAAATAAACTAAAAAGGTATACTCCACCTAATTTCTTGATCCAGGTGGATATCGGTGGCCACCCACCTTTTCCAAATGGCTCAAAACAATTATCTGGCAATTTTGACAATTTACTATTTTTAGCAGTTTTTAACTTCCCGGGCCATTTTGAGGGCCCAAATGAAGGTTTTTCAAGATCGAGGTTCTCAATGATATCCAAAGGAATTAGTGAGCCTCCAAAATGAATCTCCTTGACGATACCTTTCCAATGAGCTATTACACACCTAAAACGGAGATTGTATGCAAAAGTTACGACCCCAAGAAGTTGATACATACTCACTTACCCAAACGGGGCCCACATGACTTTTGGCGCTACATCTCCTAGGGTTAGGTTTTTGGATTTCTAGGGTTTTTGGTATTCCTGTTTATTATAAAAGGCCTTCAGAGCCTCATTGTAATCTTCTTCTTGCGAATGCGAGTAGCAGTCACATCTCTTCTTAGAGATAGGTTTCCACCATTCTAGCGAGTCTTTCACTCTAAATTTTTACAGTCTTTGTACATTTCTTTCATTAATAGAAATCATGTATTATTGTATCTCTGTGTTTATGGTTGAATATATGATATATTTATGTTATATTATTGGATATACCAGATATCTATGTACATTTCTACATTTTCATTTAGGAAGCAATAGGCTTTCCCATGCAACTTGCTTATGGAACACTATATATGTCCTCTAAATATTGACACTACACAAACTAATAGACCTAAAAATTGTTTGGTGAGTTTTATTGTTTGAATGTCTATTAGATTTATGTTTTTATGTCTATAAGTAAGTATATTTATAAAACTTATTTTGAAATTATTTGGGAGGTCAACTAGACCTTTGGTGACTTCTTAGCATGTTTGTAACATATTTTTGTATACAAATAGAAGGCCACTTTTTTACTTATAAAAAAAACAAATAACATTGATAACACATACATAAGTGGATGAAATACCACCTTCATTTCCATAAGGTCAACCATTTATGCCAATTAGGTTGTGATATAGTGGTAAACCAATGGGATTTTACCACAACTAATCTACGTTTGATTCTTCCAAGCTCTAGTTGAGAATCCTCAAAGTGGCATGTCGTAGGAGTGATAGTTTTATTAACTTGAACCTCAATTCAACCTTGATCTTTATAGATAATAGATTCCAATAAAAAGACTGGAGAAATTCAAGGGAAAATAAGTCCCCAACTCTAACCCAAAAAATAAGTGATGTTGTGAAAAAAAACAATAATGTTGACATGTAGTTTGCAAAAAACAAGTTAATGATCAAATAAAATAATTCATTATAACAATACTTAAAATGATTAAATGTATTCTTGACATAAATATAATAAGCATGTTAACTTGATTGTGTGAGTATTTAACCAATGAACTAGAAAACTAAAATAATGAGCATCCATGAGAGAATTGAGACACTAGATATATATTATATGCTCAAGATGTACAATTGTCATTTTAAAATATTAAACAAAGGTTGCATCTTTATGGAATAACGATGTATGCCTATAATCTTGTGTCAAAAAGAGTATAAAGTATCCTCACAAAGAACAAATGGAGAGATGATTTTGTAATTTTATGTGGTATATCATATATTTGTACAAAAGAGATGATTGTTTGGTAAATTTCCATGATGGTATTTAAAGTTTGTTTAGTGCATAAGGTTGATCGCTATCTCATTTTAATTTGTTTACATATTGTTTATGATGTGAAATGATTTGGTCCAACTGAATCATTATATTGTGAGTATAATAATTGGCCTTGTCCAAGTTATAATTTTTTTTATCATTTGTGTAGTTTTTTTAGATTGTAGTGTGGTATTTTTAGTTGTCCTCAAATTTATGAATGTGTTGAGTGTTATTATGTTAAACATTTTATCTCAAGTTGGGCTAGTACATAGATGAATGCTTTATTCTAAGGTGGTATATTACATAGATAAGGTCAGTGTTTTTAGCACAAAATTAATCTTGCACAACATTGTTGAAATGTTGCTACAAAGTATATTTTTCATGATGAAAGCATTTGAGATTCTTGTAGAGAGGAGAATTGTGTTAAGACAAGATGAAATCACATTTTTTAATAGATCAATCGAAATCTCTTGAATTTTGAAGGTTCAAGACTTTAACTTGCATTCAATATTATTATAGATTTTTAATAATGAAAGATGAACAAAAAAAAATTTATTGATATATCAACACTTGCATCAATATGCTAACTTCCTTCTCAATACCTTGATATATCAACACTTACATCAATAATACTAGTTTTCAATACATTGAAAATATGTGTTTGACACAAACAATATGGCAAGTTAACATTATTAAATGTAATGGAATATAGCTATACAAAGAGGGTAATATGATGAAGAGTTTTATTTTTTTTAAATGAGGTATTAAACAATTACATCATTGATCATAGTTATAGTGATGATAACAATTATTGTTATGTGACATAATAAGATAATATATTAAATAAATATACAAAATTGGATTAAATCATTTTTACAATTTCATTTTTATATTTGAATATGATAGAAATAAAAGTATCACATCTTTATAATTTTTGTAAGTCTAAATATTTTGAAAAATAATATAAATATAAAATTGAATAAGTTGTGTTTAATATTATTAATAATAATACAAGAATATGTTCATATTTAAACATTTTTTAATAAAAAAATTATTAGATTTATGTATTCTACATATTACATAGTTTATTGAAAGAGATAAATAAGTAAAAGCTATGAAAACTCTAAAGATAGAGATGAGAATTGAAAGTATACCATATAAATGAATGTAGAGATTAAAACAAAGAAAGTAAGCATCTAAATGCCAATATAAAAAAGATATGGTTATTATAGTTAAGTTTTATTATTGAAATTGTTTAGCAATATATCTTTGCAGCAATTAATATAAAGATATGAAAGACTTTTATGAAAAAAAGAATTTGGTTAAATGAGACTTGTTTTTATTTTTATGTTATTATTAGTAAAACAGAGTAATTAATATTAATATAAAGATATGAAAGATTGTATAAAAAAAAAATTAGTGAAATGAAACATGTTCTTAATCATATATTATTATTAGTAAAAACAAGATTATAAGGATAAATATAAAATATATATTAAATACTAAAATTCCATTTTAGAATGGTAAAGAGTTATGAATTTTGTTTTTACATTAATATTGTTGAAATTATAGAAAAACAAGATTATAAATATATCTCTTAAATATAAAATATTTATTAAAGATAGAAATTATTTTCTAGTAAGTAAATACTTTTATTGATTTGTTAAGAGTTATAAATTTTATTTTTGCATTAATATATTAGAAACAATAAATATTTAATAAATATTTAAGGCTTTCAACAATTAATTTCATCTATGTCATTTTCCTAATAAAATTTTTATTAGATATCATTTTTGGGATTAACTTCATATCCATAAGTATTAGTCTAACCAATAATTTTCATGATTTGAATAATCTCATTAACATTCATTACATCATATGATACTCATAGAAATGAAATTGAAACCAACTAAATTTTTTATTGTTAAATATGAAATTGATAAATATTAACTATAAACATAACATACCCCATATATATATATATATGAAAATTTAAAAAAAGAGATGATATGACTAAATTAAAAGTATGTGACACTTTTGAGTGTTTAAATAAGATTAACATTAAAAAAATTATTTCTATTTACTAATAAAGTTAAAAAATTGTTTCTATTTATTAATAAAGTTAAAGTTTATGATGAATCAAGTTATAATTGCATAGTAAACATAGAATGTGTTATTTGAAGGTTTAAATAATGTTAACATTAAAAAAAACTATTTATAATTATTAATAAGGGTTATGGTTGAATCAAGCTATAATTACATAATAATCTTGGTATAATATTGTGTTTATATAGTTAAATGGGATCATTTATCTATGAATTTACAATCTCCACCAAAATTCCCCAAAAAATCAAAACCTTCCAAAATTCATTTATAAATTGATGATTACTTCCCCTTAATTTCAATACATGAACACCTAAATTATTATTGTGGATAATATGTATTAGCTAGCCAAAAGTAGGAAACATAGACTGCTCATTTCTTTATGTGCAAAGCTAAGTAATGTGAATACTAATTATTTTTAGTTTCCTTGCCATAATTTCTACATTTTTGTTTTTATTAGTCTTTGCCTTTCAAGTTGAGGGATTATTAGTAATAGTTTTTCAATGTTCTAACTTCCATAAAGGATTATTAGTAATAGATTTTCAATGTTCTTATTAACTTGGCACATAAACCAATGAATTTTGATAGTTTTAATCAAAGTTTTCCAAAATCATACAATTGATGTTGTAATTTAACCAAAGTTTTCAGTTGGACTTTTTATTTTACCTCTTCCCGAGACTAAGAAGAAAATATCATAGTCTATCTTGATTGAAAGAAGTACATTTGCAACCTCATTTTTTGGAAACTAAGTAATGATAGAAATAACTCTAGCATTACTTCTTAACATTAAATGTTTGCTAATGTTTGCTCCTCTAATACTTAGTACATGAATCATTTCCTATTGATCTGTACTTCCTCTCCAATTTCTCCATGAAATTTTTAGACAAACTAGAAAGAATCTTGTCCAACCCAACCCCCGCATGCAACAAAGGTCTGGGAATGACGAAGAATCCCAATACCATCGGCTGGTCTCCTCCTCTTCAGAGACTTTTTAGCAGAGCATGTGATGCTATGAAGATTGGTTTTAGCAGGGAATTTATCTTTGTAAGTTTGGAATATTGCAGTATGTTTAATAGTTGAAGTAAGTAATATTTTGCAAAATTAATCATTCAAATCAACTTTGGTGTTTGATTCACTAAGCAGGAAGGCTTACCATATTGCAGTTGGGACATATTGCAGTTGGGACTGTGATATTTGTGGCACCGAATCTTGGTCTGTTATTTCTTTTTTTAGTGTTCTTGGGTGGCTCCATTACGTTTCTCATTCACTCCACGGTTGTAAGCATACTCTGCACACATGTCCATTAATTAAATCAGTTCATCTAGAATTGTTTATTTTCTGTGGAACCCTAATTGTGTGATTATATTGAACGTGAAGCATAAAGAAAGAATCAAGGCAAAAAGCAAGCATCAAGGCAGCAAGCAAGCATCCCGCAAGAAAAAAGCATACATACAATGTTCTATTTCATTTAATTCTCTTCATAACATAGAACATATTGAACATCATGATCTTCATAACATCAAGTAGAAAGAAAGCATACAGTGTCCGTCAGGATTTCACTTACTTCTCTTAATATCGAGTCGTGAGCTGGGAATTCAGGGTACGTGTTATTGGAATATGGGTCAGTTGGAAGGAATTTGGTTAATATACACATATAGTCACAAGCATTAGCATTAATTGTTTGGCTGTAAATTCTTACCTCAGGAAATATATTCATACAAGCAACAATTTATTACCTGGGGAAATATATCCATACGAGCAACAACTAGTGACACCAATATGAGCCTCCAATTTAGAATCCGACAATATATTACACCTATGAATCATTTTCCTATATTTGATTTGCAGCAAAGCAGCTTGACAATGTTGGCATGCCTAATATTCCCCAAAGTCTCCACTTCTGATCGAAATCCTTGTCTGGTGTAGATTGTAGTTTCCCGTTGTTCCAGATCCTTTTCACAGCAACAATATTATCATTTTCTTGCCTTGTACACATTGCCTACATGTCCACTTTCAATAAGATTATATTTTGTCTCTATGGAATGTTTGACTCGTTGAATTCCACCCTGTGAGAGGCTATGATATTCCATGACTCTGTACTTGATTTAAAGCGAGCAAAATTATTGCATGTCTTATACAAGAAATATTTTCGAAAATAAATCATGTAGTTGTGTGGAAAGGTGCAATATTTCATAGGCGTAGCCTCTGCCCAGTGCATCAAGTACTCAATCGTTGCCCAGTGCATCAAGTACTCAATCGATGTGATAATGTATAATAGTAAATCTATCAGTCATACTTGCTTTATGAACTTATTTAAACCCCGAAAGCTAGGCCAGTGAATCTAGGTTAGCTCATCTCCTCCTAGAAAGTATAGGTTAGCCCCTGATCTAAACACTGTGGGTATAGGTTGGCTCATGTGGTTTCTTTATTCACTGATATTTCTGCTGGAAACATGAAACATGAAGGTAACATTAATGGCTCATGTCCACAAAGGCCAGGATTGTCCATAATTTTTTTATCATAGACCAGATTATTGTAATCAACGGGAACAAAGCCAGACAAGAGGTTGCCAGACACATTCAAAAAACTCAATAATTCAATAGGTGTATTCTCTGAAAGTAAATTGTTTAAGAGGTAAGGGTTGTTAAGAACAGGAAGTAACCCAAGTGATGCAGGGGTTGATCATGTGATGCGGTTGTTGGCAAGGTTAAGCTGAGAAAGACCTTTCCATGATATTGTTGTCCCAGGGAGCTCCCGATACAACATATTTTGATCAAGAGGAAGTTCCAGCAGTGAGGATAAACTAGTAAGTTCCACTGGAATAGTCCCTGATATAATGTTATGACAAGCCATAAATTTTTAGATTCAACAGTTGTCCAGTGTCAGAGGGAATAGTTCCACTGAATTGATTTTTTGATATCTCCAACGCCCACAGATTGGTTGTTTTCGTGATATGAGCAGGAATTTGTCCATGGAGAGCATTGTTTGACAATTTGAATTCTCCATGAAATGGAGAACTCCCTAATCCCATTTTTGATATCTCGAACGCCCACAGATTGGCTGCTTTCGTGATATGAGCAGGAATTTGTCCATGGAAAGCATTGTTTGACAATCTAAATTATCCATGAAATGGAGAACTCTATAACCCCATAGGACCCTCACCGTTAAGTTGGTTTCATTGGACTTGAACAATGGTTAGACTAGGACAATCTCCTAGAAAATCAAGTAGGTTGTCATTAAAACTATTCCTATAAAGACAATGAAAGTTATCAGTACTCCACCTTTACAGACATTATGAGGAAGACGACCTGAAAGGTTATTTGTTGATACAAACTTGAACCAGTGAGCAGAGATCACCACTTGTATGTTTATTAATGTAAATCAATTACATATATATAGCACAATGTGCATGAAAAAGACTTGAACAAATCTCCTATAAATGTGGATCTGAAACTAATGCAAACATAAACATGAAAGACACACAACAACTTAGTTACATAAATCTTAACTAAGCATCCTAATTTCTACATTATTCCAACACTCCCCCTTAATGGAGAAATGGATTTTCTACCAAACATAAAAGAGAAGAACATAACATGCTTGTTGGTCTCGGTCTCAGTCTCAGCTAGGCTTACAAATTAACAATTTCATCTTGACCTTTCTTGATCTTAGATATGAAAGAATATGCAAAGCAGAAAGAATAAAAAATGTACAGACAGAAAGTGAAAGGGCTTGATGATACAGCCTTCTAACTATTCACACAAGTGTATAGATTTACAATGGTTTACAGTCATGCGTAAAACTCTAACTCTGGTAAAAGCGGAAAAGCCTTGCATGTAGTGAGTAATTACTATTTCTAACACTCCCTCTTAATTACGAACGGGATTACATCATCCGCACTACCTATGCCTAAGTGTTGTCTCTGATACTCAAATGCAAGTTTTCCTAATGGATTTGTAAACATA
>SNQJ01S0000966.1:84512-113358 GCA_010110895.2 Picea sitchensis
TTTTTTGATATCTCCAACGCCCACAGATTGGTTGTTTTCGTGATATGAGCAGGAATTTGTCCATGGAAAGCATTGTTTGACAATTTGAATTCTCCATGAAATGGAGAACTCCCTAACCCCATTTTTGATATCTCCAACGCCCACAGATTGGCTGCTTTCGTGATATGAGCAGGAATTTGTCCATGGAAAGCATTGTTTGACAATCTGAATTATCCATGAAATGGAGAACTCTGTAACCCCATAGGACCCTCACCGTTAAGTTGGTTTCATTGGACTTGAACAATGGTTAGACTAGGACAATCTCCTAGAAAATCAAGTAGGTTGTCATTAAAACTATTCCTATGAAAACAATGAAAGCTATCAGTACTCCACCTTTACAGACATTCTGAGGAAGACGACCTGAAAGGTTATTTGTTGATACATCAAAATTAACAATTTTTGGACAGAGGAATGAACCCATGTAGGTATAGTATTTATTAATTGGGAATCGTTCTTTAATCAATACAATGGAGGGTCCTCGATATCAATTCCTTCCCATCCTACCAATCTCCTTGTGTCTTGTTTTTAGTCTTCATCTTGGGCGGTGTTTTAGTCCCACTGCCATGTATCAATGAGCTCTCTGAATTTGAATGGTATATTTATTGTATATATCTCGATTCATGGGTTGAAAGGCCTAGCGCATGTTAGTCCATATTTAACATAATTAATGAACCGACAGAGAAATCTGGAAGAATCAATCGACGACCATGGTAAAACCATGTATAGACAGATACAGATACATAATTAATTTTAAGCAGGTACCAATCAGGTCTTTAGTCTAAACATTTTCTTGGACGGATTATGCAGGTGGAGTCCGTAGAGGACATGCTCGATCTGGTGCGATGGGGTTTGTTTAAAATTTTCAATGGTTTGAATATTCTATTAAATCAAAACCCTTGGGAAATCATCAATACGTTTTCATACAGATTATAAACGTTGTTTTTTATGCTCTTTATTACAAAAAGTAATTAACAATTTTCTTTGTTCATTCTGGAGAAAGAAGAGAAAGAAGTAATTAGCAATTAACAATGTACGAAGGTATAAAATACACGAAGGTTCTTGCAAGCATAGCCTAGCCAAACAATTGCGACGATGGAGAAAGGGCCATGCAATTATGTTTAGAAATTCAATAACTAATTAATTAAATTCTAAGTTCCACGAATTTTATACAAGCATAAACCAAGAATGAAGCTCACATATTTCATAGAACCAATGCACGAAGGTTCCTGTAGGCACAGTCTAACCAAACAATTGCGGCGATGGAGTGAGGGCCATGTAATTATGTTTAGAAATTCAATAATTAATTAATTAAATTATAAGTTCCACGAAGTTTATACAAGCATAAAAATAGAACTATTTATATTCACAACATAGTGTCAATTAACAAAGGTTTTACTTCCTCAAACTAAAACCCTACTTCAGATATAATAATACTGGCATACAATTCTATTATTAAAATTTGAGAAAAGCAATTCCCAAACACATTATCACATGGGGAGAGAAAATAAAGAAGCATTAACCACTGCAAGATGTTCCAATACCAAATGTGATGAGAAAATTTTCCCCTTTTAACTGAAGTGACAACGAATCAACATAGCATGAGTTTGAAAAGTAGTTGTATATATTTAAAATCATGGAATTATTAATAAATTATAATTATTTCAAATCCTATGTCGGTTTGGAGTTTTTCCAGATTGAGATTGAGAAGGTCAGATCAGTCAGTATGGAAGAATGTTGTGTTCCATTTCCCAATTCATCAAGCCCACTCCTTTGTCGGTATTGTCTGATTGAGAAGGTCAAATTAGTCAGTCTGGAAGCATAAACCTCGTCAGCTTTTCATCGTATATATGTGATACTGTAGTTTCAATTACACAAACTCCGCCAGCTTTTATTCATGGTTCGTGAAAGGATCTACCCACAGCCAAAACTCAACGTTCCAAACTGCTATGGTTCTTCAAATTCCCATGGACCTCCATGCAAATGTTACCTGCACTTAAATTGTTCTGCATAAAGTGGGGACACAAATTACTACTCTTTTTTTCGCCGCCTATTTCTTTCTATGTCACCAATAGGGTCGGCAGAGCAGAGGCCAGTGAAACTATCAATGTACACAATAATTATCACTGAAGGTTCTCAATGTAATGCCTCAGCTATCTCACCTTGACAGTGTTATTCATGGCAGAAACTTGTAATGCTTTTATGTTGAAACATTATACAAGCACATGCTTTCTGCCTTCTTGGCAGGGACTTGTTGATAGGCAACTCCCCTTGTTCTATATGGTGAAATTTATTTAAATTTTTATTATATCAATATTTTTTATTATTTAACTAATTATGTTATAGCATTTAACTAACTATATTCATAAAGTGTTTTTAGTGACAGGAAAATGTATAAAGTGTTTGTGGTGGTTAGAATCATTTTTGTAAAATAAATTTATTTTTTAAAAATTTCAATAAGATTGAAATTTAATAGAGCTTATTTAATAAAAAAATAATTAAAATTTTATTTTAAAAATTAAAAGAATATTTTAAGTAATGATGGCAAATAATTAAAATTTTATTTAAAAAGTTAAAAGAATACTTTAATTAATTATGACTTGTCAAGTTAATGAAAGTGGGGTGTATTTATTAAGGTTCAAGTCTCTCTAATGATATGCCTATATTTGTGTTTGATGTGCATCTATATTTATGATAATGGTTGAAGCTTCTAAATAAATTTGGTAGAATAAATATCCATAATCAGTGACTCCTTAGTTGAAGGATTTTGATTGAAACAAAAAATTTAATTAAATATTATATATTGGTTACAAGTAATTTAAATTCTTGAAAATGGGAGAAGAATGAACTTATCACAACAAAATAATTGAAAATTGGCTAATTTTTTTTTAACCATTTAACCATTTTTTATTGGCTAATTCATTTTATCCATATTAATCATCAAGTTTCAAGAATAAATATATTAATCAATGAAATATTATTGTTTTTAAGGAAAACCTCACATGAAATCCAATGGATGGTTCCCCACATAAGTGGATGGCATCCCTAGTAAACCCATTGGTGTAGATTAGTGTACCTAACTCAAGGGGATTTAAACTGGGCACTTGTTGGAACAAAATTAACTAAATGTTCAACAATGTCGATGATAACTAGTTGAATTAACACCTTAAGCTATCAATGAAATGTTATTTACCAAGGCTTTCTTTTTATTAAGAGTTAAACTTTCATGTACTAGTAAATCTAGCTCAATGTCAAGTTGGTTTAGATAATTTGTCAATATTAGATTTAGTGCTTTCTTTTTATTAAAAATTAAACTTCATGTACTAGTAAATCTAGCTCAATCTCAAGTTTGTTTAGATCATTTGTCAATATAAAAGGTAAGATAATCACAATCATCTGAGACTCTAAATTGATAATTAAACATGCAAGGTTCAATTCTCTCTCAAAGAATTACCATCTTCAAGTCATATTTCACAGAATTCAGGAAAAAATTAGATCTTTAACACAATCTAATTCTTTCATGTGTAATTAGGAGGTCGATAGACAAGCCAATTAGGCCACCAGATTACAAAAAGGGTTCTCTCACTAAATGGATCTCAATATGTCAAAGCAATCCATGAGCTATCAAATTCAAGTAACAAAATTTAAAAGGAGATGGCCTTGGCACCTCTCCCCCAAGAAGGGCTTACAATACAAAGGTTTTATAACTCTCAAAAAACTTGCTAAAAGGGGGTCCCCCCCTCCCGAGAGCCCAACTCCCCACAAATCGTTATCCAAATCATAATCAAAGCGGGGACTCGTCAACCTATTGATCGAAGGACACTGATGTGTGCACATCATGCACTCCAACGAGCTCTACATAACTACCCCTGATGGGAGTATTCATATCTTCATCATCAACTCTCGCTTCTTCTACAATGTGGGATAGCTATGTGCATCATCCGATCATCCATGGATTCCAACAATGATGTTTGAAGGTGGAGAGCGAGTGAAGGTGGTACAACCCTCGTGTGGTAGATTTTATATCTCATGCATGGCTCCTCAATTCTGCATGGCCCCATTTCTCTGGTGGAAACTTCTCAGGTCATGTTCTCTCTTGATCATTTCAGAAGGCTTAGGTGTACGTGGCAAGCAATGGATATCATGAATTCGGGGAACTGGGTGAGGAAGTTGGAACAACTGGAAGAGGAGCTTGCAGACACTTGCAACTCAGTGTTATCCCTGCAAATTTTATACAACAGACTATCGGCTCAAATGCTTACAGTATTGTAAGAATCAATACAACAAACACAAACCATTCTTCAACTTCAAGATGAATGTTCGATACTTCGATAGAAATTGGAAGAACTTTGTGCCAAGTCTCTGCAACTTATCACCCCTCCAGCAGACAATGACACTCCAAGAAACTCGGACGAAGCCTCTTCCCCTATAGAAACTTTGTTCAGCTGGATTTGAATGTCTCGACGTTAGATGTAGGGTAATGGTTTCAAATTGGAACTCGTATCATAGGCTTTTTAAAAAATGTTCCATTTTTGTATATTTATTCTCGACATATTTTATAGGCTATATTCAGGCAAGGACTTTGAGTATAAGCACCATGTGAAAATTGTAGCTCTGTTAAAAGTAGTTTTAGTGGCCCCTTAACAGGGTATTTTTGCTAGCTTAGTGGAAAATTTTGGATTTGTTGTATGTGTTTTTTAATATTGTTTTTATATTAATAAAAAAAATTCATATATATATATATATATATATATGAAAAGAAGTGATTTCAAAGGAGTAATATGACAATATTATGAATTTTTTCTAAAATGGATTTATGTTGCTTGAAAATAGTTGATGTAGTTTTTTTAGTAAGAGATCAATACATCCTGTGTTAATATGGATGAAGAGAATGGGTACAAATTTTATGGTTTTATTTTGGAGGTTGATATTCAAACCTATAAAAGAGGCAGAAAAAATGTAATATGTATCGTATTGATGTGGATGAGGTTCATAATTCTCCAACAAATAGCCCCAAAAGAACCAACACACTTTATATTATTCACCATACAATAATGCACGTATGATTCTTGCAAGTCTTCTCAAATCTCATATTATATTATTTAATGCAAGTTCATGCACCATAAAAGATACATGTGTGGTGCTGGCAAGTCTTTTCAAATTTAGAACCCCAAAGTTGGTATCTAAATATTTATTTTTATTTGGGTTTTCTTCATTAAGGTCAATTATAGGTTTTGTGTTAAGTTTAAGGTATTGTAAAGGCTTAAGTATATGGGTTGACAAAATCAAAATAAGCACATTGTTTGTGGACTCTTTTAGATGAGAGAAATGTTAGGGTAGTGTCTAGTCTATTTTAACTAAGGTTGAGGTTTAAGGGTTTGGATATAGGGTATAAGGGATGTAGATTAAGGTTAAGAGTATAATTTTCATGGTTAAGTGTTATGTCTCAAATGTTAAAGGTTCTTCATTCTTTTAGCTACATCTACCATAGAAGTTTCACTAGTAGAATTATTTAGTTAGTATTTTGAGAAAAAAAATCAATGTTTATTTTTAATATCAAAGAGAAAGGGTTGAGAGTAAAAGGTTGAGGGGTAATGGTTCATTGAAAAAGCTTACAAAGCCTTGATTTGCAAATCATGTTGATACAAACAATGACACATCACTTGTATTCATCCATTAACTTGCAAGATTTCAACAATCTAAACTTGTAACACTCAAATCCTATAAAACCATACTTCTAAGTTTTGAAATATTTATGGAACATGGTCCATGACCCTATTTGTAATGATTTGTAATGATTGAGATTTTGAAAAATCCTAAAAATTGAATTCATAAACAATTTGAAAATATATAATGATGTTGATTATTCTAATATATATTTATTATTAAAGAGGATGAATAAAATATTTAGTGAGTTGTATTATTAACATTATACTTATTTTTGATAAGTAGGAAATGGATGCACTCTCCTTTGCACTTCTTAGTGGCTAAGGTTTTTTCACTAGTTTTCATGGACTTATTTCCACCATGCCCTTGCAGGTCCACATAGCGTCCTCCATGAATTAGAGCTCCCTTAGTCTTGGATTTCATAAACAAGGATTTATTCCTTCAAACATGAATCAAGTTGCTTTTTTCCCCTTTGTTGATAGTCCTTCAATTGTTGTATATGGAGAGATGTCATTTAAGTATGCTCTTTCATATTCATCATTTCACAATTTTACCCAACGCTTTGTTTCCATGGAAAAAGTTTCCAATATTCCCATTATTTCTATGGCTAATTTTGTAAAATGTCAAACTAATGTGTATCAAAAGAATGGACTTATTTGTTGATTTGCTAGCTAGTGGCCTAGATTGATAGATTTTCACAATTGGGTTTCTTGAAGCTACAACCCCCTTCTATCGGAGGAGAATTATATGAACTTGTATGTAGGGGGGTTCTTAATTATTGAGTATGATGAAATATATGATATGGATATTATTCTCCACTTTGGTCCTCTGTTTTAAGGATAGACTAGTCATTGCATGAAGGCCTGGTACCATACCTTTGACCCCTTGGTGGATTGTTTAACCTCAACTCTATTGTGATCAGGTGAAAGTGTTCTCGAGTTAAAGGAGAGGCATGATAGTGTCAAATATTTTTTTTGGGAAAAAAGGTATAGTAATTATCTCCTAAGGCTTTCCAACAGTGTGCTCCATGTCTCATTTTGACACCAAATGACCTTTAAACGATCTCAAGAATATTAGGGTAAAATTTCATATGACTTTGGCCTACTCTCAAGAAGTCGAAGGAAATTGGTCGAGCAACATTAAAAATTGGTTAATTCCATGTATTAAATGACAATGATGGCACACATTTAGATAAAATTAAATAGTGTTTTTCCAAAAATGGGAAGGTCAGGGGATTTAGACCCCTAAACTCATTCACCTAAATTTTTTGAGCTCCCTCCACTGACCAACAATCCCATGAGATAAGTGTTGAAAATGAAAGGAATCACATGGGTTAATAAACCCCAACACACACCTTGGGCCCATAATATCCATGCATGTTAGGTTCCATATCTATTATAATAAAAAAATAAATAAAATATTGCAAAAAATATGAGTGGAACAAAAAATCTAGAGAACCACAATACCAAAAATGATACCTTTATTAATAGAAAGCAATGTTCACTTGCTTCTTAGAGGGGGAAACCTCCAGCATAGCAATTCTCTATTACAATAATTCTCAAGACAAGTCTTTATCATGCCTCCTACTCTTATTCATACTAATTATATCTTCTAAAGAACATTATAGAGGAAGATCTTTCTAGAAGCATAAGCTTTTATTAGGTCTTCTTACATTGACTTGTTCACATTTATTAAATAGGCCTTATTAACTAATGTCGACCTTTATTACATGGAAAATATATTATTCTACCTATGTGAGGGGTTAGGTAGGCTAGTGTTGGAAAATTGGTTGTCATTGATGTCAACCTTAGAACAAGCCCTAAATCAAAGCCCATAAGCCCTAAAAGTGATGCTGATGTGTCCACTTGAAGAATCCTTGAAGAGCCCTGAAGGAGCCTTGATATAAGTATATATAACTCCAAATTGTTCGATGTTATCCCCATTTTGTGGGATAACTAAGGAGATTATGTCTTGAGGCCCTCGGGTTGTAGATATGGAGTGTCGAGAGACTACATGACAAGTAGTATTTGCATAGATGGATACCCTTCTCACCACCATAGAGATCATAGTTTTCATATGGAATCCATCACACCAGTTGGCTTCTAAGAGTCACTGGGCATTGCTCCATGAGGTACAAGTCAGGTATTATGGTGAATTTCATTTCAATATTTGAGGCATTTGAGTATGTTGTATCTTAGACTTCTTTATATTTCATGACATATGCTTGGACGTTATGCCTTTTTCCCTGTTTCACCTTAGTGGTTGACATTGTGACCTAGTAAGTGGTCTTCCTCTGGAATGGGTTTGCTTCTATGAACTCCCTTGAAGAGCCATTATACCATTCCTGACCATACTTACCAATTTTCATCACTTAAACCCCCCATTTCCTTATCTCTTGGGATTTTAGGGTGTATTGACCCAAGAAGGGGTTTTCCCTCATTCTATGGGAATTCGGGGTTGAAGGCCCTGAGTGGTTGTTTTTGGGTAAAATATAAAATCCTATATATAAACCTTCCATATGCTTCGCCCAGGGATCCCCCAAGAAAGTAATGAAACGCTTATCTGTGAGAAAAGGGGGCCCACAAGAATAAAATGATAGAATGCCTAGGGGGTTATTTTAAGGATAATAGGTCTCATTACCAGCCATCCTATCATGATCATGGGTATATAGTAGTATGCCATCATATGACCACCAAGCCAAGGTAGTGGCTCTCAGTTGCAAAATTGAGAGAAAGGGGGTATCATCATAAGCCAACCTTCTCATTTTCGCAAGGTATTTGTGAGTGACATTGTCATTATCTGGACACCACATGAGGATAGTTTCCTTCAACTCATTCTTAAAACACATGAAAGAAATAAAGAATGTAAAAATGATGGGCTTGGAAAATTTTCATTGCAAATGAAGGTGCCACACACCCTCTACAAAGGTACCCATGAATGAGACACTACAACCCCTTGTATGTCATGAACCCCATGCCCAATGAGTCTTGATCCTTAACAACTTCATCCACTTTACATGGATTAGAGAGGTATCACTTGGGAAACACTCCTTGACCTAGGAAATATCTACTCAATAGGACACATCGTCAACCCTCCTATATCCAAGCTTGGCAAGTCGCATAATATCTTTGAGCACTTACTTTTTTGAGAAGGTAATATTTGATGCACATGATTAGGTGACTCACTTATTGATTTGATTTACTCATCATGATATTTTGACTTGAGATCCTTGGAGGGTGTGTTTATTTGTCTTTGCAGGACCTATTTGGTGGATAGTTTTGGAGGAACAATCCTAGCTTGGGCTTCCATGGGGTTTGAAGCCGACAGGTTGGATGCCAAGGTCTTGCATGTTGGATGAGAAATACATACCTTAGAAGGCCTAGAATATGACTTGAGAGACATGACCTAGCCCTCACATGCCAAACGTTTTTCCTAGGAGAGGAAAAACGTCATCTTTTGGAGGCTTGATGTCATGCTTGAGGGGTTGAGGTGGTAATGGCTACACATGGAACGTTTTGAAGGAAGGAACCCTTAGATCATGAAGTAGAAGGTTGCTTTGGAGACACATGGCCTTTGGAGGCCCAACCCTATCATCTCCAACTCAATGTTTGACCTAAAAGTGCCAAAACGTCCCTCTTAAAGGGGTGACATCAGTCTTAGGGTTTTCATTTGTGTAAAATTAAATTTTAAGTGATTTTTTTAATATTATTTGTGTAAAGGGAAAGATTAGGGCTGTTGACCCCTAGTCTTTTGGTTTACCCTAAAATTATTTGGACAAATTATCTTAGTGACATTTTTTATAAATAGAGACCATAATATCTCATTTTAAAAACACAACTCTCCCATTGTGAGAAGTATTGGACTGAAATTTCTACTATCTTTGGCTAGTTTCTCACTTGTGCTCTTGTGCATGGATATCTATTTGGTTATTTGTTGATGGAATTTATGTGCTAGCATTGGAAGGCTCTTCTTTTCTATTGTGGTGATTTGTCTTATCTTTTTTACTTAAATTGGTAAGGCTTTTTACATTGTGTTAGCATTTGTTATTCAAGTCAAGTTTATTTTCTAGAGCTAGGTGGGAAGTATAAGAGCATACACCCCCACCTTCGTCTCCATCGTTTTATTCTTACATTTTATTGGTTCAACAAGGGTTTGCTAAGATAAGTATAAGTGCATACACCCTCTTAGCCTAAACCTTAGTTAGGGATACTTTCCTTGGGGAGTAAGAGGATTTCCACCCCCAAGGAGGTAGTACCTCTAGCTCATTATTTGCTTGAATCCATTAAAAAAATCATTAAAGGAACTATTCATTACTTGTTGCATTGGAGAAATAAATTGTTGCCTTGGTAAATGTGAAATTTTCAATTTTTGAAGTTGTCTCTTTGGGAGGTTGTTCCTTGAGACTTTGGCTCACTTGCCTCATTGAGGTGTCCCCTTTCAACCATTAATTATTTCTGCTATTACAAAACTAACCTACAGACATAAGTCTATGGAAAATCTAACCCTTTAACCCCTAATAAATCCTAAACTAACCCTAGGGATAACCCCAACTTTTTCTCTAATTCTCTACTAATCCTAGCACACTTGTTGAGCTAGTTAGAAGTATTTTTCAGTGGCTGATTTTTCTGCTATAAAGCTTGGTTTGTTATAGACATAAGGCTGATAAATATCTTTGCAGCAAGATTTTGTTTTCAGCCTTGCTTTTTTGCTATAGTATTTCTTAATCATTGTTGAGTTGAGCTAGATTTTACTAGCTTGCCTATTGTTTATTTATCATATTCTTAGCACTTATATTGCAGCCTTTACTATCTTTTATGAGCTAATATATATCATTTAATTTTTCTGCAATTAGGGACAACAAGCTTAGATTTCTTGTCCAACTAACATATTACAAACATCCTTGGTTTTCATTGTGTCTCGAGCAGGTACTTTACTCTCAACAAGTCACTCAACTCACTTGGGAACCCTTAAGCCTTCCCAAGACTATTTTTCCAAGATTTTCCTACCACACAGAATTGACCTCTAGGGACATCCATTCATACTTATCATTTTCCATATCAATTCCCCCTAGTATCACCAGGATTCCCCCCTTGAGGTGACTACCTCACCTCTAAAGTGACAGGAACACCTTCCTAAGGTGACAATGGGTAGGTTCTCTCTAAGTTGTCGCCAATTGGTGGTTGGGTCGGTATTTTCCCAACCTACAACTTGTGCGATAACAGTCCCCTTATGGTGTATATTTTAAGCATGTCCCTCATAGGATGAGATAACATGTGGTTGTTTTCACATGCCCACTCTGATTTGTACACAAATGGAGCCTTGAAGAATCCCTAAAACCAAGTGAAGAATCCCCTAAAGTCAAGTGAAGAAGCCCCTAAAACCAAGAGAATAACCCCCTAAATACAAGTGAAGAATTCCCTAAATCCAAGATAATAAGCCCCTAAATCCAAGTGAAGTATCCCCTAACGTAAAGTAAAGAATCCCCTAATATCGTCCATCCTTAAGGAAAAGGTGTGACCAAAAATTCATGACCCTTGGTCACACCCCCTCACATGGAGAAGACTCATATAAATAAGAGGAGCCTCATTTGGAATTTGGATCACAACAATTCAACTTATCCAATGAAAAGGAGAGAATTATGGCTTAGAGGAGTGAATTTCCAAAGGAAGATGGAGTGAATAAGAGAGAAATTCCAAGGGAAGATGAACTCTTGTGATGATTTGTTCTAGGGTTTTCTTTGAAGGTCATCTTGGAATTTTCATTATAATTTTTTTTTAGAATGATTTAGATAGAAAAACTTGTAGGTGTTTCAAAGAGACAATGAATAATCTTGGGTGTGAATTTCGGGTCTTGACTCATTTCAGGTTTGGAGTTATACTCAATGGAAGTTGAGGTTTTTAAAACTAGAGTTTTCTTCTTCAAAACGAGTCATCTTTCCATTTTCACTATAACATTTTTCTGGGGATGATTCAAGGAGAAAAAATTGGAGGAATTTCATAGAATATATCAAAGAATATTAGGTATAAGTTTAAAATCCTGATTCATTATGGGTACAGAGTTATACTTGATGGAAGTTAGGGTTTGTGAATAATCTAGAAACTACTCCCAAACAGGTGTTCGAGATAAAATGGTTATATATAAAACCTAGTAGGTCCAAATTGAATTCCACTTGTTTCATTATAAGGATAATATATCATAATATCTGAGGTTAAAGTTTGAAAATCATAAACAGAAAATTGAGCTCATGGCGAATCTTACAAGTTTGCAGATTTGAAGTACAGTTCTAAGCAATTTTGTATGCAGATTTAAGAATTGGTTTTGGGATTGTATTTGACGGTTTATTTGATCATGTATCATCATTTAAAATATCCCGAGGGTATTAGTGTCTCCTTCCAGTAGATGCTGGAAAACTCATGGAGTGGGTGCTTCCTTCGAGTTGGTGCTTGTAAAATCTTGGAACTACTTAAAAAACATTTATGTGGTTTACTCCCAATTGGGTTTCCACGTAAAAATATATGTGCAATGTGTATGATTTTATGTGATTATGAATGATGATGTAGACCCCCTACCTCAGCAGGGTTCTGCGACCTCCCGGTCCCTGGATCGGTCTTCTTATGAGTCGAAATGGCTCTTCGGGCTCCTACTGGAACCCTTTGTACAAATCCACAGGTCCCTTTGATTCCCTGGCACAGGCCTTGAGAAAACCTATGCACACATTCAGATTTCACGTTTCGGGGTTCCGCGATTTTGCGAGTCGGGACTCCCTGTCTCCCGACTCCTAGCCTCTCGAACACCCGGTTCCCGGAATGACGAAAAGGGCTTGACGTCAAACTACTACCGGCTTTCACGATTCAGGGAATCGTGATGCAAGCGTTCCCCCTATTCTCTGTCTTTCAAATCCCCGGGTCCCGAAATGTCGAAATCTACTCATGACCATGGTCCTCTTTTCGGGATTTCAGAATTGGTGATTTCGTGATTCCGACTGCAGACGGTTCTTGGTCCTTCAAACTTCCGGGTCCCGAAATGCCAAAATACTACCCCCTGAGAGAAACTTTCATGGTTTTCCCTGAACCTTGACCACTCACCATGTGTCCCCTTGATGAACGGTCATGATGCTTTTGCAATTTCGTGAGCTGGGACTTCTTGTCTCATGACTCCTTCTCCTCGAACTCCCGGTGTTCGAAATGCCGAAAAGGGCTTGGATCTTTAACACCTGTCCTCCAAAATGGACGGCCCTGATACTTTCGGGACTTGACGATTCCTCTTCCCTTTGCTGTTACGAGGATTAAACCCCTTGCACCTCCTTCTGGATTCGACAGCTATTGGTCCTTGGTGTTAAATCTGACAACCTAGATCCTTTTTCCTGTGCACGTATCCCTGATCCAGCGACTCTCAGGCCACCGCGCTCCAGATCCAACGGTTGGTGCGATTTCACGAACCGAGAGTTTGTGATGTAGCAACTCCAAAATCCCTTGCCGCTCCAAACCCCGAACTCCAAAATAGTGAAATTCGAGCAAGATTTCAGGATTTCACGAACCGGGAGTTCACGATGCAGCGAGCCCAAAATCCCTTGCCGCTCCAAACCCCAAACTTTGAAATAATGAAATTCAACGCCTTAGAGTGTTGGAAGACACTCGGCCTTAATCTCCTCGCTACTCTGTAAGATCCAACGATTCTCGCAACTTCGGCACTTCTTCATGAAGAGTCTCCACTGTCTGTTTCAACTGCTCTCCTGCGCGACCTCCCATAGGTTAAACTCTATGCACCTTCTCCTGATCCAACGGTTGTCGGGTATTGGAACTAGATATGATGGTTTAGATATGTCTTCCTTGCGCTCTCTCCTCTTGAGCTTTCTTGGCTTTTTGACTTAGAGCATTTTCTAAGTCTCGAAGGTCTCGACCTTCGACTCCTCCTCTTGCGAGACTAGTTCCTTTGGGTCTCATCTATGTTATAGAAACGTTGTCCCTTCTGAGCTTCGTCCTCCCAGATATTTACTCCTGTGCACACCTTGCATTCGAGGATCTCTAATAGCTCAGATTTGAGAAGTTTTCTTGAAAAGAAAACTCCTTACACCCACCTGTCATTCTCCTGCTTGATGCACACCTTGCAGAGCCTACAGAGTGTTTAACAACCCTGTGAGTGTCTTCTCTTTGACACTTCTCTTTTCTTAGAACTCGAAAGAGTTCCTTCTGTGAACACTTGCACCAACTCAATGCCCTCATGGTAGAGTTCTCCAGAATCCTCAGTGATTCTGTCTTCTTTCTGAACTCGAAAGAGAGTTCCCTTCTGTGTACTCCTTGCACCTCTATTGATGAAGGTTCAACGCTATCCCTATTGAGCTTTCCTGAGGTTGTCTCACCTCTGTCAACACACACCTTGCAGACTATGTGCACTCCTTGCACTCAAAAACTCCAAGACAGGAAGAAATTGAAACTTATGCAATGCTTCACCAGTTATGCATTTAAAACATGAAATGCATAAAAACATGTAAATGCCAAACACACAATGTGCAGGAAAAACTTCTTTTCTATTAATCTGTATGTCTATACAAATGTTTACAAAGGTTGGACTGTAACATGTCTCAGCTCTCTCTCGAGATCTATCTACCTTGGTCTCTCCTCCTAACTCTCTACTCTAATTTCTTTCTCCCCCTTTTACAAAATGAGGGCTCCCATGAGCTTATCCTCAACCACCGTCTCTGATCTATCGCTATCACAAAGCGGATCCTACGGCTATATTACATAAATGGATGCCCAGTCCTGACTACGTCCCGGGCTTGCTGCAGGTAACCATTAAAGGAAACCTCAACCACCACATGTACAAAGGTGTGGTCTGGAATTAAAATCCTTACACCATTTATTGAAATTTCAAATTTCAAAATTGAGAGGGTTGCGCCTCTCCCTTTCTCCTTTAAATGCGTGTTGGATGTGCTGGCTAGCTGGCACACTGCTTACATGGAGTGATGCTCCTGCATCAAATTACATGATTAATGGTTAATGTTTATGTAGTGTTTGAAGGTTAAAATTGTTGAAATAACTCTATATTGATTAACCCCCCCGATATTCTTAAATATTCTAACAATTTGTATCAGAGTGGGCTCCTTCAGGAATAGTATAACCACTTGAAGGTAAGGATGATTTACAAAAAATGGAACACCATTGTTTGATGGGAAAAATTATGTTTTTTGGAGCATAAGAATGAGAGCATTTTTGCAGGAATAAGGATTTGATGTTTGGAAAGTTGTAGTAAATGGATACAATGCACCAGCTTCTTCCCCAACAAATAATGCTGGGAAAAATATCAATGAATACAATTCAAAGGTTATAAATCTCATTCTAAGTGGTCTAACAAGTTCAGAATTTGTAAAGGTTATGCATTGTGACTTTGCAAAGGAAATTTGGGACAAGCTCAAGAATGTTTATGAAGGATATGCTAAAGTCAAAGGGGCCAAGATTGAGACTTACAGAGGACAATTTGAACATCTGAGAATCAATGAAGATGAAGATATTGCAACTTGTTTTCTCTGAGTTGATGAAATTGTGAATACTATAAGAGGATTGGGAGAAAATATTGAAAATTCAATTATTGTGCAAAAGATATTAAGATCTCTCCCAATGAAATTTGACCCTAAAATCTCAGCTCTAGAAGAAACACAATATCTGTCTATGTTGAGCATGGATGAATTACATGGAATACTTACAACAGAAGAAATGAGAACAAAACGGGAAAATCCATCCAGGAGGGAAGCAACTTGCAAAGCCTCTAAGAAGACAAGAAAGAACAAGCCAAGGTCAAAATACTGCTCCAACAATAGTGATGAGTCATACAATGAAGAAGAAACCAACTTTTTGAGAATTTTGAAAAGAGGAACCTTCAAGTATAAAAGTAAGATTACCTCCAAATGTTTTAATTGTGGTAAAGTTGGCCATTTTTCTTCCAAATGTCCTTATGCAAGGGGTTCAGATAGTGACAAAGAAGAAGTTCCTAAGAAATAAAATAAATATCAAAAAAGAGACAAGGAAAGAAATAAAGGAATGTTTTTGAAAAAGAAAAGCCTCTATTCAAAAGATGGTAGTTCCTCGTCCAATGAAGATGATGATAGTGACAGTGACTCAAGAAGAGTACTCTTCATGGTGGTAGAGACTCAAGAGGAAACCATCGAAAATAATGAAGGAGACTATGAAGAATAAGGAGGAGTGAATCTTGAGGTAGAATTGATCAGTTCCTTAAGTGATCTAAGAATAGCAAGGAAGTAAAACAAGTCTCTCAAAGAAGAGTTAAGTAAATTGAAGGAAGGCTTTCAAGACCCTAGAAAAAATTATGAAGAAGCCAAGCAAACTATCATAGATCTAAGGATTCAGTTGTAAGAATCCAAAGTGAATTGAAGAAATATTCAAGAGACAACTGGAAGAAAAGAAGAAAATAAGAGAGAATCTGGAAGTTGAAATAGTCTCACTAAGAAAGGAACTACATAAGAAGGACATCCAACTAAATTTTGGCTATAGCACCAAAATACTGGATGAAATCATCTGCAATCAAAATCTAGTCTATCAAAAGTATGTACTCGGATACAAAAATAATAATATTGATGAGGTTTCAAGCTCTATGGTGATAATAAATGAAGTAGAGAAAAGAAGTTATGCAGATATTATCATGGGTTCAACTGAGAAAGAAGAATGCAATCCTCTAAAGGAGGACATACAGAAACCAGAAATAAAGAAGAATCAGGAAGAATATTGTGCATTCATAGGAACATGGAATCAACAACCAACAATGAATAAGACCCAAGAACAAGATCATGATTTTAGAAGAACAACACCAACTAGAAGACCATCCACACCCGGGTACCAAAATATTTTTCTTGGCTTGTGTTATTCTTGCAATAATTTTGGGCATAAAGCCATAAATTCTAGAGCCTATGCAAAGGGTAGAAACACCTGGAACAGAAGTATCTATGAAAATCCCAAGAATAATTATGAAGGAAATTATCCCAGAAAACCTCGTGAAGCATTTGACAGAAATTATAATAGCTTTGGTTCTTTGGGTTATGAAATTGAATGCTACAAATGTAACAATTTTTGGCGCATAGCCAGAAATTGCATAAGTTATTTGATAGTTTCTTCATGGGAAACTAGGCATGTTCATTTCAATCATATAGGGGAACAACAGAGAACTTGGAAAATGAAGTAAGAATATTTGAAGGTTGAGGAATGTGGGTTTTCTTTACAAGCCCAAAAGAGAATAAGTCATTAGTATATTGATAGCAGATGCTCAAAGCATATGACTAGATACAAAAATAGATTATTTACATTAAATAAAGAAAAATAGGGGTCTGTCAAGTTTGGCAATGATAACTCATCCCAAATTACAGGAAAAGGCATAGTTAGTCTTGGAAACAAAGATGTTGTGGAATAAAATGTTCTACTTGTTGAAAATATGAAGCATAATTTGTTGAGTGTGATCCAAATGTGTGATCATAGACACACACTTATATTCAATTCAAAAGAAAGAGAAATAAGGAAAGAAGGAACAGGAAGACTAGTGGCAACAACAAAAAGGATTCCAAACACCATATACATCTTGAATGAGATCGAAGAAGAAATATGTTTTTTGGGAAAAGAAGATGAAAGTTGGCTTTGGCATAGGATAATGGGCCATATACACTTTGATAATCTTCTCAAGATCAGCAAGAAGCAACTTGTAAGAGAAATACCATAAATTATAAAGCCAATGAAGACTATGTGCAAGCACTGTCAGCATGGAAAAAAAAAATTGAATTCAAGACAAAGGAATATTTATTGGGTACTCATGCAAAATCAAAGCATATAAGTGCTACAATATAAGACTCAACAAGATCATGGAAAGAATCAATATAAAATTCAATGAAACAAACTTGATGAAGAAGGAAAGAAAAAATTAAAACATCTTTGAAGAACAAGAAAATGAAGAACTAAAGCAAGAATAAGAGGAAGAAGAACAACAACAAGAAGAAGAGAAACTTCTAAAATAAAAACAAGAAGAAAACAATTAGCAAGGTTTTTCAAACACCTTCCAGGACACCTAACCATCAGGTTCAGAAGAATCATCCACTATAAAAAATCATTGGAGATGGAAGTGTTGGAGTAAAAACTAGAAGAATAAGGCAAGCACAGACACTTGAACAAGGACATTTTTCATTACCATCCAGAGTTGAACCAAGCAACTTTGAGGAAGCCATAAATTATGAACATTGGATCAAGGCTATGGAAGAAAAACTAAATCAAATAGAGAATAGTGAGACATGGGAACTAGCTCTAATACCAAATGACAAAAATGTGATTGGGACAAAATGGGTCTTCAGAAACAAGCTAAACGAAGATGGACAGGTAACCAGAAACAAAGCAACACTAGTGTGCAAAGGATATGCTCAAGTTGAAGGAATAGATTTTGAAGAAACCTTTTCTCTCATGGCCATAATGGAAGCAATCAGAATGTTCTTGGCTTATACATGATCCAAAAGGATCTAAGTGTATCATATGGACGTAAAACCATGTTTTCTAAATGGAGAATTAGAAGAACAAGTCTACATAGAAAATCCAGAAGGGTTTCTACTATCAGAAAAAGAAGACATATTTGCAGATTGAATAAATATATTTATGGACTTAATAAATCTCTGAGAGCTTGGTACTCAAGAATCAGTAGGTACTTAAAGAAACAATGATTCATAAGGGGAAATGTAGATAGTAACCTCTACATAAAAGTGGATCAAGGCATAATTTTTATTATTGAAGTATATGTTGATGACATCATCTTTGGAAGTGATGATGATAGATTGAGTAAGAAGTTTTCCAAGGATAATAATAATGAATTTGAAATGTATCTACTTGGGGAGTTGAATTTATTCTTGGGACTCCATATATCTCAACTAGATGAAGGTATTTTAATTTCCCAAACCATGTACATCAAGGTAATGTTAAATAAGTTCAAAATGGAAGACTGTAAACCTGTGAGTACTCCCATGGTTACCAATTGAAAGTTGATAAAATATGATGAATCTAAAGAATCTGATAAAAGAATCTATAGATCAATGATTGGTAGTTTAATCTATGTGACAGCTTCAATACCATATGTAATGCAAGTAGTTGTACAGGTCGCAAGAGTTCAAGAAGCACCAAAGGAAACCCATGTTCTAGCAGTGAAAAGGATCTTCAGATATCTTAAAGGAACAACATATTTTGGGCTATGGTATCCTAAAGGAAATGAGTTAACTATGATCGCTTACATGGATATCGATTGGGCATGAAGTATTGATAAAAAAAAATAAGTACAAGTAGAGAAGCTTTCTACTTAGGTGACTGCTTAGTGTCCTAGTTGAGCAAGAAGTAATTTTCAGTATCCTTGTCCACAACAGAAGCAGAATATATCGCAGTAGAATCATGTTGTACTCATATTATTTAGATGAAGCAAACCTTGCAAGACATATAAGTGAGATATGATGAGCCTATTTCAACACTCTGTGACAACACCAGTGCTATAAACATATGCAAGAATCCAATGATGCATTTCAAGACCAAACATATTCCTATTAAGTTCCATGTTTTGTGGGAACAAGTCACATAAAAGAATATCAAGTTGGAGTACATTAGGACAACAGAACATATTTCAAACATATTCACAAAGCCTCTTCCTAAGGAGACCTTTGAGTATCTTCGACAAAAACTGGGAGTAATTTCTACTCCAAATTGATTTCCATAATCTTCTGCAAGAAAAAAAGAAGGGGAATATTGGCAGGGTGATTTACCCTTTTCCATTGATGCCAAAGGGGGAGAGAAAAGTTGTAAAAATAGAAGCATGAAGTCAGGGGGAGTCAACAATAATACAAGAGGACCATACAATCATTGGTATCATATCACAAAGACAGGGGGAGAACGATTGTTTTACTGAGTTGCCATCAATGACAAAGGGGGAGATTATTGGAAAATTGGTTGTCATTGATGTCAACCTTAGAAGAATCCCTAAAGAAAATCCCAGAATCCACTAAAATTGATGATGATGTGTATACTTGAAGAATCCTTGAATATCCTTGAAGTAACCTTGACATAAGTGTATATAACTCCAAATTAGTCCCCTTATGGAATAGCTTTTAAGCATGGCCCTCACGAGATGATATAACATGTGGTTTTTTCCACATGCCCACTCTGAGTTGCACACAAATGGAGTCTTGAAGAAGCCCTAAAACCAAATGAAGAAGCCCCCAAAGTAATGTTAAGAATATCCTAAAACCAAGAGAAGAAACCCCTAAATCCAAGTGAAGAAACTCCTAAAGACAAGAGAAGAAGCCCCTAAATCCAAGTGAAGAAGCCCCTAGAGCCAAGAGAAGAAGTCCCTAAAGTAAAGTAAAGAAGCCCCTAAGGTCGACCATCCTTAAGGAAGAGGTGTGACCCAAAAGTTGTGACCCTTGATTGCACCCCCTCATGTGGAGAAGACTCATATAAATACAAGCCTCATTTTCCATTTGGATCACACCAATTTGACCTTGCAAATGAAGAGGAGTGAATTTCAGCCTAGAGGAGAGAAATTCCAAGGGAAGATGAAGTCTTGTGATCATTTGTTCTAGGGTTTTATTTGAAGGTCATCTTGGAATTTTCGATATAATTTTTTTCCATAATGATTCAGATAGAGAATATTGGAGGTGTTTTAGAAGATATATCAAAGAATATTGGGTACGAATTCCAGGTCTTGACTCATTACAGGTTTGGAGTTATACTCAATGGAAGTTGAGGTTTTTAAAACTAGGGTTTTCTTCTTCAAAACGAGTCATCTTTCCATTTTTTCTATAAATTTATTTAGGGACGATTCAATGAGAGAAACTTGGAGGAATTTCATAGATGATATCGAAAAATATTGGGTACAAGTTTTAGATCATGATTCATTACAGGTACAAAGTTATACTTTTTGGAAGTTAGGGTTTGTGACTAATCCAGAAACCAATCCCAAACATGTGTTCGAGATAAATCAGTTATATTTGAATCTTGGTAGGTCCAAATTGAATTCCAATTGTGGCATTAAAAGGAGAACAAATCCTAATATCTGAGGTCCAATTTTCAGAATCGGAAATGGAAAATTTTTCTCATGGAGAATCTTACAAGTTTTCATATTTGAGGTACAGTTCTGAGCAGTTTTGTATGCATATTTAAGAAGTAATTTTGGGATTATATTTGAAGGTTTATTTGATCATGCATGATCATTTAAAATATTCCAAGGGGATTTGTGTCTCCATCCATTAGGTGTTGGAAAACTCAAGGAGTGGGTCTTTCCTTTAAGTTGGTTCTTGTAAAATCTTGAAACTACTTAAGAAATTTTTATGTGGTTTTCTCCGAGATAGGTTTCCACATAAACATTTGTTTGAAATATGTATGATTTTATGTGATGATGAATGCCATGATTAATGTTTAATGTTTATGTAGTGATTGAAAGTTAAAATTGTTGAAATAACTCTATACTAATTCAATCCCCCCTCTCAATATTCTTGAATATTCTAACAATTAGGTCCCTAACATGCCCTCCCTCTTGAAGAAAAACCTTGTCCTCAAGGCTTGAGATAAGGAAATTGTTACAGAATGGTGGCCAGTTCCTAGGTGGCATATTTTGGAGTTGTATCTTTCCACGAAACTAACACTTCCTTGATAGTTTGTTGACGAAGATGACGCTCTCGTTGGTCCAAGAATACTTATGGTTGAAACCAAATGGAACCTTCTTCATCCAACTCAGAGAAACTAGTTTGATTTTGGCACTTAGTTCCAATCACTTTATTTAAGCATGAGACATGAAAAATTGGATGGATCTTAGAATGACTAGGTAGAGCTAACTAGTAGGCCACATGCCCCACTCGCTTGATAATTGTGTAAGGACCATAAAATTTGGGAGCAAGTTTATGACAATGTTCAACTTTGAGTGAAGTCTACTTATAAGGTTGCAGAAAAAGAAACACATGGTCCCCTTCAACAAATTGAAGTTCAGAACGACCCTATTTTTCTTATTGCTTCATGCGATTTCAAGTCATGACCAAATTTTCTTTGACTAGGGTATGGAGAATGGTTGCTCAGACTGTAAGATTGTTGTCAACCTCCTAAACCTTGGAGATACCTGGCATGTACAAGAGAATTGATGGTGGATTTTTCAAGTAGACTACTTCAAAAGGAGTCATGTGAGTAGAAGTATGGTAAGATGTGTTGTACCACCATTCCACTATGAGTAACCATTGAGCCCGGTGCTTTTTTTTTCATATGAAAAACACCGCAAATATGTTTCCAAATTCTTGTTTACAACATTATTTTGGCCATAAGTCTGGGGATGATAGGCAATGTTGAGATGCAATTGGGTTCCCTGGAGCTTGAAAAATTCTTTCCAAAAATTTCTAGTGAAAGTTGGATCGCAGTCATAGATAATAGAATGAGGCATGCCATGAAGTTTGAAAATATTATCCATAAAAATTTGATCCATTGTGGATGCAGTGAACAGGTGTTTAAGAGCACATAAATGAGCATATTTGGATAGACGATATACTACCACCATGATGAATGACTTATTGGTTGATTTAGGTAGTCCAACAATGAAATCCATAGAAATATCCCTCCAAATAATAGAGGGAATAAGGAGTTGTTGGAGTGTTCCTGGAGCTTTGAATGTTTTTGCCTTATTTCATTGACAGGCATCACATTCAACCACAAAGGTGTGGAAGTCATGTTTCATATCGTCCCAGAAAAAATAATTTTTGACCCATTCATAGGTTTTGGTAAACTAATAATGCCCATATGTGGGTGAAGTATGAAGCTCAGAAATCACGGTGGATTTAAGTTGTGACTGTTTTCTTAAATACATATGGCCTTTGTAGCAAAGCTCTTAATTTTTCCAAGATTTCCCTGGAGAATATTAAGAATGGTGTTGCAATTGTTGGATCAGGTGAGAAAGTTTTGGGTCTTGTATCCATTCCTGGAAAACAACTTGGAGCCAATATGGTACAATGATGGAGAGGGAAAAGAGGGACCCTTATTCTTCATACTTCCTAGAAAGAGTGTCAGGAACCACATTTTATTTTCCCTTCTTGTATATGATCTCATAATAGTATCCAAATAGCTTGGTCATCCATTTTTTTCTCCAAGGATGAAACATGTTGTTTTATAAAATACTTGAGGCTTTGATGACCAGTTTTTAATTTGGAAGTGTTGCCCCAATAGATAAGGATGGCAGAGATACACGGCATGCAGAATATCCAACATTTCCTTTTAATTAATTGATTGGCCCAAATGTCTCTCCAAAATTTGTTTACTAGTGAAATCCAAAGGCTTTCCATCTTGCATGAGGATTTCCCCAATTCCTTTCCCTGAAGCATCACATTCTAGGACAAAATTCTTGGTGAATTCAGGAAGTGTCAGGACAATATTTTTTCACATAGCCTCTTTCAAGGCATGGAAGGATTGATCAAAAACTAGATTCCAAGTGAAAGCATTATTTTTAAGGAGAGTAGTGAGAGGTGCCACAATTTTTCCAAAATTTTGAACAAACTTACGATAATATCTTGTTAAACTTATAAAATCACGCAAGCTCTTAAGCATGGTAGGGTGAGTCCAATCCTTAATAGATTCAATTTTATTAGGATCCACCCTTATGCTATCCTTTCTGATAATATGACCCAAGTACTCTAATTCCAAGTCTCCAAAGGCACATTTATATTGTTTGAGGAAAATATTGTGCTGAGAGATTAGATGAAGAACTTGATCCACATGGGAAAGATGGGATTTCCAAGTTTTACTATAGATTAGAATATCATCAAAGAAAACTAAGACAAAATGGAGGAAAGGATGAAAGACATGATTCATGAGACTTTGGAAAGTGGAGGGAACATTACACAGGTCAAAGGGAATGACCAAGAACTCATAGTGACACTCATGATTTCTAAATGAATTATTTGGAATGTCTTCCTCCTTCATACGTACCTGGTGGTAGCTAGAATGGAGATCAGTTTTAGTAAATTACTAAGCACCACTCAATTCATCCAACAGGTCATCAATGACAGGAATGGGAAATTTGTATTTGATAGTGAGTTTTTTGAGGGCGCGGAAGTCTGGACACGTGTGCCAAGTGCCTTCTTTCTTGAGTACCATGAATACAAGGGAATAATAGGCTAGTACTAGGATAGATAACACCTGCTTCAAGCAATTCTTAAACAATTTTCTCAATTTAATTCTTTTGGGAAAAGGGATAACGATAAGGGTTAACATTGGGAGGAAGGTTTCTCAAAACTAGAGAAATAGAATGATCATGAAAACCACGGGAAGGGGGAAGTCCATGTAGAGTGGTAAAAATGATTTTTTGTTGGGAGAGAATAGATTGGAGGTCAAGGTGCATAGAGGGTGTCTCAACTACTTGAATGTAATGGAGTTAGTAAATAATGCTTGAATGACCTTTTTTGGGGATGTTTTCCATTTGATGGGAACTGATGATCTCAGAGGAACCTATTATGATTCCTTGGAACTGATATCGATGTCCCTCTTGTTGGAATTGCATGCTTAATTATTTAAAATCCATGAGGATGGAGCCCAGAGTGTGTAACCATTCAGCACCAAACACAATGCCACAACTACCCATTTCGATAGAAAACATATGAGATTTCAGGTGGTACTGACCAATTTGTAGGCACAAATTTTCACAACTCCCACCACATTTCATGGAACCACCTTTGGAAGTTACCATTTGAAAATTCTTAATGACACGAATATAGCAATTGATTTCCTAGGAAATGCGACGATGAATAAAATTATGGGTTTTTCCATTGTTAAAAAGGATTATGACTTTCCTATTCTTAATTTATCCAATGAGATTGAGGGTTTGGGGAGAAGAGAATTTAGTGAGGTTGTGCAGCGAAATCAGTCATTCAACTTATGGTGGATCAGTGGGTGAAGTAGTATCATCTGTGGGGGGTATCTCTTCTAGAGGGAAAGATTCGGCCTCCTCATCAACAACATCCTCAGAAAATGTTCATAGAAATTTTGTATTCCTTACATTTGTGCCCAAGAAAAATATTTGTCATCACAATTATAGAAAAGACCCTTGAGTTGGAGTTCATCCATTTCTTCTCGAGTTACTCTATGGATCTTGAGAGGGGTGGCATGAGGGGTATGATTGGTATGTCGAGGGAGGGGAAGAAAAGAGGGTTTTATGTTATGGGAAAAGACAACTTGATGTGTTTCTTTGGCTCATTTAGTAGCTTCCAACCAAGTCTCGGGGTGAGCCATGAGGACTTGGGAATAGATTTCATCCTTTAGGACACTGATAAAACATTTTCTGAAGAAGAGATATGTCATGCCCTCTGTTCTAAAACAAAATTACTCAAAGGTGGTTTATAAAGTCTTCCACTATGCCAGAATGTTTCAACTTGGTCAAGCAACCTAAATAGTGGGTGTCGGTGTCAAAGCATTCATAAAGCTCTTCAAAAAACTACATCCAAGCAACATACCCTTGGCATGAAATTGTACGCCATTGCCACCATTATCGACGTCCAAGATCTAGATAGAGAACAACATAATGGATTTTTTCCAACTCATCAGTAATGCCATGCAAAGAAAAATAATGCACCATTTGGGTTACCCATCCCATGGGATCGGAGCCACCAAATTTATAGACCTCAACTCAGGGAAGATGAGGGTCACGATGAAAGGGGTTGTAATGAAAGGATATAGTATGGGAGGAGTTATCACCATATACTTGGGAGGGTTGTTTAGGGAGGGGGGGTCCTGGGATTGGTTCAATGACTAGTTGAGAGTGGCATTGAGGGTATCAAATTTGTTGTCCAATTTTCCCTCTAATTTCTTAAACCCGTTGTCAACTTTGGAAAAATTGGTCTAGATTTGTGCCTCGAAATAGTCAAACTTGGCCTTGTTCTTGGTGATTTTGGCCTGCAATTCTTGTGTGCGAGTGTTGGCAATGTGAAAATTTGGGGTGCCTAGAATGGGGAGTGGGTGCACTGAGAAAAGGAGGATAGGTGATATATATCACGACGACAAGGGAAAGTCAATGGGATAGGTGTCAAATAAGGGTGTTGGGAAGGGTAGGTGGGACCATAGATAAAAATAAAAAATAAAAAATAAAATAAAAAAAGTCTTAAAAATGATAGGTACCATGGTGATCAGGGTGAAAAGGGGAATCCAATGGGATATGTCGCAAATAAGGGTGTCGGGAAGGGGTCGGGTCCACGGAAAAAAAAAGGCTTAAAAATGATAGGTACCACTATGATCAGGGCAAAGAGAGGAATCCAATGGAATAGGTCTCGATGTCGGTGGGACCAATATACGTTTTTTTACTCCTATAGAGTTATACTCCAGCCTGAAGAATATTTCAGTGAAAAAGTGCCCAAATTGTTAGCGGGAAAATTTTTGTAAGATTTTTGCAATCAAAATGTAGGAGGCAGTGTTGTGTGGCAATAGATCTCATCTGTTCCTTTTATGTTTTGTTTCTTTCTCAAGGTTTAGGGTTTTTAGGGTTCCTATAGACAATGGTTTTCCCTATGCTATAACTCTTTGATATACATGTGGGGTCGAATAGTAGTACTCGGCCCAATATCTCAGGGCACCAACTAAGGAGGATCGACCGTACCCTTAGTCATACCACCTGATTATTTAGGTACTAAAGAGTATCTTCCTGATTTTTTTTCTCAATGTCACTATAATAGTCAGGGGATCGATCGCTTGATCTAGGGTTGGTTTCAGGAGATCTAGGAGACTCCCTATATAACTGATGGTACATGGGAGTGATGGTCGTGTGCATATTTTTTCTGATGCGGTACTAGTTGAGACTTCTCAAGTTTTTTTTTAGAGTAACGTTCCTATCAAAAGTCCTCTCACTGGCCATATTAAAACCAACAACAGACCCTAGGATAGATTTTTATGGATTTTCCCTATATTTTAGCACACACATGCAATATATGCTAATAGATTAGAAGAGGAGTACATACCTTGTATTTGATGGTTGTCCTATTATTATCATTTTGATGAAGATTCTGAGATCCATGTTCCTAGTAGCCTCTTCAACCTATCACCTGCACACAAAGAGAAAAAAACAAACCTTCATCTACTCTATTGGGCACAAAAGTATACTTTCATGTGATTAGATCTAATCTAGTTACTCAAGGATCACTAAATCTACTAATACTTAATCATGAAATCAATAAACATGAATAACAAAAGCATTGGAGGGGGGAAATAACATAGATATGTAGTATATTAAGAAAGAGAATACAAATTGGCTCTGAGGTCCTTTAGTTCCTCCTTATCCTCTCTCACTCAGTGGGAATAAGAGAGATAATATACATATCACGGTAAAGGTAGGATGGCCTACCTCACCTAGGATGATACTCTCTCAAGTGTTGATTCCAAACACCCCACTTAACATCGAAATATGACTCTCTTTAGTTTCTCTCCAACAACATATGTCCATAGCTCTCAATATGTATTCTAGGTGGCCAAATGCCCCAATGTGGCCTCTCTATATAGGAAGATAGAGAAGGTTAAGAGACAGGTTATAAGCCTAGAAATTAGAAAAAATAGGTCATGGACAAGTTCCATGGCTCATAAATCATCATGGAAAACCCATCCCCCAATGATCTCCTTTGAACTCTATGAATCTAGAAGGTTACAAGGGTGGTTACGGGATTTATGAAGGAAACTAGTTATGGATGAATGTGGATTTGATGAAGGAAACTAGTGACCAACCATGAGTTGCCAATGATCAAGGCATGACTCACCTGCCTTCCCACTAGGAAAAGTGTAGTTGGGATAAAAACTAATGTTTTTGGAGTAACTTTTCAAGAAAATCACATGATTTAGACAAAATACCATGAGTAGGTCCTCTCTAAGGCCCAGGGTGACAAATACAAGTGTAACAGATGCACCCTATTGTGTGAGGTCAGAAGAGGAATTGGTTATACATTACCAAAATACATGGAAGTGGAGTGGCATAATGAAGGAGCTTGGAAATCAAGGAACCATGAAGTCCCTACTAACAAACGTGACTCAACTAATCATATATATAGATCACCCCTGAGGTAGGCATAGCCATGCTCGAATGAATGCACAAGCATGACCACCAACACAATACACTATGGATCCATGAAATTATATACAATACCATGGACATGAAAGATTACATGGTGGATCCATGTCATATAAAATATCATAGCCACGAGAAAATACAATGTGGATCTATGACAAAATATACATTAGGGAGACATCTAGCACAAATGAGAGTGTCACTGTGGTCTCCAAAGTACTCATATAATAGTGATATAATTCATCGTAGTTTGGGAAGGGTAGCATAAATGGGTGATTCTCTCAAGCCCAAGGTATTCAATCGAACCCCATCGATGGTACGATTCTACATCATGCAAATAAATGAGTTGATTTCGAGCACGGTAGAAATAATTCCATTACCAGTCATTGATGAATATTGTTAACATACACAAGGGGACCCACCAATAATGAAAATGGACCCCAAGGCACCTAGTACAATATAGCAAGTGTGAATAGAGTAGTTGATTTTAAATAATCATAGAATCCATCAATCAGGAATCAATAAGGTAAACCCACTGTCGATTGCAAGGAATATTGGTAGTCGATTATGACTGCAAATTCCAAGGTACTAATTGGTTTCTAGATCCACTTCCTAGATCCAATAGGAAGAGATCCATTGAAGGAGGGCCTTAATGTATCCCTCATAAATCTACATGAAATTGTAACCAGGAGATTATGTGAAGAGAAAAATCACCAAGTACAATTGACGTAGGGATGGCCGATATGAAAGGTCAACAAGATTGCAAAATGTCCAACTTAGGCTTCACTTCCCTTGAACATATAGCATGACATATTAATGAATTGGAAACACTTATTCAAGAGGACTAATGATATAGTTCAACAACACATGAAGCACTGAATCACTCTCCAAAGCGACTGAAAGAGTAACCAGTTGGACGAGTAAATGACTCACAATCATGGTACAACTCCTAGGCAAGCTATAACCCAACTGTAAGACAATGGAAAAAATAGGTGCCATATTCAAGGGATATAATTATTCATGACTAGTAATTAATTAAATATATATATCTAGATTCTCC
>SNQJ01S0000966.1:120632-156652 GCA_010110895.2 Picea sitchensis
TTCCAGATTGAGATTGAGAAGGTCAGATCAGTCAGTATGGAAGAATGTTGTGTTCCATTTCCCAATTCATCAAGCCCACTCCTTTGTCGGTATGAATTTTTACAGATTGAGAAGGTCAAATTAGTCAGTCTGGAAGCATAAACGTCGTCAGATTTTCATCGTATATATGTGATACTGTAGTTTCAATTACACAAACTCCGCCAGCTTTTATTCATGGTTCGTGAAAGGATCTACCCACAGCCAAAACTCAACGTTCCAAACTGCAGTGGTTTTTCAAATTCCCATGGAGGGACAAATGGACCTCCATGCAAATGTTACCTGCACTTAAATTGTTCTGCATAAAGTGGGGACACAAATTACTACTCTTTTTTCGCCGCCTATTTCTTTCTATGTCACCAATAGCGTCGGCAGAGCAGAGGCCAGTGAAACTATCAATGTACCATGTATTAACACAATAATTATCAATCAATGTAATGCCTCAGCTATCTCACCTTGACAGTGTTATTCATGGCTGAAACTTGTAATGCTTTTATCTTGAAACATTATACAAGCACATGCTTTCTGCCTGTTTGGCAGGGACTTGTTGCTAAGCAACTCCCCTGTTTTATATGGTGACACTTATTTAAATTTTTATTATATCAATATGTTCTATTATTTAACTAATTATGTTCTAGCATTTAACTAACTATATTTGTAAAGTGTTTTTAGAGTGTTTTTAGTGATAGGAAAATGTATAAAGTGTTTGTGGTGGTTAGAATCATTTTTGTAAAATAACTTATTTTTTTAAAAATTTAATAAGATTGAAATTTAATAGAGTTTGTTTTATTAAAAAATAATTAAAATTTTATTTTAAGAATATTTTAAGTAATGATGGTAAATAATTAAAATTTTATTTAAAAAGATAAAAGAATACTTTAATTAATGATGACTTGTCAAGTTAATGAAAGTGGGGTGTATCTATTAAGGTTCAAGTCTTTCTAATGATATGCTTATATTTGTGCATCTATATTTATGATAATGGTTGAAGCTTCTAAATGAATCTGGTAGAATAAATAGCCACTATTGGTGACTCCTTAGTTGAAGGATTTTGATTGAAACAAAAAATTTAATTAAATACTATATATTGGTTACAAGTAATTTAAATTTTAAAAAATGGAAGAAGAATGAACTTATCACAACAAAATAATTGAAAATTGGCTAAAAAAAATTTAACCATTTAACCATTTTTTATTGGCTAGTTTATTTTTTCCATATTAATCATCAAGTTTCAAGAATAAATATATTAATCAATGCAATATTATTGTTTTTAAGGAAAACCTCACATTAAATCCAATGGATGGTTCCCCACATAAGTGGATGGCATCCCTAGTAAACCCATTGGTGTGCCTAACTCAAGGAGATTTAAACTGGGCACTTGCTGGAACAAAATTAACTAAATGTTCAACAATGTCTATGATAACTAGTTGAATTAACACCTTAAGCTATCAATGAAATGTTATTTACAAAGGCTTTCTTTTTATTAAGAGTTAAACTTTCATGTACTAGTAAATCTAGCTCAATGTCAAGTTGGTTTAGATAATTTTTCAATATTAGACTTAGTGCTTTCTTTTTATTAAAAATTAAACTTCATGTACTAGTAAATCTAGCTCAATCTCAAGTTTGTTTAGATCATTTGCCAATATAAAAGGTAGGATATTCACAATCATCCGAGACTCTAAATTGACAATTAAACATACAAGGTTCAACTCTCTCTCAAAGAATTACCATCTTCAAGCCATAACCATATTTCACATAATTCACGAAGAAATTAGATCTTTCACACAATCAAATTCTTTCATGTATAATTAAGAGGTGGATAGACAATCCAATTAGGCCACCAGATTACAAGAAGGGTTCTCTCACTAAATGGATCTCAATATCTCAAAGCAATCCATAAGCTATCAAATTCAAGTAACAAAATCTAAATGGATCTCAATATCTCAAAGCAATCCATAAGCTATCAAATTCAAGTCACAAAATTTAAAAGGAGATGGCCTTGGCACCTCTCCCCGAAGAAGGGCTTACAATACAAAGGTTTTATAACTCTCAAAAAACTTGCTAAAAGGGGGTCCCCCACTTCCGAGAGCCCAACTCGCCACAAATCGTTATCCAAATCATAATCAAAGCAGGGATTTGTCAACCTATTGATCGAAGGACACTGATGTGTGCACATCATGCACTCCAACGAGCTCTACATAACTACCGCTGATGGGAGTATTCATATCTTCATCATCAACTCTCGCTTCTTCTACAATGTGGGATAGCTATGTGCATCATCCGATCATCCATGGATTCCAACAATGATGTTTGAAGGTGGAGAGTGAGTGAAGGTGGTACAGCCCTCGTGTGGTAGATTTTATATCTCATGCATGGCTCCTCAATTCTACATGGCTCCATTTCTCTGGTGGAAACTTCTCAGGTCATGTTCTCTCTTGATCATTTCAGAAGGCTTAGGTGTACGTGGCAAGCAATGGATATCATGAATTCGGGGAACTGGGTGAGGAATTTGAAACAACTGGAAGAGGAGCTTGCAGACATTTGCAACTCGGTGTTATCCCTGCAAATTTAATACAACAGACTATCGGCTCAAATGCTTACAGTTTTGTGTTAATTTTAAGGTATTGTAAGAGCTTAAGTATATGGGTTGACAAAATCAAAATAAGCACATTGTTTGTGGACTCTTTTAGATGAGAGAAATGTTAGGGTAGTGTCTAGTCTATTTTAACTAAGGTTGAGGTTTAAGGGTTTGGATATAGGGTATAAGGGATGTAGATTAAGGTTAAGAGTATAATTTCCATGGTTAAGTGTTATGTCTCAAATGTTAAAGGTCTTTCATTCTTTTAGCTACACCTACCATAGAAGTTTCACTAGTAGAATTATTTAGTTAGTATTTTGAGAATAAAAATCAATGTTTATTTTTAATATCAAAGAGAAAGGGTTGAGAGTAAAAGGTTGAGGGGTAATGGTTCATTGAAAAACCTTACAAAGCCTTGATTTGCAAATCATGTTGGTACAAACAATGACACATCACTTGTATTCATCCATTAACTTGCAAGATTTCAACAATCTAAACTTGTAACACTCAAATCCTATAAAACCATACTTCTAAGTTTTGAAATATTTATGGAACATGGTCCATGAACCTATTTGTAATGATTGAGATTTTGAAAAATCCTAAAAATTGAATTCATAAACAATTTGAAAATATATAATGATGTCGATTATTCTAATATATATTTATTATTAAAGAGGATGAATTCAATATTTAGTGAGTTGTATTATTAACATTATACTTATTTTTGATAAGTAGGAAATGGATGTACTCTCCTTTGCACTTCTTAGTGGCTAAGGTTTTCTCACTAGTTTTCATGGACTTATTTCCACCATGCCCTTGTAGGTCCACATAGTGTCCTCCATGAATTAGAGCTCCCTTAGTCTTGGATTTCATAAACAAGGATTTATTCCTTCAAACATGAATCAAGTTGTTTTTCCCCCCTTTGTTGATATTCCTTCAATTGTTGTATATGGAGAGATGTCATTTAAGTATGTTCTTTCATATTCATCATTTCACAATTTTACCCAACGCTTTGTTTCCATGGAAAAAGTTTCCAATATTCCCATTATTTCTATGGCTAATTTTGTAAGATGTCAAACTAATGTGTATCAAAAGAATGGACTTATTTGTTGATTTGCTAGCTAGTGGCCTAGATTGATAGATTTTCATAGTTGGGTTTCTTGAAGCTACAACCCCCTTCTATCGGAGGAGAATTATATGAACTTGTATGTAGGGGGGTTCTTAATTATTGAGTATGATGAAATATATGATATGGATATTATTCTCCACTTTGGTACTTTGTTTTAAGGATAGACTAGTCATTGCATGAAGGCCTCGTACCATACCTTTGACCCCTTGGTGGATTGTTTAACCTCAACTCTGTTGTGATCAAGTGAAAGTGTTCTCGGGTTAAAGGAGAGGCATGATAGTGTCAAATAATTTTTTTGGGAAAAAAGGTATGGTAATTCTCTTCTAAGGCTTTCCAACAGTGTGCTCCATGTCTCATTTTGACACCAAATGACCTTTAAATGATCTCAAGAATATTAGGGTAAAATTTCATATGACTTTGGCCTACTCTAAAGAAGTCGAAGGAAATTGGTCTAGCAACATTAAAAATTGGTTAATTCCATGTATTAAATGACAATGATGACACACATTTAGATAAAATTAAATAGGGTTTTTCCAAAAATGGGAAGGTCAGGGGATTTAGACCCCTAAACTCATTCACCTAAATGTTTTGAGCTCCCTCCACTAACCAACAATCCCATGAGATAAGTGTTAAAAATGAAAGGAATCACATGGGTTAATAAACCCCAACACACACCTTGGGCCCATAATATCCATGCATGTTAGGTTCCATATCTATTATAATAAAAAATAAATAAAATAAATAAATAAAATATTACAGAAAATATGAGTGGAACAAAAAAACTAGAGAACCACAATACCAAAAATGATACCTTTATTAATAGAAAGCAATGGTCCATTGCTTCTTAGAGGGGGAAACCTCCAGCATAGAAATTCTCTATTACAATAATTCTCAAGACAAGTCTTTATCATGCCTCCTACTCTTATTCATACTAATTATATCTTCTAAAGAACATTATAGAGGAAGATCTTTCTAGAAGAATAAGCTTCTATTAGGTATTCTTACATTGACTTGTTCACATTTATTAAATAGGCCTTATTAACTAATGTCGGCCTTTATTACATGGAAAATATATTATTCTACCTATGTGAGGGGTTAGGTAGGTTAGTGTTGGAAAATTGGTTGTCATTGATGTCAACCTTAGAACAAGCCCTAAATCAAAGCCCATAATCCCTAAAAGTGATGATGATGTGTCCACTTGAAGAATCCTTGAAGAGCCTTGAAGGAGCCTTGATATAAGTGTATATAACTCCAAATTGTTCCATGTTATCCCCATTTTGTGGGATAACTAAGGATATTTTGTCTTGAGGCCCTCAGGTTGCAGATATGGAGTGTCGAGAGACTACATGACCAGTAGTATTTGCACAGATGGATACCCTTCTCACCACCATAGAGATCATAGATTTTCATATGGAATCCATCACACTAGTTGGCTTCTAAGAGTCACTGGGACTTGCTCCATGAGGTACAAGTCAGGTATTATGGTGAATGTCATTTCAATATTTGAGGCATTTGAGTATGTTGTATCTTAGACTGCTTTATATTTCATGACATATGTTTGAACGTTATGCCTTTTTCCCTGTTTCACCTTGGTGGTTGACATTGTGACCTAGTAATTGGTCTTCCTCTAGAATGGGTTTGCTTCTATGAACTCCCTTGAAGAGACATTGTACCATTCCTGACCATACTTACCAATTTTCATCACTTAAACCCCCCATTTCCTTATCTCTTGGGATTTTAGGGTGTATTGACCCAAGACGGGGTTTTACCTCATTCTATGGGAAGAAGGGGTTGAAGGCCCTCAGTGGTTGTTGTTGGGTAAAATATAAAATCCTATATATAAACCTTCCATATGCTTCGCCCAGGGATCCCCCAAGAAAGTAATGAAACGCTTATCTGTGAGAAAAGGGGGACCCACAAGAATAAAATGATAGAATGCTTAGGGGGTTATATTAAGGATAATAGGTCTCATTACGAGCCATCCTATCATGATCATGGGTATATAGTAGTATGACATCCTATGGCTACCAAGCCAGGGTAGTCGCTCTCAGTTGCAAAACTGAGAGAAAGAGGGTATCATCATAAGCCAACCTTCTCATTTTTGCAAGGTATTTGTGAGTGACATTGTCATTATCTGGACACCACATGAGGATAGTTTCCTTCAACTCATTCTTAAAAAACATGAAAGAAATAAAGAATGTAAAAACAATGGGCTTGGAAAATTTTCATTGCAAACGAAGGTGCCACAAACCCTCTACAAAGGCACCGATGAATGAAACACTACAACCCCTTGTATGTCATGAACCCCATGCCCAATGATTCTTGATCCTTAACAACTTCATACACTTTACATGTATTATAGAGGTATCACTTGGGAAACACTCCTTGACCTAGGAAATATCTACCCAATAGGACACATCGTCAACCCTCCTATATCCAAGCTTGGCAAGTCGCATAATATCTTTGAGCACTTAATTGTTTGAGAAGGTAATATTTGATGCACATGATTACATGACTCACTTATTGATTTGATTTACTCATCATGGTATTTTGACTTGAGATCCTTGGAGGGTGTTTTTATTTGTCTTTGCAGGACCTATTTGGTGGATAGTTTTGGAGGAACAAGCCTAGCTTGGGCTTCCATGGGGCTTGAAGATGATAGGTTGGATGCCAAGGTCTTGCATGTTGGATGAGAAATACATACCTTAGAAGGCATAGAATATGACTTGAGAGACATGACCTAGCCCTCACATGCCAAATGTTTTTCCTAGGAGAGGAAAAACGTCATCTTTTGGAGGCTTGATGTCATGCTTGAGGGGATTGAGGTGGTAATGACTACACATAGCATGTTTTGAAGGAAGGAACCCTTAGATCATGAAGTAGAAGGTTGTATTCGAGACACATGGCCTTTGGAGGCCCAACCCTATCATCTCCAACTCAATGTTTGACCTAAAAGTGCCAAAACGTCCCTCCTAAAGGGGTGACATCAGTCTTAGGGTTTTCATTTGTGTAAAAGTAAATTTTAAGTGATTTTTTTTAATATTATTTGTGTAAAGGGAAAGATTAGGGTTGTTGACCCCTAGTCTTTTGGTTTACCCTAAAATTATGTGGAAAAATTATCTTAGTGACATTTTGTATAAATAGAGATCATAATATCTCATTTTAAAAACACAACTCTCCCATTGTGAGAAGTATTGGACTGAAATTTCTGCTATCTTTGGCTAGTTTCTCGCTTGTTCTCGTGTGCATGGATATCTATTTGGTTATTTGTTGATGGAATTTATGTGCTAGCATTGGAAGGCTCTTCTTTTCTATTGTGGTGGTTTGTCTTATCTTTTTTACTTGAATTGGTAAGGATTTTTACATTGTGTTAGCATTTGTTTTTCAAGTCAAGTTTATTTTCTAGAGCTAGGTGGGAAGTATAAGAGCATACACCCCCACCTTCGTCTCCATCATTTTATTCCTACATTTTATTGGTTCAACAAGGGTTTGCTAAGAGAAGTATAAGTGCATACACCCTCTTAGCCTAAACCCTAGTTAGGGATACTTTCCTTGGGGAGTAAGAGGATTTACACCCCCAAGGAGGTAGTACCTCTAGCTCATTATTTTCTTGAATCCATTAACACAATAATTAAAGGAACTATTCATTACTTGTTGCATTGGAGAAATAAATTGTTGCCTTGGTAAATGTGAAATTTTCAATTTTTGAAGTTGTCTCTTTGGGAGGTTGTTCCTTGAGCCTTTGGCTCACTTGCCTCATTGAGGTGTCCCCTTTCAACCATTAATTATTTATGCTATTACAAAACTAACCTACAGACATAAGTCTATGGAAAATCTAACCCTTTAACCCCTAATAACTCCTAAACTAACCCTAGGGATAACCCCAACTTGTTCCCTAATTCTCTACTAATCCTAGCACACTTGTTGAGCTAGTTAGAAGTATTTTTCAGTGGCTGATTTTTCTGCTATAAAGCTTGGTTTGTTATAGCCATAAGGCTGATAAATATCTTTGCAACAAGATTTTTTTTTCAACCTTTCTTTTTTGCTATAGTATTTTTTAACCATTGTTGAGTTGAGCTAGCTTTTACTAGCTTTCGCATTGTTTATTTATCATATTCTTAGCACTTATATTGCAGCCTTTACTATCTTTTATGAGCTGATATATATCATTTAATTTTGCTACAATTAGGGACAACAAGCTTAGCTTTTTTTTCCAATTAACATATTACAAGAATCCTTGGTTTTCATTGTGTCTCGAGCATGTACTTTACTCTCAACAAGTCACTCAACTCACTTGGGAACCCTTAAGCCTTCCCAAGACTATTTTTCCAAGATTTTCCTACCATAGAGAATTGACCTCTAGGGACATCCATTCATACTTATCATTGTCCATATCAATTCCCCCTAGTATCACCAGGATTCCCCCCTTGAGGTGACTACCTCACCTCTAAAGTGACGGGAACACCTTCCTAAGGTGATAGTGGGTAGGTCCTCTCTAAGTTGTTTCCAATTGGTGGGTGGGTCGGTATTTTCCCAACCTACAACTTGTGCGATAACAGTCCCCTTATGGTGTATATTTTAAGTATGTCCCTCATAGGATGAGATAACATGTGGCTGTTTTCACATGCCCACTCTGATTTGTACACAAATAGAGCCTTGAAGGATCCTTGAAGAATACCTAAAACCAAGTGAAGAATCCCCTAAAGTCAAGTGAAGAAGCCCCTAAAACCAAGAGAATAAGCCCCTAAATACAAGTGAATAATTCCCTAAATTCAAGATAATAAGCACCTAAATTCAAGTGAATAATCCCCTAACGTAAAGTAAAGAATCCCCTAAGATCGTCCATCTTTAAGGAAAAGGTGTGACCAAAAAGTCGTGACCCTTGGTCGCACCCCCTCACATGGAGAAGACTCATATAAATAAGAGGAGCCTCATTTGGAATTTGGATCACACCAATTCAACTTATCCAATGAAAAGGAGAGAATTATGGCTTAGAGGAGTGAATTTCCAAAGGAAGATGGAGTGAATAAGAGAGAAATTCCAAGGGAAGATGAACTCTTGTGATGATTTGTTCTAGGGTTTTCTTTGAAGGTTATCTTGGAATTTTCATTATAAATTTTTTTTAGAACGATTCAGATAGAAAAACTTGTAGGTGTTTCAAAGAGACAATGAATAATCTTGGGTGTGAATTTTGGGTCTTGACTCATTTCAAGTTTGGAGTTATACTCAATGGAAGTTGAGGTTTTTAAAACTAGAGTTTTCTTCTTCAAAACGAGTCATCTTTCCATTTTCACTATAACATTTTTCTAGGGATGATTCAAGGAGAAAAACTTGGAGGAATTTCACAGAATATATCAAAGAATATTGGGTATAAGTTTAAAATCCTGATTCATTATGGGTACAAAGTTATGCTTGATGGAAGTTGGGGTTTGTGAATAATCCAAAAACTACTCCCAAACAGGTGTTCGAGATAAAATGGTTATATATAAAACCTAGTAGGTCCAAATTGAATTCCACTTGTTTCATCATAAGGATAATATATCATAATATCTGAGGTTAAAGTTTCAAAATCATAAACAGAAAATTGAGCTCATGGCGAATCTTACAAGTTTGTAGATTTGAAGTACAGTTATAAGCAATTTTGTATGTAGATTTAAGAATTGATTTTGGGATTGTATTTGATGATTTATTTGATCATGTATCATCATTTAAAATATCCCGAGGGTATTAGTGTCTCCTTCCAGTAGATGTTGGAAAACTCATGGAGTGGGTTCTTCCTTCGAGTTGGTGCTTCTAAAATCTTGGAACTACTTAAAAAACATTTATGTGGTTTACTCCCAATTGGGTTTCCACGTAAAAATATGTGTGCAATGTGTATGATTTTGTGTGATTATGAATGATGATGCAGACCCCCTACCTCAGCAGGGTTCTGTGACCTCCCGGTCTCTGGATCAGTCTTCTTCTGAGCCGAAATGGCTCTCCGGGCTCCTACTGGAACCCTTTGTACAAATCCACAGGTCCCTTTGATTCCCTGGAATAGGCCTTGAGAAAACCTATGCACGTGCTCAACTTTCGCGTTTCGGGGTTATGCAATTTTGCGAGTCCGGACTCCCTGTCTCCCGACTCCTGGCCTCTCAAACACCTGGTTCCCGGAATGCCGAAAAGGGCTTGACGTCAAAGCACTACCGGATTTTTTGATTCAGGGAATCGTGATGCAAGTGTTCCCCCTGTTCTCTTTATTTCAAATCCCCAGGTCCCGAAATGCCGAAATCTACTCGTGACCACGGTCCTCTTTTCAGGATTTCAGAATTCACGATTTCACGATTCTGGCTGCAAACGGCTCTTGGTCCTTCAACCTCCCAGGTCCCGAAATGCTGAAATACTACCCCCTGAGAGAAACTTCCAGGGTTTTCCCTGAACCTTGACCACTCACCATGTGTCCCCTTGATGAATGGTCCTGATGCTTTCACAATTTCATGAGCTAGGACTTCTTGTCTCGTGACTCCTTCTCCTCGAATTCCCGATGTCTGAAACGCTAAAAAGGGATTGGATCTTTGACACCTGTCCTCCAAAATGGATGGCCCTGATACTTTTGGGACTTGACGAGTCCTCTTCCCTCTGTTGTTACAAGGATTAAACCCCTCGCACCTCCTTCTGGATCCGACAGCTATTGGTCCTTAGTGTTAGATTTGATGAACCAAACCCTTTTTCCTGTGCACATATCCTTGATCCAGTGGCTCTCAGGCCACCATGATCCAGATCTGATAGTTGGTCTGATTTCGCAAACCGGGAGTTCGTGATGCAGCAACTCCAAAATCCCTTGCCGCTCCAAACCCTGAACTCCAAAATAGCGAAATTCGAGCGAGATTTTGGGATTTCACGAACCGGGAGTTCGCGATGCAACGATCCCAAAATCCCTTGCCACTCCAAACCCCGAACTATGAAATAACGAAATTCCATGCCTTAGAGTGTTGGAAGACACTCGGCCTTAATCTCCTTCCTGCTCTGCAAGATCCAACGATTCTCGCAACTTCAACACTTCTTCACGAAGCGTCTCCACCGTCTGTTTTAGTTGCTCTCCTGCACAACCTCCTAGAGGTTAAACTCTGTGCACCTTATCCTGATCCAACGGTTGTTGGGTATTGGCTCTAGATCTGATGGTTCATATCTATCTTCCTTGCACGCTCTCCTCCTGAGCTTTCTTGGCTTTTTGACTTAGAGGATTTTCTAAGTCTCGAAGGTCTCCACCTTCGACTCCTCCTCTTGTGAGACCAATTCCTTTGGGTCTCGTCTATGTTATAAAAACATTTCCCCTTCTGAGCTTCATCCTCCCGAAGATTTACTCCTGTGCACACCTTGTGTTCGAGGATCTCAAACAGCTTAGATTCGAGAAGTTTTCTTGAAAAGAAAACTCCTTATGCCCACCTGTCGTTCTCCTGCTTGATGCACACCTTGAAAATCCTATAGAGTGTTCAAAAACCCTGTGAGTGTCTTCTCTTCGACACTTCTCTTTTCTTAGAACTCGAAAGAGTTCCTTCTGTGAACACTTGCACCAACTCAATGCCCTCCTGGAAAATTTCTCTAGAATCCTCAGTGATTCTGTCTTCTTGCTGAACTCGAAAGAGAGTTCCCTTCTGTGTACTCCTTGCACCTCTATTGATGAAGGTTCAACGCTATCCCTCTTGAGCTTTCCTGAGGTTGTCTCACCTATGTCAATGCACACCTTGCGGACTATGTGCACTCCTTGCACTCGAAAACTCCAAGACAGGAAGAAATTGAAACTTATGCAATGCTTCACTAGTTATGCATTTAAAACATGAAATGCATAAAAACATGTAAACGTCAAACACACAGTGTGAAGAAAAAAATTATTTTCTATTAATCTGTATGTCTATACAAATGTTTACAACGGTTGGAATATAACATGTCTTAGCTCTCTATCGAGACTTGTCTTCCGTGGTCTCTCCTCCTAACTCTCTACTCTAATTTCTTTCTCCCCCTTTTACAAAATGAGGGCTCCCATGAGCTTATCCTCAACCATCATCTCTGAGCTATCACTATCACAAAACGGCTCCTACGGCTATATTACATAAATGGATGCCTAGTCCTGACTACGTCCTGGACTTGTTGTAGGTAATCATTAAAGGAAACCTCAACCACTACATGTACAAAGGCGTGGTCTGGCATTAAAATCCTTACAATATATATTGAAATTTCGAATTTCAAAATTGAGAGGGTTGTGCCTCTCCCTTTCTCCATTAAATGCATGATGGATGTGCTAGCTAGATGGCACGCTTCTTACATGGAGCGATTCTCTTGCATCAAATTACATGATTAATGGTTAATGGTTAATGTTTATGTAGTGTTTGAAGGTTAAAATTGTTGAAATAACTCTATACTGATTAATCCCCCCCCTAATATTCTTAAATATTCTAACAATTTGTATCAGAGTGGGTTCCTTCAGGAATAGTATAACCACTTGAAGGTAAGGATGATTTACAAAAAATGGAACACCATTGTTTGATGGGAAAAATTATGTTTTTTGGAGCATAAGAATGAGAGCATTTTTGCAGGAATAAGGATTTGATGTTTGGAAAGTTGTAGTAAATGCATACAATGCACCAGCTTCTTCCCCAACAGATAATGCTGGGAAAAATATCAATGAATACAATTCAAAGGTTATAAATCTCATTCTAAGTGGTCTAACAAGTTCAGAATTTGTAAAGGTTATGCATTGTGACTCTGCAGAGGAAATTTGGGACAAGCTCAAGAATGTTTATGAAGGATATGCTAAAGTCAAAGGGGACGAGATTCAGACTTATAGAGGACAATTTGAACATCTGAGAATCAATGAAGATGAAGATATTGCAACTTGTTTTCTCTGAGTTGATGAAATTGTGAATACTATAAGAGGACTGGGAGAAAATTTTGAAAATTAAATTATTGTGCAAAAGATATTAAGATCGCTCCCAATGAAATTTGACCCTAAAATCTCATCTCTAGAAGAAACACAATATCTGGCTATGTTGAGCATGGATGAATTACATGGAATACTTACAACAAAAGAAATGAGAACAGAACAGGAAAATCCATCCAGGAGGGAAGCAACTTGCAAAGCCTCTAAGAAGACAAGAAAGAACAAGCCAATGTCAAAACCCTGCTCCAACAATAGTGATGAGTCAGACAATGAAGAAGAAACCAACCTTGTGAGAATGTTAAAAAGAGGAACCTTCAGGTATAAAAGTAAGATTACCTCCGAATTTTTTAATTGTGGTAAAGTTGGCCATTTTTCTTCCAAATGTCCTTATGCAAGGGGTTCAGATAGTGACAAAGAAGAAGTTCCTAAGAAATAAAATAAATATCAAAAAATAGACAAGGAAAGAAATAAAGGAATGTTTTTGAAAAAGAAAATCCTCTATTCAAAAGATGATAGTTCCTCGTTCAATTAAGATGATGATAGTGACAGTGACTCAAGAAGAGTACTCTTCATGGTGGTAGATACTCAAGAAGAAACCATCGAAAATAATGAAGGAGACTATGAAGAATAAGGAGGAGTGAATCTTGAGGTAGAATTGATCAGTTCCTTAAGTGATCTAAGAATAGCAAGGAAGTAAAACAAGTCTCTCAAAGAAGAGTTAAGTAAACTAAAGGAAGGCTTTCAAGACCCTATAAAAAATTATGAAGAAGCCAAGCAGACTATCATAGATCTAAGGATTCAGTTGTAGGAATCCAAAGTGAATTGAAGAAATACTCAAGAGACAACTGGAAGAAAAGAAGAAAATAAGAGAGAATTTGGAATTTGAAATAGTCTCACTAAGAAAGGAACTACATAAGAAGGACATCCAACTAAATTTTGTCTATAGCGCCAAAATACTAGATGAAATCATCTGCAATCAAAATCCAATCTATCAAAAGTATGTACTTGGATACAAAAATAATAATATTGATGAGGTTTCAAGCTCTATGATGATAAGAAATGAAGTAGAGAAAAGAAGCTATGCAGATATTATCATGGGTTCCATCGAGAAAGAAGAATGCAAGCCTCTAAAGGAGGACATACAGAAACCAGAAATAAAGAAGAATCAAGAAGAATATTGTGCATTCATAGGAACATGGAATCAACAACCAACAATGAATAAGACCCAAGAATAAGATCATGATTTTAGAAGAACAACACCAACTAGAAGACTACCCACACCCAGGTACCAAAATATTTTTCTTGTCTTGTGTTATTCTTGCAATAATTATGGGCATAAAGCCATAAAATCTAGAGCCTATGCAAAGGGTAGAAACACCTGTAACCGAAGTATCTATGAAAATCCCAAGAATAATTATGAAGGAAATTATCCTAGAAAACCTCGTGAAGCATTTGACAGAAATTATAATAGCTCTGGTTATTTGGGTTATGAAATTGAATGCTACAAATGTAACAATTTTGGGCGCATAGCTAGAAATTGCATAAGTTATTTGATAGTTTCTTCATGGGAAACTAGACATGTTCATTTCAATCATATAGGGGAACAATAGAGAACTTGGAAAATGAAGTAAGAATATTTGAAGGTTGAGGAATGTGGGTTTTCTTTACAAGCCCAAAAGAGAAGAAGTCATTAGTTTATTGATAGTAGATGCTCAAAGCATATGACTGGAGACAAAAATAGATTGTTTACATTAAATAAAGAAAAATAGGGGTATGTCAAGTTTGGCAATGATAACTTAGCCCAAATTACAGGAAAAAGCATAGTTAGTCTTGGAAACAAAGATGTCGTGGAATAAAATGTTCTACTTATTGAAAATATGAAGCACAATTTGTTGAGTGTGATCCAAATGTGTGATCAGAGACACACACTTATATTCAATTCAAAAGAATGTGAAATAAGGAAATAAGGAACAGGAAGACTAGTGGAAACAACAAAAAGGATTCCAAACAGCATATACATCTTGAATGAGATCGAAGAAGAAATATGTTTTTTGGGAAAAGAAGATGAAAGTTGGATTTGGCATAGGATAATGGGCCATATACACTTTGATAATGTTCTCAAGATCAGCAAGAAGCAAGTTGCAAGAGAAATACCATAAATTATAAAGCCAATGAAGACTATGTGCAAGCACTATCAGCATGGAAAACAAACAAAAATTGAATTCAAGACAAAGGAATATTTATTGGGTACTCATGCAAAATCAAAGCATATAAGTGCTAAAATATAAGACTCAACAAGATCATGGAAAGAATCAATGTAAAATTCGATGAAACAGACTTGATGAAGACTAGGAAGGAAATAAAAAATTAAAACATCTTTGAAGAACAAGAAAATGAATAACTAAAGAAAGAATAAGAGGAATAAGAACAACAACAAGAAGAAGAGAAACTTCTAAAAGAAAAAGAAGAAGAAAACAATTAGTAAGGTTTTTCAAATACCTTCCAGGACACCTAACCATCAGGTTCAGAAGAATCATCCACTATAAAAAATCATTGGATATGGAAGTGTTGGAGTAAAAACCAGAAAAATAAGGCAAGCACAGACACCTGAACAAGGCCATTTTTCATTACCATCTAGATTTGAACCAAGCAACTTTGAGGAAGCCATAAATTATGAACATTGGATCAAGGCTATGGAAGAAGAACTAAATCAAATAGAGAATAATGAGACATGGGAACTAGCTCCAATACCAAATGACAAAAATGTGATTGGGACAAAATGGGTCTTCAAAAACAAGCTAAATGAAGATGGACAGGTAACCAGAAACAAAGCAACACTAGTGTGCAAAGGATATGCTCAAGTTGAAGGAATAGATTTTGAAGAAACCTTTTCTCTCATGGCCATAATGGAAGCACTCAGAATGTTCTTGGCTTATACATGATCCAAAAGGATCTAAGTGTATCATATGGACATAAAACCATGTTTTCTAAATGGAGAATTAGAAGAACAAGTCTACATAGAAAATCCAGAAGTGTTTCTACTATCATAAAAAGAAGACATATTTGCAGATTGAATAAATATCTTTATGGACTTAATAAATCTCTGAGAGCTTAGTACTCAAGAATCGGCAGGTACTTAAAGAAACAATGATTTAGAAGGGGAAATGTAGATAGTAACCTCTACATAAAAGTGGATTAAGGAAGAATTTTTATTATTGAAGTATATGTTGATGACATCATCTTTGGAAGTGATGATGATAGATTGAGTAAGAAGTTTTCCAAGGATAATAATAATGAATTTGAAATGTCTCTACTTGGGGACTTGAATTTATTCTTGGGACTCCATATATCTCAACTAGATGAAGGCATTTTCATTTCCCAAACCATGTACATCAAGGTAATGTTAAATAAGTTCAAAATGGAAGACTATAAACCTGTGAGTACTCCCATGGTTACCAATTGAAAGTTGATAAAATATGATGAATCTAAAGAATCTGATCAAAGACTCTATAGATCAATGATTGGCAGTTTACTCTATGTGACAACTTCAAGACCATATGTAATGAAAGCAGTTGTACAGGTCGCAAGAGTTCAAGAAGCACCAAAGGAAACCCATGTGCTAGCAATGAAAATGATCTTCAGATATATTAAAGGAGCAACATATTTTGGGCTATGGTATCCTAAACGAAATGAGTTAACTATGATCACCTACATGGATATCGATTGGGCATGAAGTATTGATAAAAAAAATAAGTATAAGTAGAGAAGATTTCTACTTAGGTGACTTCTTAGTGTCCTGGTTCAGCAAGAAGTAATTTTCAGTATCCTTGTCCACAACAGAAGCAAAATATATCATAGTAGAATCATGTTGTACTCATATTATTTGGATGAAGCAAACCTTGCAAGACATATAAGTGAGATATGATGAGCCTATTTCAACAATCTGTGACAACACCAATGCTATAAACATATGCAAGAATCCAATGATTCATTTCAAGACCAAACATATTCCTATTAATTTCCATGTTTTGTGGGAACAAGTCACAGAAAAGAATATCAAGTTGGAGTAAATTGGGACAAAAGAACAGATTTCAAACATATTCACAAAGCCTCTTCCTAAGGATACCTTTGAGTATCTTCGACAAAAACTGGGAGTAATTTCTACTCCAAATTGATTTCCATAATCTTTTGCAAGAAAAAAAAAGGGGAATATTCGCAGGGTGATTTACCCTTTGCCATTGATACCAAAGGGGGAGAGAAAAGTAGTAAAAATAGAAGCATGAAGTCAGGGGGAGTCAACAATAATACAAGAGGACCATACAATCATTAGTATCATAGCACAAATATAGGGGGTGAACGATTTTTTTACTAAGTTGCCATCAATGACAAAGGGGGGAGATTATTGGAAAATTGGTTGTAATTGATGTCAACCTTAGAAGAATCCCTAAAGCAAATCCCATAATCCACTAAAATTGATGATGATGTGTATACTTGAAGAATCCTTGAATATCCTTGAAGTAACATTGACATAAGTGTATATAAATCCAAATTAGTCCCCTTATGGAATAGCTTTTAAGCATGGCCCTCACGAGATGAGATAACATGTGGTTTTTTCCACATGCCCACTCTGAGTTGCACACAAATGGAGCCTTGAAGAAGCCCTAAAACCAAATGAAGAAGCCCCTAAAATCAAGTTAAGAATCTCCTAAAACCAAGAGAAGAAACCCCTAAATCCAAGTGAAGAAACTCCTAAAGACAAGAGAAGAAGCCCCTAAATCCAAGTGAGGAAGCCCCTAGAGCCAAGAGAAAAAGTCCCTAAAGTAAAGTAAAGAAGCCCCTAAGGTCGACCATCCTTAAGGAAGAGGTGTGACCCAAAAGTTGTGACCCTTGATCGCACCCCCTCATGTGGAGAATACTCATATAAATACGAGCCTCATTTGCCATTTGGATCACACCAATTTGACCTTACAAATGAAGAGGAGTGAATTTCAGCCTAGAGGAGAGAAATTCCAAGGGAAGATGAAGTCTTGTGATAATTTGTTCTAGGGTTCTATTTGAAGGTCATCTCGGCATTTTCGATATAAATTTTTTCCATAATGATTCAGATAGAGAATATTGGAGGTGTTTCAGAAGATATAGAAAAGAATATTAGGTACGAATTCTAGGTCTTGACTCATTACAGGTTTGGAGTTATACTCAATGGAAGTTGAGGTTTTTAAAACTAGGGTTTTCTTCTTCAAAACGAGTCATCTTTCCATTTTTTCTATAAATTTATTTAGGGATGATTCAATGAGATAAACTTGGAGGAATTTCATAGATGATATCAAAAAATATTGGGTACAAGTTTTAGATCATGATTCATTACAGGTACAATGTTATACTTGTTGGAAGTTAGGGTTTGTGACTAATCCAGAAACCAATCCCAAACATGTGTTCAAGATAAATCAGTTATATCTGAAGATTGGTAGGTCCAAATTGAATTCCAATTGTTGCATTAGAAGGAGAATAGATCCTAATATCTGAGGTGAAATTTTCAGAATCAGAAATGGAAAATTTATCTCATGGAGAATCTTACAAGTTTTCATATTTGAGGTATAGTTTTGAGCAGTTTTGTATGCATATTTAAGAAGTAATTTTGGGATTATATTTGAAGGTTTATTTGATCATGCATGATCATTTAAAATATTCCAAGGGGATTTGTGTCTCCGTCCATTAGGTGTTGGAAAACTTAGGGAGTGGGTCCTTCCTTTAAGTTGGTTCTTGTAAAATCTTGAAACTACTTAAGAAAATTTTATGTGGTTTTCTCCTAGATCGGTTTCCTTGTAAACATTTGTTTGCAATATGTATGATTTTATGTGATGATGAATGACATGATTAATGTTTAATGTTTATGTAGTGATTGAAAGTTAAAATTGTTGAAATAACTCTATACTAATTCAATCCCCCCTCTCAATATTCTTGAATATTCTAACAATTAGGTCCCTAACATGCCCTCCCTCTTTAAGAACAACCTTGTCCTCAAGGCTTGAGATAAGGAAATTGTTACAGAATGGTGGCTAGTTCCCAGGTGGCATATTTTGGAGTTGTATATTTCCATGAAACTAACACTTCCTTGATAGTTTGTTGACGAATATGACGCTCTCGTTGGTCCAAGAATACTTATGGTTGCAACCAAATGGAACCTTCTTCATCCAACTTAGAGAAATTGGTTTGATTTTGGCACTTAGTTCCAATCACTTTATTTAAGCTTGAGACATGAAAAATTGGATGGATCTTAGAATGACTAGGTAGAGCTAACTAGTAGGCCACATGCCCCACTCGCTTGATAATTGTGTAAGGACCATAAAATTTGGGAGCAAGTTTCTGACAGTGTTCAACTTTGAGTGAAGTCCAATTATAAGGTTGCAGAAAAAGAAACACATGGTCCCCTTCAACAAATTGAAGTTCAGAACGACCCTATTTTTCTTATTGCTTCATGCAGTTTCAAGTCATGACCAAATTTTCTTTGACTAGGGTATGGAGAATGGTTGCTCAGACTGTAAGATTGTTGTCAACCTCCTAAACCTTGGAGATACCTAGCATGTACAAGAGAATTGATGGTGGATTTTTCAAGTAGACTACTTCAAAAGGAGTCATGTGAGTAGACGTATGGTAAGATGTGTTGTACCACCATTCCACTAGGAGTAACCATTAAGCCCGGTGCTTTTTTTTTCATATGAAAAACACCACAAATATGTTTCCAAATTCTTGTTTACAACATTAGTTTGACCATAAGTCTGGGGATGATAGGTAGTGATGAGATTCAATTGGGTTCCCTGGAGCCTAAAAAATTCTTTCCAAAAATTTCTAGTGAAAGTTGGATCGGAGTCATAGATAATAGAATGAGGCATGCCATGAAGTTTGAACATATTATCCATAAAAATTTGATCCATTGTGGATGAAGTGAACAGGTGTTTAAGAGCACATAAATGAGCATATTTGAATAGATGATCTGCTACCACCATGATGAATGACTTATTGGTTGATTTAGGTGGTCCAACAATGAAATCCATAGAAATATCCCTCCAAATAATAGAGGGAATAAGGAGTTGTTGGAGTGTTCCTAGAGCTTTGAATGTTTTCCCCTTATTTCATTGATAGGTATCACATTCAGCCACAAAGGTGTGGAATTCATGTTTCATATCGTCCCAGAAAAAATAATTTTTGACCCGTTCATAGGTTTTGGTAAACTAAGAATGCCCATCTGTGGGTGAAGTATGAAGCTCAGAAATCACGGTGGATTTAAGTTGTGACTGTTTTCTTAAATACATACAGCCTTTGTAGTAAAGCTCTTCATTTTTCCAAGATTGCTCTGGAGAGGCTTAAGAATGGTGTTGCAATTGTTGGATCAGGTGAGAAAGTTTTGGGTCTTGTATCCATTCTTTGAAAAACAACTTGGAGCCAATATGGTACAATGAAGGAGAGGGAAAAGAGGGACCCTTATTCTTCATACTTCCTAGAAAGAGCGTCGGGAACCACATTTTATTTTCCCTTCTTGTATATGATCTCATAATAGTATCCAAATAGCTTGGTCACCCATTTTTTTCTCCAAGGATGAAACATGTTGTTCTATAAAATACTTGAGGCTTTGATGACTAGTTTTTAATTTGGAAGTGTTGCCCCAATAGATAAGGATGGCAGAGATCCACGGCATGCAGAATATCCAACATTTCATTTTAATTAATTGATTGGCCCAAATGTCTCTCCAAAATTTGTTTTCTAGTGAAATGCAAAGGCTTTCCATATTGCATGAGGATTTCCCCAATTCCTTTCCCTGAAGCATCACATTCTACGACAAAGTTCTTGGTGAAGTCAGGAAGTGTCAGGACAATATTTTTTCACATAGCCTCTTTTAAGGCATGGAAGGATTGATCAACAACTAGATTCCAAGTGAAAGCATTGTTTTTAAGGAGAGTAGTGAGAGGTGCCACAATGTTTCCAAAATTCTGAACAAACTTACGATAATATCTTGTTAAACTTAGAAAATCACGCAAGCTCTTAAGCGTTGTAGGGTGAGTCCAATCCTTAATAGATTCAATTTTATTAGGATCCACCCTTATGCTATCCTTTCTGATAATATGACCCAAGTACTCTAATTCCAAGTCTCCAAAGGCACATTTATATTATTTGAGGAAAATATTGTGTTGAGAGATTAGATGGAGAACTTGATCCACGTGGGAAAGATGGGATTTCCAAGTTTTACTATAGATTAAAATATCATCAAAGAAAACTAAGACAAAATGGAGGAAATAATGGAAGACATGATTCATGAGACTTTGGAAAGTGGAGGGAACATTACACAGGTCAAAGGGCATGACCAAGAACTCATAGTGACACTCATGATTTCTAAATGAAGTATTTGGAATGTCTTCCTCCTTCATACGTACCTGGTGGTAGCCAGAATGGAGATCAGATTTAGTAAATTACCAAGCACCACTCAATTCATCCAACAGGTCATCAATGACAGGAATGGGAAATTTGTATTTGATGGTGAGTTTGTTGAGGGTGCAGAAGTTTGGACATGTATGCCAAGTGCCTTCTTTCTTGAGTACCATGAACACATGGGAATAATAGGCTAGTACTAGGATATATAACACCTGCTTCAAGCAATTCTTGAACATTTTTCTCAATTTAATTCTTTTGGGAAAAGGGATAACAATAAGGGTTAACATTGGGAGGAAGGTTGCTCAGAACTAGAGGAATAGAATGATCATGAAATCCATGGGAAGGGGGAAGTCCATGTAGAGTGGTAAAAATGAATTGTTGTTGGGAGAGAATAGATTGGAGGTCAGGGTGCATAGAGGGTGTCTCAACTACTTGAATGCAATGGAGTTAGTAAATAATGCTTGAATGACCTTTTTTGGGGATGTTTTCCATTTGATGGGAATTGATGATCTCAAAGGAACCTATTATGATTCCTTGGAACTGATATCGATGTCCCTCTTATTGGAATTGCATGGTTAATTCTTTAAAATCCATGAGGATGGGGCCCAGAGTGTGTAACCATTCAGCACCAAACACAATGCCACAACTACCCATTTCGATAGAGAACATATGAGATTTTAGGTGGTAGTGCCCAATTTGTAGGCACACATTTTCACAACACCCACCACATTTCATGGAACCACCTTTGCAAATCATCATTTGAAAATTCTTGACGACACAAACATAGCAATTGATTTCCTGGGAAATGTGATGATGAATAAAATTATGGGTTTTTCCATTGTTAAAAAGGATTATGACTTTCCTATTCTTAATGTATCCAATGAGCTTGAGGGTTTGGGGAGAAGAGAATTTAGTGAGGTTGTGCAGTGAAATCAGTGATTCAACTTATGGTGGATCAATGGGTGAAGTAGTATCGTTTGTGGGGGGTATGTCTTCTAGAGGGAAATATTTAGCCTCCTCATCAACAACATCCTAAGAAAATGTCCATAGAAATTTTGTATTCCTTACATTTGTGCCCGAGAAAAATATTTGTCATGACAATTATAGCAAAGACCCTTGAGTTGGAATTCATCCATTTCTTCTCAAGTTAATCTATGGATATTGAGAGGGGTGGCATGAGGGGTATGATTGGTATGTTGAGGGAGGGGAAGAAAAGAGGGTTTTATGTTCTGGGAAAAGACAACTTGATGTGCTTCTTTGGCTCATTTAGTAGCTTCCAACCAAGTCTCGGGGTGAGCCATGAGGACCTAGGAATAGATTTCATCCTTTAGGACACTGATAAAACATCCGTTGAAGAAGATATATGTCATGCCCTTTGTTCTAAAACAAAATTACTCAAAGGTGGTTTATAAAGTCTTCCACTATGCCAGAATGTTTCAACTTGTTCAAGTGGCCTAAATAGTGGGTGTCGGTGTCAAAGCATTCATAAATCTCTTCAACAAACTACGTCCAAGAAACATACCCTTGGCATGAATTTGTACGCCATTGCCACCATTGCCAGCATTCAAGATCTAGATAGAGAACAACATAATGGATTTTTTCCAACTCATCAGTAATGCCATGCAAAGAAAAATAATGCACCATTTGGGTTACCCATCCCATGGGATCGGAGCCACCAAATTTACAGACCTCAACTCAGGGAAGATGAGGGTCACGATGAAAGGGGTTGTAATGAAAGGATATAGTATGGGAGGAGTTATCACCATATACTTGGGAGGGTTGTTTAGGGAGGGGGGCTCCTGGGATTGGTTCAATGACTAGTTGAGAGTGGCATTGAGGGTATCAAATTTGTTGTCCAATTTTCCCTCTAATTTCTTAAACCTGTTGTCAACTTTGGAAAAATTGGTCTGGATTTGTGCCTCAAAATAGTCAAACTTGGCCTTGTTCTTGGTGATTTTGTCCTGCAATTCTTGTGTGCGAGTGTTAGCAATGTGAAAATTTGGGGTGACTAGAATGGGGAGTGGGTCCACTGAGAAAAGGTGGATAGGTGATATATATCACGACGACAAGGGAAAGTCAATGGGATAGGTGTCAAATAAGGGTGTTGGGAAGGGTAGGTGGGACCATAGAAAAAAAAAAGTCTTAAAAATGATAGTTACCATGGTGATCAGGGTGAAAAGGGGAATCCAATGGGATATGTCACAAATAAGGGTGTCGGGAAGGGGTCGGGTCCACGGAAAAAAAAGGCTTAAAAATGATAGGTACCACTATGATCAGGACAAAGAGAGGAATCCAATGGAATAGGTCTCGATGTCGATGGGACAAATATACTTTGTTTTAATACTATAGATTTATACTCCAACCTGAAGAATATTTCAGTGAAAAAGTGGCCAAATTGTTAGCGGGAAAAATTTTGTAAGATTTTCACAACCAGAATGTAGGAGGCAAGGTTGTGTGGAAATAGATCTCATGTGTTCCTTTTATGTTTTGTTTCTTTCTCAAGGTTTAGGGTTTTCAGGGTTCCTATAGACAATGGTTTTCCCTATGCTATAACTCTTTGATATACATGTGGGGTCGAATAGTAGTACTCGGCCCAATATCTCAGGGCACCAACTAAGGAGGATCGACCGTACCCTTAGTCATACTACCTGATTATTGAGGTACTAAAGAGTATCTTCCCAATTGTTTTTCTCAATGTCACTATAATAGTCAGGAGATTGATCGGTTGATCTAGGGTTGGTTTCAGGAGATCTAGGAGACTCCCTATATAACTGATGGTACATGTGAGTGATGGTCGTGTGCATATTTTTTCTGATGCGGTACTAGTTGAGACTTCTCAAGTTGTTTTTTAGAGTAACGTTCCTATCAAAAGTCCTCTCACTGGACATATTAAAACCAACAACAGACCCTAGGATAGATTTTTATGGATTTGCCCTATATTTTAGCACACACATGCAATATATGCTAATAGATTAGAAGAGGAGTACATACCTTGTATTTGATGGTTGTCCTATTATTATCATTTTGATGAAGATTCTGAGATCCATGTTCCTAGAAGCCCCTTCAACCTATCACCTGCACACAAAGAAAAAATAACAAACTTCATCTACTCTATTGGGCACAAAAGTATACTTTCATGTGATTAGACCTAATCTAGTTACTCAAGCATCACTAAATCTACAAATAGTTAATCATGAAATCAATAAACATGAATAGCAAAAGCATTGGAGGGGGGAAATAACATAGATATGTAGTATATTAAGAAAGAGAATACAAATTGGCTCTGAGGTCCTTTAGTTCCTCCTTATCCTCTCTCACTCAGTGGGAATAAGAGAGATAATATACATATCACAGTAAAGGTAGGATGGCCTACCTCGCCTAGGATGATATTCTCTCAAGTGTTGATTTCAAACACCCCACTTAACATTGAAATATGACCCTCTCTAGTTTCTCTCCAACAACATATGTCCATAGCTCTCAATATGTATTATAGGTGGCCAAATGCCCCAATGTGACCTCTCTATATAGGAAGATAAAGAAGGTTAAGAGATAGGTTATAAGCCTAGAACTTAGCAAAAATAGGTCATGCACAAGTTCCATGGCTCATAAATCATCATGGAAAACCCATCCCCCAATTATCTCCTTTGAACTCTATGAATCTAGAAGGTTACAAGGGTGGTTATGGGATTTATGAAGGAAACTAGCTATGGATGAATGTGGATTTGATGAAGGAAACTAGTGACCAACCATGAGTTGCCAATGATCAAGGCATGATTGACCTTCCTTCCCACTAGTAAAAGTGTAGTTGGGATAAAAACTAATGTTTTTGGAGTAACTTTTCAAGAAAATCACATGATTTAGACAAAATACCATGAGTAGGTCCTCTCTAAGGCCCAGGGTGACAAATACAAGTCTAACAGATGCACCCTAATGTGTGAAGTCATAAGAGGAATTGGTTATACATTACCAAAATACATGGAAGTGGAGTGGGATAATGAAGGAGGTTGGAAATCAAAGAACCATGAAGTCCCTACTAATAAACGTGACTCAACTAATCATATATATAGATCACCTCTGAGGTAGGCATATCCATGCTCGAATGAATGCACAAGCATGGCCACCAACACAATACACTATGGATCCATGAAATGATATGAAATACCATGGACATGAAAGATTACATGGTGGATCCATGTCATATAAAATATCATAGCCAGGAGAAAATACAATGTGGATCTATGACAAAATATACATTAGGGAGACATCTAGCACAAATGAGAGTGTCACTGTGGTGTCCAAAGTACTCATATAATAGTGATATAATTCATTGTAGTTTGGGAAGGGTAGCATAAATGGGTGATTCTCTCAAGCCCAAGGTATTCAATCAAACCCCATCGATGGTACGATTCTACATCGTGCAAATAAATGAGCTGATTTCGAGCACGGTAGAAACAATTCCATTACCAGTCATTGATGAATATTGTTAACATACACAAGGGTACCCACCAATAATGAAAATGGACCCCAAGGAACCTAGTAAAATCTAGCAAGTGTGAATAGAGTAGTTGATTTCGAATAATCATAGAATCCATCAATCAAGAATCAATAAGGTAAACCCACTGTCGATTGCAAGGAATATTGGTAGTCGATTATGACTGCAAATTCCAAGGTACTAATTGGTTTCTAGATCCACTTCCTAGATAATGAGTTGGTGTCAATAGGAAGAGATCCATTGAAGAAGGGCCTTAATGTATCCCCCATAAATCTACATGAAATTGTAACTAGGAGATTATGTGAAGAGAAAAATCACCAAGTACAATTGATGTAGGGATGGCCGATATGAAAGGTCAACAAGATGACAAAATGTCCAACTTAGGCTTCACTTCCCTTGAACATATAGCATGACATATTAATGACTTGGAAACACTTATTCAAGAGGACTAATGGTATAGTTCAACAACACATGAAGCATTGAATCACTCTCCAAAGTGACTGAAAGAGTAACCAGTTGGACGAGTAAATGACTCACAATAATGGTACAACTCCTAGGCAAGCTATAACCCAACTGTAAGAAAATGGAAAAAATAGGTGCCATATTCAAAGGATATAATTATTCATGACTAGTACTTAATTAAATATATATATCTAGATTCTCCCCCCCCCCCTCTGTTTTTTGGTTTTTTTTATTTTTTAGTGTCTTTTCCATGTTCTTAAGAGTGTGAAAAAGAGATAAAAGTATGCTTGTTAGTGTCTTTTCATGTTTTTATGAATATTAAAAAAGAGATAAAAGTGTGATTTTTTGGAGAAAATGAGTGGCTTAATGACATGAAAATATGTTCCAAGCGCATGGAATAGACCTATGAAAATTAAATGTAGAAAAGGTATTAGGCAAGTGGTGTCCACTCATAGCGGTTTTCTCTACGGATAATGGTCGCAAAATGGAGGAAAATCATTGAAAATGGAAAGAGTTCAAGAGTGATTGGAATTGTAGTAAGCAGGATCAAATAAAAAAAAATTGTATAGTATGCACTAGAACATGGCGACAATAATCATATGCAACTGCACAACAACATGATGATGATGAGAACCCCTTCGAGACATGGCCAAAAAAATATTAAGAGAGAAGAATGAGACTCAACTTTTACTCATGGTGGGTCTAAATAAGGGTTATTGGGCCTATAGATGATCTCAGCATGGGCACTAGATGGAAAATAGAATGTTAACTAGGGCTCTCATGAAGGGTAGGCACTATCTTGCAAGTTATGACGTGCAAGCAAGATAGATGGCTAATGTTGCAACTAGGCAGGATCAAACCTAAGGCATATTGATGGCAAGAGTGATAGTTAATAGTGAAATATTGGGATGTGGGGAAGAATATATTGTTATATTCTAGTTTAGAACACATAGCTCGTGGTTTAGTGGATGTCTCCATAGGAAATGCCAAACAAATTTTCACCAAATCCTAAAAAAAAACATGTAAAAACACTTGATCCCAAGTTAAATTGCATAGTAAAATATCATAAAACAGTAACAAAGCATGATTCATAAGTATTTAGAGGAATTGCAGAAAACACTAGGAATAAAAATGGCCTTTTTGAACCTCAAAAAGTCCCAAAAATGTTTTATATATGGTGAAATGGGACTCACTTTTACATTAACCTTGTTGAAATTTTACCTTTGGTGAAAAATTTCTTACCCTTTCAAACTTCTGGTGCAGATTGGGAGAGATTCAATCATTTCAATTCAATTTCATCTAGAACAGGTAAGCCCTCAATCCATGCTCTTTCTTTTGAGTGATTTCTTGTTAATTTTCCTTGATTTTTTGGCTCGTGGGGAACCTCTCAAGGGATGCTATTGCACGACTTTATGTTTAGCTACCTACAATTGTGGCTAGAAGGCCCTAGTCATGAATTTATGGGAAACAACCACAACGTAGTTTTTTTTCTCAAATCAATAGGCAGGACCATCCCCCCAAAACCCCAAAAAAAAAAAAATTTGCTTCAAGTTTTTGCTCAGATTTTCCTGTTGGCCTAACCTATAATTTGTCTTGACTATGCATGTAGAATTTTCACCATGTTGGAGTGGAAGGAAAGAGAATATGAGTTTTTTTATGTGTCATCCATGAGGTACTAGCACACATTATATGCACTAAGGGATTGTAGGTTGTTGAAATTCTTTAGGATCCAAAACATGTGTTCACAGATGATGTTGCTAGAGAGACTAGTTGGGATGTGGGACCCTGGCGAATAGTTTTTTCGAGTGGGCCATGAGATATTGACTCTTGATATTGAGGAAATATACTTCATCATAGGTATATTCTAACATGGGGAGTTGGTATTCTTGAAAGGTGGAAAGGGTGCAACAACTAGCTCTATAGATGACTAGATTGTTTCTCATTGTTGTACAGGATCATATAAGAGTAGTAATAAGTTGTAGATCAAGGATGTGGTGGAGTTGCCTATCCATACTATCCTCTTTAATATCACTCAAGTATATATATATATACAACACCCCACTTTTCATTGATGTCTTATGTGCATTATGCTCTTGAGTTCCTCAACCCTACATTGTCCAAGTTATGTATCCGACTATTGGTTGACTTGAGGGACCAACTAATATGATGTAGGATAGGTCGATAGAAATAATTTAGTTATGGATTGATCCCATTTTAATACTTCCTAGAGAGGGTTCTCTATATGTTAACCTACATCTCAACACCATTTGTTGGGCCTATTGAGCCCAAGATGAGGAGATGGACAAACTATTATGGCATACCTTGGTGGAGGTCTACCCCTTAGCACATTTGTTCAAAACTTCTTTGATTGGTGGGATGAAATGATAGTCATGATCAAGGACTACCCGTATGTAGGAACAAAATTTAGGCATGACCCTGAGCTTTCATTGCCTCTCGCGGCTCAATGGGGAGACATTACTAAGAAAAATGATCATGTGTTTTTTTTCAATTTTTCAATTTTCTATGTAGTGTAACTAATCATTGTGATGGTGTCATGAAACATATGTTCAACCAAAATGACCAAAGAGGATGGACCCTTGAGGAACTCACCATGGGTGTCTCAATGATTAGAGTAGAGGAGGTACCTAAGAGGCTTCAATGCCACATGATCGATGTGTCACACCCCTTTGTTTGATTTTCAAGTGAGTAGCCAATGCAATTTCCTATTATAATGAGATGAATGCACCTTAGGATGACTAGATGATGATCTTCCCTTTTTGGTACTCCTACAGTTATATCGATCTAATATTACAAATATATAGCCTTTGTATCACTATGGGACATATTAGCCCAATTTTTTGTACACTATGAATTTTGGACAGGATTTACTCACTTATCTATCTATATATATGGTTCATCTCATACATATGGTTTCAAATGATGTGATTGGAAATCTATTTTTTTATTTACATCCATGCTTGTGTTAATTCTCAATTAATGTGACAAATTTCAATCTAGCACATAATTATCTAATGAATCAACCAACGTGTTTTAACTTCTTGGAACATGACCATTAACAATATAATCAAAGTGCCTCTCAAGAAGGCGTACCCTCAAAAATTTTCTAAGTAACATAGGATTTCTAACCAGATAGACATTGTTCAATTGTGGTACCACTAAATGTGAATCCAAATGCATAACTAACCTATGTATTCATATAGTAATGTCTTCAGACATGAGTTTGATGACCACACTATATTCTGCAACATTGTTGGTTGCAAGAATGAGGCAAATTCCCCCTAAACTCACCAGTTCTTTGTGGCTAACATGATCACCCAAGAAATGAAAGTGATGTTTTAGATGCTATGGCTGGAACCATATATGAATCCTACAAAGGATGAGGTAGATACTGACATCTTCAAATCAAGCACTAAGCATGATAAGCATCGAACTGAATCAACCACATGTAAAAATAAAATCACTCACATCACGCAACCACTAAAAATACATTATGTACAAAGAACTACATAGCCTTTCAACTCATGCATAATATTTTTTGTGATAGATCCCATTGCAAGTCTTTAGTAAAGCATTTCCTTTGTATTACACTAGCATGTAGGCCCCTTTTGCAATACACGCTAATGATGTAAGGTCAATGCCAGAGGAGTTAAAGTTTTCTTGCACCTAATTTATCATGATCTTGATCATAGGAGAAAACAAAGTTCCCTTTCACAAAGACACAAGGTTGAACATTTTTGTCATACTAACCTTTCACTTGCTTATTATGAGTCTCATTGGTCATCACTGCTTCATGATGATTTTCGTCCACATTGACCAAATATAGGAGACATTCTTCCTCATCAGAAGTGTTAGGAAAGAGTTCTATGACCCATTTTAATGAAGGGGTTTAGCATTCAATTGGAAGTACTACCTCTAAGCAATAAAAGAGTTGAAATAGTGTGAAACTAGTGACAGTTTAGTTGAGGTCCAATATGCCCATAAAGCTAAGAAAAACATTAAATTCTAGTTATTTTTATGTTTCCCCGCCATTCTTTGTATCATTGTAATAAAAACATGATTGATGGCCTCGACTTGACCATTCGACTTAGGGTAGTAAGGTGTCGAGTTTTCATGGCGAAAACCCAACCTGGCTACTAATTTAGTCATCATTTTGTTGTGAAAATGAGACCCATGATTTGTAACAATAGTATTAGGAACTTCAAACCTAGTTATGATGTGATTGAATATGAATAAATTTGTTGTGGTGCCATCATTGGAATACGTAGGCATAACTTTGACTCATTTGGTAAAGTAGTCAACAAACACATTGATATAACCATGGAAATTAGCCAAAGAAGGATTATAAGTCATGAAATCAATCCCTAGTTTGCAAAGGGTCCAACAACAGCCATAGGGTAATGAAGTAGTATCTATATGCATTTTTCGAGTAAAAACACAACAAGGGTGACACTTTTGTACCACATTCATACAATCTTTAAATATCATGGGCTAAAATTATCTTGCACGCAAGATATTCAAGGCTATGACAAGACCAAAGAGTTGGAGGCTACATGTTATGGCATGGAAATCATTCAAAACACTATCAAGTTCTTCATGGAGAAGGAATCAATGAAATATCAAGTCCACCCCATGTAGACAAAGTGTGTCACTAATTATGAGGTGATTCTTAACTTGTTGGTGTATACGCCAACACTTGTATTTGGATAATTGAGGGTTAAATTGTTAGGTTTCAAGATATATAAAGACATATACATACCATGGATTAGAAGAGTTAATGAGAAATAATGAATCATAAGGAAATGAATCATTTACCACATTTTCTTTACTAACTCTAGGAATTGCAGACATTAATTCTATGAAAGCTAATGACTTCTTGGATTTTGAAGTCACAAACTCCATATCAAAATCCTATAATATGACAATCCATTTGAAGTATTTCCCCCCAATGATATGATGGGTCAATATATGTTGTATTGGGTTAGATTATGTGATAACAATAGTCTCCCTAAGCAGAATGTAGTGCCTAAGTCATTAGACATCATGAACAACTTTTGATGCCAACTTTTCCAAATGAAAATAACGTAGTTCAAGGTCAACCCGACCCTTACTAAGATAATAGACCACATGCTCCTTTTATGAGCTATACTCTTGGGAAAGAACCATACCAATGGTAGACTTGGATGCCACGCCATGGAGTAAAAATTCATGACTATAATCTGGAGGAGCTAGTAGTTCAAGTGATGAATGACAATCAATATAATTGAATGTTACTGCAAGTTGTATTCTTTGGAATATTTGTCTATGAAAATCATAGATTTTGTTTAATGTAATTGACACAATCTCTCAATTGAATGTTACCAATAAGTGTAAAAAACACATATTGGGTCTCTTATTCATATATAATAAAATGGGTTTCTTATTTTATTGCATTGTCGAATTTTGTAAAATGTTTCATTGTTGATTAATTAATATGTGGATTATTTACAATGCTACAAATAACAGAGGTGTAATCTGTTGGATAATGCATTAATTCAATCACTATATCAAAATGCAATAACAAAAATATATAAAAAATATATATTATTATTAAAAATATTTGATTTTGAGATGATTAATTGAAAAATTGTAAAAAACACAATTAATTAAAATAGATACATATCGGTGCATTATATTCTTATGAACTCATTGAATGGTGCATGCCATAATATAGAAAATGTTGCATTTTAAGGGGTTATACACATCAATGATTATTAATTATATTAAAGCATCAGTGCCAAATATTGAGAAAAAAAACACCATTCCTTAAACGACATAACATATGATTATATTTGTCATTTAAAATTTTTATGATGCACATGTTTTAAATATGCATAAATGCTCTAAATATAACATACGTACAAGTTCTTTAAATATAATATACGCACTAGTGCTTAGTAAAAAACAATGGTGTTGATATCTCACCTTGAACATTTGAAATTTCACTACCCTTTGGTGCACATGGTAATAAAGGCATTTGTAGATACGAATTATACAAGCATCAGGGAACACATAAACTGACAAATCATCGATGCATACATAAACTTAGAAAACATTGGTGTTTCATATGCAAACAATGCGGAACCGATGCGTAAAAATGATAAGAGTATGAGTGTTGCATATAGAAAAAAATGTGAAACTAGTGTGTAATAACTATAAGAGTACCATTGTGTACTAACTATAAGAGTATCAGTGATTTTTAGTTGTATGTACACACCGGAGCATGTTGAATAAGAGTGCACTGGTGTATTTTAACAATACAAGCACCGAAAAAATAAAAATAAAAACCTTTGTTACAACCTCCACCCGCCCAAAAAAATTTAGTTATATGGAACCTCCGTTAAAACCTCCACTTCAAATAGCAGAGGTTGTAGTAGAGGTTTTTTTGAAAAAAAAAATCAAATCTTGTAACACTAAACCTCCGCTACAAGGTGTTTTCCTTGTAGTGATGGAATCTCTTTGCTCTATTTATTAACTTTTTTCTCCACTCTAATTGACCGAGTCAAAGGTTTTGCAAATAATTTTAGGGACATTTTTAGAAATGTAATATTGGAAAGCTCTGCTGATGCTTTTTTGATGAATTAGAGAATTGAAGGTGGATAAGAATGAGGCAAATGAATTCAAGGGAAAGGAACAATATATTTAGAGTAGTTATTACTGTACTAAAGAAGGCAATTGCTTCATAGCATTATCCTTTCAAGATAGAATTTAATTACAAGGTTGAGTCCAATCATGGTAAGTAGAGAAAAACAATTGGGATAATAAAGAAATCAATTTTTGGGTTCAATGTTGAATGAACTACTAAATCAAAAATCAAATTTGAGAGCTTGTATCCTATAGTAATTGATACTGATCTAGACCATGACTTTGTGTTCTCAATGCCCACAAAGAAAAACTCTATAACCAAGTATTCATTCTAAGTGATACTCCATATGCTTCTCTATATCCCACCATGCATATGAATGAAATAGTAGAGAACTTAATTGTTTTCTCCTCAAAAATCAAGGAAAATATAAATCAGGGAAACAAACATGAATGGTACAAATGTAACCTAAAATAGCAAGTGTATTAAACAAAGAAAAGTGTAGTGTTGAATCTCATTCTCCAAGTGTCACTACAAGTCCATAGAGAAAATTCTAATCAAAATCCCTAGAACTTTAATTCATTTTATAAATAATGAGAGAAGTGTGGAGTTGGTTAGTGGAAATTCATGCTTTTGATATTGGTTCAAGGAGGCAATGCTATTGTAGCATTTTCTAGGGTTGGGGATGGTATTCAATGTCCATCATCCAAGGATGAAGTAGTTATTAAGCTTGATCCCTACAATTATTTTTTCTCTCTCCATGTACCTAATGAAGCATTTGAGGCAAATTCCACTAATGAGGATAACTTGAGTACAACCACATCATATCAACATGCTCAACTATAGTTGACTTTTTCATCTCATAGTTAGGTTGTTTCTTTGTAAGAGATGAATAAGTATCTTGAGTAGTATAGTTCCCTTTCACAACAAAAGGTTTCTCAAAACTCTAGGAGGTATTTGTCTAGATTGAACATGTTGGATGATAATATGGACTAAGAAAATGCTCCAACTGAACTTTTTTTTATGATAAAAGACATACAATTGAAGAGTGATATGCTACATACTGCACAATATTGGCACCCAATGTTGAGGGTTATAGTAGTAGTGTTACTCGTGCCATTGTTGCATACTCAAGGAATAAAATCAAGAGGATTTTGTGGTATAGGGAAGTTATTGTTGAGCAATTGAGATGGAGAAATGAATTCTGGAAGAAAAGGATTCAACCTAGCAATAATCCAAGTGATATCTCTTCTTGAGCAATGAGAAGGATGTGAAAGGGACTAATTGATTATATGGTGGTATTTGGACTTGATATTCCATAATATGTGGTATTCTTGTCAATGAAGAATGAATTGATCAAGAAGAAGTGGTTTTGAAATCATATGTTTCCAATGGATACTCTCTTATTCATGAAACCTTGTTGGTCATTTTCAATGTGTACAATTATTCAAACAAATGTTCCAAGTGACACACCTTTATCAACATCTCTCAACTAAGGACAAGATCCTTCACTATCATAGAATTAATGGTTATGCTTCTTTAGTCAAAGTGGGTTGAGATTTTTGTTGGAGCTTCACAACTTTAATGATATTTTCAATTTCATGGTGCATAACCTACCTTTAACTATTACAGATATGCCTCCATGGTTTATTGTAACATGGGATTTTCTAAGACAAAAAATTATTTGGTTGGATGCATTTCAAGCACAGATTTAATATGTTATATTACAATATTTCTCCATTTATGTTGCTTTGATTGAACCTAATGCAAAGCACAAGATGTGGCAAAGAGAAGAAGGTGTATTTGGACAACTTTACTTCTTGAATTCTCCACTATATGGAAAGGTATAGAATTCCCCAATATATTCATATGCTAAAAATGGTAGCTATGAGCTAGGTGGCATTTTTTCTTCAATAGCAGAGACAATTAAGGGTTTCATGTAATTGAAGTATATATTAAGGCATGTAAGCAACTAGATTTTCTCCTAATAATAATACTTAGAAAATTCTAAGCACCATGTACAATAGGTATCTTAGAAGTCGATATTGAAGAAGTTTTTTACACTTTTAGAGAAATGACAAGGTCGATAATGAACCCATGTTAAACTAACACAAATAGTTACTTTCTATGTGTGGTAGGATACAACTAAGGGAAGATGTTGAAAAAATCTTCAAAGAGATGAAAATGCATCTATGAAAATTAGACAGATCAACATATCATTATGATGAAGGCATACATACATACAAGTAGACATAAAAAAAAAAAAAAATTGCTTTAAAAAAAGTAGAAATCTCTTACCTAGGATGAAAATTTTGGGCATTGAGACTACCCGCCAACAATGCATATGTTTATGGACTATATAGAAACAATGGAAAGTGTGAAAGAGGAGGAAAATGTCTTTAGGTATTTACAGAATGTTGGTTTGAATATAGACTTCTATTAGAGCTCTATATGATTCTCCTATCTTACTACCTAGGAGGAATTGCATCCAACATGTGATAATTTGGATGGCAGAGCCAAGGAGGGAGAAATACTAGAGAAAATACTTAATAATGGAGTGGAGGACATGTTTTAGCCTAATTATTTGGGAAATAAAACATCTTAGATAAATTTACCTTTAATAAAACAAAACGTCGGGGAACATATCTCCCAACATAGGGATCATTGATATTGGAGGAGTGCACAGGTCTAACAATAGATTCCATGGAAATATATTATTAATAGTTGCAAGGATTCAAAAATATCAATTGCATTTCAATTTTTCCATGGCTCAAGCAACAGAGGTTGATGACAATCATTTACATGATTTTGATTCCAAACACACTTGAAATCTCCACAAAAGTACATTATCTCAAATTGAAATCTCCACAATAGTACACTATCTTGACTTTCCTTGAAATTCACTTTATGGTCTCATAGGGCTAAATTTACTTAGGAATTGCAACAGCTTAAAATCTACTTGTTCTGTCGAAATTATTTGGTTGGAGGCTCCAACTAAAAATGTTAATCTAAACCATATAAGATATTTATTTGGTTACATGAATAGTTTCAATGGATCTACTCTAACATAATAATTACTATTACTAAGGTACCCTAAATAGTCAATGAAGTTATATTTTTTCATATCCTCTCCTCCTCCTTGATTGATACTTCCTCATTCAACATCATATTTGATGGTCAAATAGAGAAACGTCTAATTTTTCCTCTAATTTGAAGTCATTTGTAGAATACTTCTTCCTCGCTTTGGGTGTGTTATTCTTGAGAAAACAATGGGGTTGGTGTTACTACTAGGAAAACAATTATTCAATACCAGTAGAAACATTTGGAGGCCAATAATTACTA